>JBCNJP010000006.1:31875153-31891338 GCA_039602395.1 Deinandra increscens subsp. villosa
AATGATTACAATTGTTGACACATGTCAACACCAGATTCATTCTCACAAAATTTTTCCCTCCCAAATCTACTTTCTAATTAATTCTTTTAGATTGGAAATTATATCCTATTTTATAATTAATTATAATATATTTATATTTATTTATATTATGAAACTATGACAACCTTATATTAATTTTTATCTTATTTTTATTATTATTTTTTTATAGACATTATTATTTTCATTTTAATAAATATATAAAAAAACTTATAAAATACCAATAAAAACTTAGAGTACTCAAAAACTTATTTAGTGTGTTTTCAAATATAATTGAGCAAATCATATTTAATACTTTAATTAATGAATACCTAATATTATTTTATGGATTCAATCAACATTGTGGATGATACTTTTTATAAAGAAATTCATCAACGGCAAAAATCATGTTCATAAGATCCAATATTAAATAGTTTCTACCATATCAAATGATCCATGTTCATCCAATTTGAGAATTTTAAACACGATGACTAATTCAATTATAAGTTTCCTAATGTATACCAATATAACATTTTTTTATTGATATAACATTATAATATTGATTATAACTCAGATTTTATATGTGTTCATTAT
Source organism: Deinandra increscens subsp. villosa (assembly GCA_039602395.1). Taxonomy (NCBI): domain Eukaryota; kingdom Viridiplantae; phylum Streptophyta; class Magnoliopsida; order Asterales; family Asteraceae; genus Deinandra; species Deinandra increscens. The sequence continues at coordinate 31,875,763 of JBCNJP010000006.1, forward strand.
AATCTTGATCAAACTTTATACTCACCTAACTTTCTACTTAAAGTCTCAAGTTTGTCAAATCATAAATTAACGTTAGTTGCTATTCAGGGTCAGATTGTTTTTTTTACAATCATTTTTGTACGTTGCATTTTTCAAATATACAAGTAGAGACGGGGGCTCTAAATATTGTTTTTTGATAAAGAGGTAAAGTCACCAATACCATATCATGAATTATAACTTTATCTTTTTATTTAATGTAATGTAATACGTTATTCCGGTATTAAGAAGAGTATGCAATTATAGCGCTGAACGGTCGTTTTCTGGTAGGTGAAGGTCGTTTCGAGTTTAGAGTTTCCACGTGTCAGATTTTGGTTGGTTTGGTCGTTACGACCGTAGTGGACGGTCGGACGACCGTGCACCAGTGGGCATATTGGGGATGTTGACTTTTAAATGGGAATTTTCGTTCCTTTTTTCTTCAACTTGTGTATTTTCGTCTTTTTCCTCTGAAAAATCATATAAAGGTTTCATTCATAAATGTACTCATTCATTGAGAAAATAACCAGTGAAAAGGGTTGATTTGATTTGTGTTCGTAGGCCCTTTTTTAGTTTACCAGTGTTCGTAGGTTTTTTCTTTTAGTTTTTAAAAAGGCATGCAACCAAAGAGATAATTCTCAATTTCTAAATAGAATGGGTTATTTGAGTGAAGACTTATCATGGGTTATCCATCTCATACCGCCAATCAAACATGTTTAACTATTAAGTTCTCCTCTTATCTACACACAATGTACCCAAAAACGCGTTGCTGATATTTAAGACAACGTTATTTTATGAACTCAACATCTCTCATTTTTACGACCAATGTTTAATTTGACTAGAATGCTACATAGGAGCTAAAGCTTTATCTCTTAAAGATAAGATGGATGTATTAAAACAGTCACCTCAACTTTGATAGGCACATGAATGTTGGGTCGGCCCCTCGATGATCAAATATTCACATTCACAAGCAAGCAAGCAAGAAAATATGAACATGCACAGAACACACGTTTTATAAAAATCCTTCACGACTTTTTATTTATATATCAATGGAATCACGTCAACAACAATACCTTAAAATTCTTATTTACATTAAGCTAGTACCTATCCGTAGTGGTCAAGCAAGGCCCCTTATATGGTGTAGTGGTGAAACTCATTTCAAGCCTCTTTCAAGCACCTCTTCAAACGTGAAATAATTCAAGCCCCTCAACCATTTTTGATTTTTCGCGCCCACCGTAATGAGCTGAGGGACACTAAAGGAACGCGAAAGAGACACTAAAAGGGCATTTCAAACCCATTATGAATAGCCTAATGACTAAAGTCTTTAAATCCTATTTTTGAAAACTATATCAAACTTAATATTCTACATTTCTATCTACCAAACAAACAAATTATATATGTCGCACCCCCAAAATACCACTAACGGAGTTTATACCGTTTAAGGGGCGCGACTAGACCAGGATCCACAACCATAGTTACAAATACTAAACGAATCAGGGTTAGTTCAAACACAAGATAGAAATCAAAATCTTAAATTACATACGCAGCGGAAATAGTTATCCTGGCACTAACCACGTGCCTTACAATTCCATTGTTTTAAAATTCCCAAGTTTAGCTTAATTATCAAAAACAAAGGTCTTCAAATGCCATGCCAACCTCCAGCGGATACTCCTTAGCGATCTGCAAAAGTTTAAACCACGCAAGTGTCAACCTAACGGTTGGTGAGTTCACAGTGGGCTTGTCATGCATTGGCCCGGTCTCATAACCATTGTTCGTATCAAAATGTACTTACAAAATATTCATTTGTGAAAAGCAATGCTCGTATTTAATTCTCAGTTTATAAATGGTTTGTCCGTGACCACGTCATCGGGTATGTACTAGTTCCGTAAAGTTAAAGGACTCAACCGATATCGCGGGTAGCTAATCCGTTGTTCCATGCTCTAAGGAAGTTTGTACCAAAGCTGACTTGTTTTGTGGGGGCCGAGCCATCCCGTACGGTGCGGACCTAGTCATCGCGGTTTTGCCTCCCCCGTGTCCTCTCGGGATCACGGTCAGATAGGCTGATATTGTACCTCCGTGCACTCCCCGTGCCACGGGGCGGAGTTTGTCAAACTCCAGTAGATCTACCCAACATCCCCTCGCTTTACAATTAATGGCACAATTAAGTTGAGGACTTTTAAGTTATAAGGCATCCTTAGAAAACATGTGATATCATGTGGTTTAGACTTTAACCTACACTAGCCATATTAAAACAGTTTTGTTTCAAAAAGCAGTTTGATCAGAGTTCACAAGTGTTCCCATAGAACACTTCAGTTCATCAAGTGGGTGCCAAGCATCCCGTATTCTCATATTTATCAGTGAGGTGCCTAGCACTCTCGAGTTTGTTCAGCATTGTTTTTCGTTAAGTTATTCGGTGTGGCCCAACGGACTCACGGTAAACAGGTTAGTGACACTCACCTTTGGTTGCACTGCTACACTTCAAGTAATCCAATTTATGTTTGCTTAACGAAGACCTAGAACACGTTTAGGTCTTAAGTATTAGTTTCGTATCTAATCTTTACTTAACGTCACTATGGCCCATAACATAGCACGTTGCAACTATGACTCGACATACCGACACACGACACCAATGGTTGATCATAAACAAGGGTTCATATGAATCAGATATCAAACACGTTTCATCATGGCATAATCATGTAAGTCATGGCATAACACTTAAGCAAATTTCACAAGTTTGGTTATTAGGTCAGGTCTTAGTTTCGCTAGCACAGTTTCGCTAGGCAGTTTCCCTGGGTGCACGGGCAGCACTTTCGCTAGGCAATGCCCGGTAACACAGTTTCGCTAGGCTAGTTTCGCCCGAAACTGCTGACGCAGTTTCGCTAGCCTAGTTTCGCAGGGAAACTGGTTTGAACTTTCGTTCAGGTATTTCGCTCGATAGTTTCGCTCGAGCTGGTCTGGCCAGGTTCCCGGCGACACTATAGTTTCGCTGGTCAGTGTCGCTGGAAGGAGATATAATTTCGCTACTTAGTTTCGCCCAGAGAACACACAGTTTCGCTGGTCGCGAAAAACATACGGATTTGCCTAAAAATCAACCTAACAGCTTCTGATCATACATGCAATTCATTATCTAGCATCCATAGGCATTTACCAACATAAATCAAGCAACTTTAACACGTTTAACATGCATTTTGTCATCAAATCACCAAAAAGCACATTTTAACCTAAAAAGACCTATTCTAGCATAAATCATCATCATGGTTTGTTTTTACACGTAAAGTTTCTGACTTTAATGTAGATCTAGCATCCTAAAGCAACATATTAAGAGATCAAGTGATTTCATGTAGGTTTAGGCATGCTTTAAGAAGAAAACATATAGAAAAACTTAAAACATAGTTTTTGGGACTCACGGATGATTCTAGAATCGATGAAGGAGATGAGATGATGGTCTAGAGGCTAAGATCTTGGTCTCTTGATGGTATTCTCGGCTGACCAGGTTCCAGAGAAGTGTGTGTGTGTTGATTGTGAAATGAGGCAAATGAGGCTACTTAGGGTTTATTAAGTTTATTTATATCAGGGGCTAATTTCGCTGGCAGTTTCGCTGGCTGGCGAAACTGGCTCTGATCTCGGACACATTGATCAGTCTAGCCTGCTACCGGGCGAATCTGTAATTTCGCTCGGTAGTTTCGCTGACTACCAAATTTAGGCAATTTTCACATAATCAAGTATTTACAATTAATCATGCTATTCACAATAATAAGTCATGTATTTAAATCACATTGCACATAAAGACAATCAATGATGAACACATAACACATATGGACGGTTCGGTGATCAACCAAAGGTCGTGGACGTATTCGGCCTAGTTATGCATTAGCTACTTATAACGTAACTAACGGGTTTGTCTAACGGAAGTTAACCTTGAAATTCACGGGTGTCACATCATTCCCCAGAAATTGGAATTTTCGTCCCGAAAATTATTCTTGTGTCGTAGCGTTCGCAGCATCAGCTGTCGTTGTTGCTATCGTCGCTGGGGAAAGAAAGCAAAAAGTTTTAGGGTTGTCACAATATACACATACTTTTCATTCAATTTTTGGGTACCTTGGCGAATTGGAGGCTGTGAACAGTGACGGAGCTTGAGAGAGATCTCCGAGGGGGCGGGGATCAAAAGATCGACCGATGGGGTGATAATCAATACATCCGAGGGGGCGATACTCCACAAATACAATTTTTTTAACATAAAATCGAGAAAATAGGTAGTTACGGACGGAAAAACCGAGGGGGCGGTCGCCCCCCCCCCCCGGCCCTAATGAAGCTGCGCCAGTGGCTGTGAACGTATAATGACTCGTAATTCTAGTTAGAATTATTCGTGTAGAATTCCTAGTGACTTAACATAAGTGATAATTAGACGTCATGGTTCTTCTTATGAGGTAAGCTCGGGTTCGAATTTCGGAGACGAAATTAAATTAACGTGGTGGTAATGAAATAACCCGAATAATAGTAATAACGAGCTAAACTAATAGTATTCATAATAAATAACAAATTTAATTAAGATTAACAAAATATCGGTGGTCCATATGAGTTTCAAAACTAGTTTTCCTCTTGATTTATTTGATAAACCAACTTATCTCTATATCATCTTATCACCCTTTTCAAATTCAAACTTTGATTATCAATCCCCACATTTCCGTTCCGTCAGTTCCTCACATCTCTTACATATTGCAAACCAGATTTGATTTCCATCACAAACTCTAGCCTTGCTATGTTCCCTTGAACAATCTGTTGATTCACCAAACTCTATTGAAGGTGCTTAACCTCCAATAACCCCATCGAACCTCATTGGTTACGCGGAAGACGCCGAAAGACCACCGATTTGCTACCATTCTCTACCTCGTTGTTGGCCTGATTTGCTCCGTTGACAAGGTAATTCACCTACCTAGTTTCTTATCATCCGATTTTATCTTGAGTACTCATCATTTGATCTCCAAAATCTATGACGACCAAACCACACCGCGTCTCGTCCTCACCGTTTCTGTTGAAATCGTAGAAACATCCTAGAAGTTGCCGTAGATGTTGTGAAGAATCGATGACGACATTCTGCTCCCGTAACCTATCAAATCTTATACCTAAGGTATATCACCGATCCTTATTGCTATTTATTTTCTTTCCTCGTGACAAATAATTTGATCCAACCACCTGATATTTTTTTAGACTTTATATAAACTAACTATATAGTCTTGATTCCTTCAAAATTATCACCGGTTGTCATTAACTTAATCATGGCCATATGAATTTTTTGTAAAATTTACCAAGATCAATGAAGCCAAATTCTTTTGTTTAGTTTATCAATGCTAAAGGAACGTTTCCTCTAAATTAATGGATTGGGAAATTAGCTTGATTAGCAAACTTCTAATGTATTGTATAAAAATAATAATAATAACGAGATGGTTACCACCCCGCGCGTTGCTGTGGGGTTGAATTTGCATACTGAACGAAAGTCAAAAAATTAAGTGGTATAAAACGTAAAAGTCTAAAAGTCTCGTGGTGAAAGTATAAAACTACAAAGAAAGTTTAAAAGTTAAGGGGTATAAAATGTGCGCGGCGTTGAATTCGTATGCTCAACGAAAGTTAAAAAGTTAAGGGGTATACGTAAAAGTCTAAAAGTCTCGTGATGAAAGTATAAAGCTATAAAAGTATACTAAAAACGAAAATAGAAAAGTTAAAAGTTCCGTGGTCAAAGTAGAAGACAACAAAACTTAAAACAAAAAAAAACTTTAGAAGTTAGAGAGTTAAAAAAGTTAGGGGTTATAAAACGTAAAAGTCTAAAAGTCTTGTGGTAAAAGTATAAAGTATAAAAGTATACTAAAAACAAAAATAAAAAGTTAAAAGTTTCGTGGCTAAAGTAGAAGACAACAAAAGTTAAAACAAAAAAAAACTTCGACGAAGTATAAGACTATGAAAAAAGTCATCGTCAAAGTCAAAAACTCTAAAAGTATACTAAAAATAAAATTATCAAATAAAAAACGAAAGTTAAAAAGTATAAAACGTAAAAGTCTAAAAGACTCGTGGTGAAAATATATAATATAAAAGTATCTTAAAAACGAAAGCAGAAAAGTTAAAAGTTTCGTGGCCAAAGTAAAAAACAACAAAATTTAAAACAAAACAAAAAAAAACCTTCAAAGTTAGAGGTTAGAAAACCTAAATAATGAAACATATGTGACCAAACTATGAAAACCCAAAGTTTACTATTTCATTAAAAAAATTGTAAAAGTTTAGGGATAAAAAGCGTCAAAGCACCAAAGTTATGTTGCCAAACTATCAGAAACAAAAGCTCATTATTCACCTATCAATTTTCATTGTTATATATAATAAACAACTCATAATTTCATGAATAATTCTAATAAAACCAAGTAATTTAACGGTAACGCTTCGATGGAGGTATTATCGTGCATGGGTGGGAAGAAGGTGTACTGTTGCAATAAAAAAAAGGAAAAAAAAAACATACAAGAGATAAGTGTATTAAAAATAAAAGTATATGTAACTCATATGTTGCATATGTGCATCATAGAGTGTTGCATATTTACATCATAGGGTGTTGCATATATGCAACAAATGCGTCAATGGAGTTTGTTTTTTCTATTTTTTGTTCTTGATTGTTAAAACTCTTTTATTTGTTTTCTAAATGAGAAATGTTTGATATGATCTTCATTTTACATTATTCTCCTACATAGGGTGTGGTATATATGCAACACATATATGCAAGATAGGTGTGTTGCATATATGGAAGATAAGAGTGTTGCATATATGCAACATAGGGGGTTGCACATATACAACATAGGGTGTTGTGTATATGCAACATAGAGTGTCGTGTATATGCAATATGGCACATAAAAAAAGTAACAAAGAAGCCATCAAACGAATGAAATGAAATTGTGAATATGAGTATTGCTTCTATATTGCATATATGCAATATATAGTATTATATTATATATTGCATATATGCAAATACATAAGATACCATATTACATTCATTGAGTCCATCACGTCAACATGATATGTGTTTTTAGTTATCACCGTGACATGTCAGGTTATTATTGGTTGGAAAAGTTATGAGATGGCTAAAATGTTTTGGTTATTTTAATAAAAATTCTCATCAATAGACCATTTTGATGATTATTCCAATAAAATATGTTTGTACCTATTTAGAAAACCTTTTGATGCAAATCTCATCAACAATCCCATGGTACAATATCTCCTTTGGCCTTCAATTCCATATACACCACATACCAAGATATTTTAGATGCATAGAAAATTCTAAACAACTACATACTACACTAGATACTTCACTTGCAGAACAATCCAAAATGCTAGCAACTTTCAATTCAATGGATTGCTCAAACAAACAATTAACTAGACGAGCTTCTTTTCAAGGCTAAATACAATTATTAATCCAATTATTTGTGTAATAGATGTTAACATGTTACAATAAACATTATAAGTTTCATCTCCATCCCCATGATGTTATAGCCATTAGAGCAATTGGGAACTGTTGTGAAGCTTCCTGTAAAAAACATGATGATGCGAGATTCAAATTAGGACCTTCTTGGTCTTCATCTTATTCATCGGCATCCCACAAAAACCGAGCATATGAAGCCATAACATAACTGTAACATCATAGAAAAAACAATATTTACAGTCAAAATTAAGGTCGTAAACAAGTCCGATCGACCCCGAACCTTGCCTAGGCGTGAACTCAGCTCATTTTGAGCTAATAAAAAAAAATCCTTCTATTTTCAAAGCTCTAACTTGCATCGTTTGAGATTATTCATGTTCGATCTTGTATGATACTCCCTACATAATCTATCATATTTTAACAATATATTAGTTTTCTACCTATCTTGCGAGACTTTACTATGAATGATAACAAATGTTCACAACACTTATAGCCCTTTACACGATCAGGCGAACCCATTGAATATCCCTCCAATCTATACTACAATACACAACAAAAACATTACAAGTTTACACCCACACCAACATGAAAAGCAAGTAAAACAACCCAAAAGGGGCAGCGTATATAGCAGAATCACCCTCTTTTACAACTGGAAAACCCAAACTGATATGAACTCATCAATAACAGTAAGGAGTTATAGAAAACTAAAGCGTATACTGCCTCATTTTTTTATGATTTTCAAAAGGTTCAAATTTCAGGGATATGTAAAGAGATACGATTCAAACTCTTAATTCAATAAATGTAGATAATTTTTTTTTTTTTTGAATGGCGTTTGGAACTACTCCCCAAATCTCCAATACCCGAGTGAGCTTTCCTGAGACGGGATTGCAACCGTCCATACTGATTTTGACACTCCAGGCTTGACTCACTCAGGAACACCATCAAGGAGGAAACTCACCACTTGAGAAAAACCCCCTTGAGTCAGGTTTGAACTTGAGACCTCAAGATCCCCAAGCTTTAACCTTCATCCCCATACCATTGGGACAAATACCCATTGGTTAGATGTAGATAATGCATTGGTAACTTACGAGGAAATGCAGTGTAATCATTAAATTCACAAAAGTTAAAAAAACTTAAATACACCATGAAATTAAACCTAATAAATTGTGTGGATATCTAGTAATCAAAAGGGGATAGCATACCATGTAATTCAATTGGAATCTTGGCGTATTTAACTCGACTAGCATACAACTTTAATCAAACTTCCGATTGAAATTCCAAAAGAACCCTAACTTCTCTAATTAAAGAGAAAAGATAACTCATTTTCAAGAAAGCAATGAAAAAATTCATCTTTCAAGCAACAATTTCTATCAAGTCAAACAATGTAAAATTGAATTTGGACATCAAGATCACATCACCGTCTCCACATATCTTCCCACCGCCACCGTCTCCATCGGCGACGTTAAGATCCAAACCGAGCTCGGACTGAAAACATCTGCTTTCGATCTCCTGGGTTTCCACATCCTCTTCGACGGATATAGACGAGAGCTAACTACTCGAACTAATCAATGAATTTCTACGTTTTGAGAGAGAGACAAATTGAACAGATCACTCTCTGAGGAGGCTTTGGAGATCTTATCTTTAGGCTAATCGTGTAATATGACTTAATGAATGAAAGTAAAATTACCTTATTACCCCTCATTAAACTTAGTTTTCCAGTTTTCCAATTAAAACTTAGGGAATATATATATATATAATTATATGCGCACACTGTAAGCGGAACCTGATAAAAATATCTCTAAATCAATAATGAATTATGACTACAGGTGAGAGAAAAAAACGAAACTAGGAAAAAAAGATATAACCGAATATGAAAAAAAAAAAACCCAACTTTATGGTTCGATTTCGATTTTGAATGAAAAAAATAATAGAAAAATCTGAATTAACACATACAATGGTTGTATTTGAAATTTAATTACATCAAACGTTGATAAAGATAAACACAATGTAATGGTTGTATTTGAAATTTATTTTTTTCATCCGACTTTTATAATCATTCAAGGTTCCTTCCTTCGTTTAACAATGATGGTGATTTGTTCATACCGAGTTCCAACATCGATTTAAACTTCATGGATGACAACATATCTTAGAACTGGCATTATTGGTATCGACCACATGGCCTTTGTACCAAGGGTGAACACTGCCCCATATCCGTTGATATCACAAAAAAACGTCGATGTGGCGTATGGTGATGATCTCGATCATCCAAAGTATTTTCTGTAAAGAAAGAACGTATCTCGTTTTTAAACAAAAAATAAAAAACATCTGAATGGCCCAAGGCTCACTTAAGCGTAGGGTTAATAACAAAGCCCAAAATCAATCATAAATTGGTTGGATATATACACTCGCATGGATAATAGACATAACAAAAAATCTGGTTTGTGAACCTCATTCGGCCAACTTTGAGACCAGTTTCCCATTTCATGTGTTCAAACAGCTTCCACCCCAATTCGATTTTCAAAAGGATTCTAACCATTAAAAAAAAAAGTTACATTATAACGTCGTTAGGATTGAATTATAGCTATTTAATTTAACTAGACTTTAACCCTCCGCGCTTTGCGCGGAGGTGTTCAAGAATGATGTCATGATGTTATTAAAATTGCGACGTTGTTGCGTTAGTTCTATTAGCTTAGCTTGTTGTATGTTTTACATAGAGTGAGCTTCAGAAAAGATCATAGCTTCGTTCATCACAATGCGGTCTCGTTTGGTTGCGTTCTTATTGTTTTAATCATTCAGATAACATGGGTAGATAAAATAGTTAAACTGCTACACCACCAAGTCACCAACAACATAGATTATTGGTGATCAATGGAGGTTAACGTGGGGATAATGCAAAAACACAAAATCATTGCATTGTTTAAGGATACGTGGAGGAAAAACGAAAAAAGAAAACATTGAACGATCAAAATCACTTATAAAATTTTTCAAAATCACTTATAAAATTATGAACAAATAATATTTACCATTTAAAAGTTTACGTATTACATAACCAAAACAAAAATATAAAAAGCAAAAAAAAATTATAAAATTAAATAATCTAAATGGAGGTTATCGCCGGGATAATGCAAACACACAAAACCAATGCAAAATATGCAATGGAGGTTACCACTGCGATAACGTGAATATTGCATTTGTAATATGCAAGCATAATATAAGTTGTTGGTAATCAATGGAGGTTACCACTGAAATAACGCGAACACATAAAGTCGGTGGTCAATAAAAGTTACCGTTGAAATAACATGAACACACAAAAACTATTTCACTGCTTTAATGCTACGTGTATGAAAAGAATCATAAATATTATTTAATAAATCCAAAATATAATTATGTTAATAAGCTTCAAAAAATTGTAATAGATCAAAAAATATTGTAATTGAATTTAATAGATCAAATAATATTATACAAATAAATTGATTAAAATAATATAAACCTAATAAAATATTCAAAAAATGTTCGTAATTGTAATATAGTAGAATTAGGTATCTTTTTACTATTTTAACTCATATGTTAATGATCTAAATATATATTAGGTTTTTTGTTTGAATTACAACACTAAAAAACACTAGCTACTCTCTCTTAAAAGTTATATCTCAAAAACAATCTTTATTCTTTTAGACGTTAAAAAGAACACTCTAAAATGACATCAAGTGGACGATCTTTCATTGGTGTAGGTTCATCTTCAAGCGACATTATAGTTGGAGTGCTTCCCATTAAGAGGAACCAAGAAATTCGGACAAATTAGGCTTGATGCAAATTGTTTGATTGTTTTTTTACTTTTCAAAAAATACAAATACAAGTTTAAAACCCCACTTAGAGAAAATATATTGCAAAGCATTTCCATCTCGTGGTCGAGAAACAATGACAAAGGAAAGAAAATTAGCGTTGATGCAGTTCAAGAGCAAATGACACATTTTCTGATACAAGAGAGCTTAACGTTCAACCAATTACACAACATACATTTGACTCGGCTTATTCAAGTAAATTTCCAACCGCGGTATACTCACATAAGTCATGAATCGCGATACCCTTAGACGACCCCACTTACCGATGAGGAAGCCGCTTATGGCATCCATGTAACAACTCAGTTCCAACAATGAAGAATAAACACAATAAAGGCAGTGAAAAAAATTAAAACGTCAAAAAATGTATTAACACTTGTACTTTATTGGATGTATTGCTTATGTTTTTAAAGGCAAACACACATATATACCTGCTACAAGTACATAAATCCATATGTTTTTAAAAGCAAAAACACATTTAGCATGACTTCTAGTGCCCCGATAACCGACCTTAATAAATAACAAATTTCTTCTTATGATTTTCTAATTAGTTAGAGGCCAAATGATCAACTTTATATTATCTATTCAGACCTTAATTAATAACAAACTTCTTGTTAATGATTTTCTAATTAGTTACGGGCCAAATGATCAATTTTATATTATTTATTCAGACCTTAATAAATAACTAACTTCTGCTAAATTTCTAATTAGTTAGGGGCTAAATGACCAGCTAATCAGCTTTATATTATATATCCAGACCTTAATAAATAACAAACTTATGATTTTCTAATTACTTAGGGGCCAAATGATCAACCTTATATCATCAATCCATATCTATCCAGGCCTTAATAAGTAACTAACTTTTGCTTATGATTTTCTAATTAGTTAGGGGCCAAATGATCAACTTTATATCATCTACTCAGACCTTAATAAATAACTAACTTCTGTTTATGATTTTCTAATTAGTTAGGGGCTAAATGACCAACTAATAAGCTTTATATTATATATCCAGACCTCAATAAAACTAACTTTTGCTTATGATTTTCTAATTACTTAGGGGCAAATGATCAACTTTATATTATTTATCTAGACCTTAATAAATACATAACTTCTGCTTATGATTTTCTAACTAGTTAGGAGCCAAACGATCTGCTTTATATTATATATCTAGACCTTAATAAATAGCTGACTTTTGCTTATGATTTTCTAATTAGTTAGGGGCCAACTGATCAATTTTATATTAGCTATCCAGACCTTAATACATAACTAACTGATCAATTTCTAAATGATCAACTTTATATTATCTATCCAGACCTTAATAAATAACGAACTTCTGCTTATGATTTCTAACCGCTTATGATTTGTAATTAGTTATGGGGCCAAATGATCGACTTTATATTATCATGGGGTAGAGGATATTACCAATATGCCCTCACTTTATCTATTACTTTCTTTAATAATCTTAGTCAAACAATGGACAATTTATAAGCATTTTGTTAGAATCTGCTACAAACACACAACAGAAAACTATCTCCTGCAACATCTTATATTACAACTTATTATCCAACTATGATTATTCAATATCATAGTAATATAGTAAGACCAAGAAATTTCATGAACTTCAAAAGTTGATAAGGTGCAGTTTAAAAATAATTAATGAGATGATTTGGTGTTTACTTACAGAACTATATCTCTACGGGTGGATATTACTCGGTACATTTGTTTGTTAGTTGTCTCATAACTCTATACATGTATACATTAATATCATATGACATGAATATTACCTCAAAACTTTTTAGCAATGGCTGCTATCCAAGCTCTGTCTTTGTTGCTATATGCATAGTTAATGCTAGATGCCAACAAGACAAACCCGACACCCTTGCCCTCAGATTTCCCATCTTCATCAGGACTTTTAATCACAGGCAAAACCAAAAGAGACCGCGTACCCTCAGGAAGAATTTCCCAGAGCTCAGAATCTGAAACATTGATCAAATTAAATCACATAGACATTTATCACTCACTCACTAGCTGTTCATTGTTAAAAAACATTCACAGTACCACCAAGGCACCAATCCAGTCTCTTTTCTCAAGACTAGCTCAATTGTGATTCATTTTTATTTTATTGAACTCAACAATATGATAGTTTACCTGATCTTTGAGGAAAATAAAGGGTATCTGTCAAATTAAAGATGCCAAAACGTTGCATTTGTTCTTTAAACCATTCAACTGCTTGGTCTTTCGATAAATCATCGATGTTTTTGGGTGTGTTCCAATAGCCGCGTACGCACAGTACATCATGGATGGATATAAGCTACATCAATGATAACAGAATCAGCATGTCAAGAATCAATGTTTTTAACTGATATGGAAGTACGGGTTCCAAAATACCACAGAAATGCTGTTAGTGTTACGCAATAAAGTATATGATCCCCATGCCAAATCCTCCCTACTTGTTTCAGACATATTTGCTGACATGGCAAAGACTTGCTCAACACCTTCAGGAATGCTTGCTTGAAGCACTGGACTAGCACCCTGCAGCATTATGTAAAAATCCCCTAAAAACTATATCTATTTTGAACAGTAGATTAATTTGTCTTACCCTAAGAAACTGGCCAATGTAAGGAAGCATGACAGAGAACGCTGCCAAAGAAAGGCCTAAAACCTCTGTTCTCTGAAAATCAATAAAAAAAAAAAATGGTTTTATAAACGTGTGGTGTTTGTGAAAAATCCGGAGAATTGGAATAAGTTACTCACAAGCTGCGCTGGGGTTACGGTGGAACTCACAATAAGGTGATTCAGAACCAGAAGAGATCCAAAACCGTAGCCAAGCCATCTGGGTAAATAAGATTCATCCAACCCAGGAATCCCCAAAGTGAAGCGAAGGACAGAGAGATTGAGCTGTTGCTGTTGATTTTGAGAGCAGCATATTTTGGATGCATATTTTCTTGTGTTCCTGAAATGGAAACGGCCAGCGATTTTGGTTGCAAAATCGGATGAAACGGTGAAGGGGGTAAGGCGGAAGAGGGTACAGGTGTGGCTCATTTTGAGATTGGAAGTGGGAGACAGACAATCAAAAGATTGTGTTGAGTATACGAGACGAGAGGGACATGGGCCGTGGAAATTTGGATCCAAACCAACCACGTTATTATGGGCCACTATATAGATTTTGTGGGGGTATTTTGTCCCATCTAAATCTAAGCATCGGTAGTGGTGCTCCGACCCAAAACAAACCCAATAACTCGAATGGAAACTGGCTGAAATCGATTTGACGAGAACCGACTCCGGTTTGAACTCAAACCATCTGTTTGTATCTAGTTTCTGAACCACCATGCTCAAAGCGGTTTAATAAACCGTCAAAAAAGTTTTTATACAGTTGAAACCAACACTGAATCGATCACTTTCCTCTCGAAAAACCGCTTGCTGATTGGTTTGACTTATGTTTGAGCAAAGTGGAACTAGTTACATCTCAATGCACTAGTATTAAACCATCACCTTTGTAGCATTATGTACTTTTATTATTCTAAAGGTTCACTCTTGTATTTAGTTTATTCTTGCTTGTATTTAGTTTATTTTTGTAGCCTCTTTTGTTTTGTAAGTTGTTCATATATAAATTCTTAACTCCATCATTAGTGGAGTATTGAGTGTCATTCATTTGCACATTAATGGTATCAAAGCATTAACGGAAAGATAACCAAGTTTTTGTAAAGTACAATTGTTGTAAAACTCATCCGAGGAGACCGAGTACTCGGCGAGTACTCACCGAGTACTCCCCGCCTACGCCTACAAGTTCCCGAGTACTCCCCCGACTAGGGCGAGTATTCACAAATCCCAGTCGACCGACTTGGGAGCGCCTAACGACTTTTGCAACCATGAGTACAAATAATATCAAAATGAGCATCTCCAAACGGGAATGCCAAACTTCAAAAGATGCTTGGGGCTTGATTGAGAGACAAAAAACGCTTGATGAACCGGTTGAACAACGTAAAAACCATTCTCACATCTTCCTTTGGCCAAAACTTGTTTAGTGTGACGGTCCCGATGACAAACGAAGGGTAAGATAATAAGAAATCAACCGGATTATCCATTACTAACTTAGTAACAGACAAAAAATTATGAGTGAGATTATGGAAAAACAAGACGTTATTTAAGTGAATGTTTTTTATGAATGATAGAATGCTCTTTATGTGTGACATGAAGGCGTTTGCAATTCCGAAAGTAACTAGTTCGTTACCTATGGTGGAAGAAACATCAGAGACAGATTGTGTGGTAGACGTC
>JBCNJP010000006.1:31891838-31937103 GCA_039602395.1 Deinandra increscens subsp. villosa
GTCATATGGTTTGTTTCCCCCAAGTCAAAAAACAAATTGGGAGCGGATGTTGTAGCATGACATTGCGAGAGAAATGCACTACCAAGACCATATGTTTGAGATTGGGACATGGTGTGTGGTGCGGTGTATATACAATATTACAATATTAGTGACACCTTTTTAGCATTAAGCTTTTAAAATTTATAAACACGATTTACTTGACGACTACTATTTCACCACATAACACGGGCAAATGCATCCATCGTGGAGCAGTATAGTAGTGATAAGTTGAATCGGGATCGTTTAAAGACACAATGGAAAGTGAGGTCTTTGGGTACTCAGCCCGCTGTTATCATCTAACCAGATCTAATTCTTAGTTAAAGTATTTATATCTAAAGAAAGATAAAAGAAATATAAAGCTAATATGTAAGTTCGTGAGCTGTGGATTGACGTGTGCTGAGGTGTACTTAAAATATGACAATATTTTTCAAACCTATTTTAGCAGTTGTAAGATTTTAAATTTATAAAACCTGATTTTCTTGACAACTACTATTTCACCATACTACACGGGCAAGTATACCCATCGTGGTGCAGTATAGTAGTGGTAAGTTGAATCGGGGTCATTTAGAACACAATAAAAAATGAGAGCTCTGGATAATCAGTCCGCTATTATCATCTAGCCAGATCTAATGGTTAGTTTAGAAGAGAATACTTTTAAAATAAAATAAATAAGATGGTGTTTAAGAGTTATGTAAATCGGAGTTAGTGGTACTTGGGAGAACTTACCAGTGGTTAAAATTGAAAAATGAGGACTTCTGGTCTTGCTTAAGATCGTTTACTAGCAGAAGACCAGCCACCTTTCAGAATCTTAGGCATTTCACCATATTACACGGGCAAGTATACCCATCGTGGTGTAGTATAGTAGTGGTAAGTTGAATCGGGGTCATTTAGGACACAATGAAAAATGAGAGCTCTGGATAATCACTCCGCTATTATCATCTAGCCAGATCTAATGGTTAGTTTAGAAGAGAATACTTTTAAAAGAAAATAAATAAGATGGTGTTTAAGAGTTATGTAAATCGGAGTTAGTGGTACTTGGGAGAACTTACCAGTGGTTAAAATTGAGAAATGAGGACTCCTGGTCTTGCTTAAGATCGTTTACTAGCAGAATACCAGCCACCTTTCAGAATCTTAGGCTGATTCACCATTTCCACGATCAACCATCTACGGGGAGTACGAACGCTGTGGGAAGGTGTTGCTAGTAACTGAACAAAGTGGTATAACGCCATTTAGTTACGGGGCCCCTCAAACCGGCGACTTACCGTACTTGACACGCCGTCATGAACCAGCAGGGGAACAACCCTGCATACCGGATTATTTTATTATGAAAATGATCTTTTTAAGGGACACTAGTCCGTTTCATTCGCACCTAACTTTCCGCATGTGTACGTCCGACGTAACCTGAGCCAAGTTCACAAACACGTACCATATCGGCTTCCATGAAGTGACAAAATATTACCAACCCTCATTCCTAACCAATTACTTTCAGCCCGCACCTGAGTGGTCAGCCAAGTTTGCTTACATAGACATAAGGACCTCGATCGTATCATGTAACATGGGTCGCGAGTCACCTTTCGAATCATGCATCGTCCCCTGACCGGGTGTCCCAAGTCCGACCTTTGGGATTTCGACTCCCTGATGTGTAAAAATCGATCTATAAAAATAAACTAAATTATCCTAGACCTAGACACATTAAATTAAACCCAATTAACCTAAAACTAGACCGACTCAACAGGCAAGCGAACCTATCGAATGTAGAATAGCTAATGGTAAACCGAGGTCGAACTCGAACCCTAGAGACACTAAAAAGACAAAATTAACTAAAAAAAATAATTTACTGATTAATTGGTGAAATTTGGTTTTTGAATTGAAGAAGCAATTACCTAATTAAATTAACTAAAATTAGCTAAGCTGAAATTAACTAAATTATTAAAACTTACTAAAACTAGAAACTGCTAAAAATGGAAATTACTAAAATTGGAAAGCAAACCAACAACTCAAAACCTAGAGACGAAAACCAGGTATGATGCAAAATACCACCTAGACCTAGAATCCTAGTTAATGCTAACGACTTCCCTTGACTATGACAATGATGACTAAATCAGGATTTAAAGATGCAACCTATAGAAAACCTATGAGCCCTTGAAATCCTCTCCGGACGTAACTGACAAGAATCCTAATGGTTGGAAAACGCTCACTGATTTGTTAGTTCACCTTTTGAGTACATCCTAACCGATAATTCTACCGCTCGATCAATTGGTTCACCTTTTGAGTATATCCCAAGTCAATTACCCTAACCACCTGCGAAATTAATCTAAGGCACCCTAAGGTAAAATGAGCTACCTTTAACCACTATGAAAGTCACAACTTAGCAAGTTAATTAACTAATTTAGGGGACTTCCTTTTGAGATAATCCTGATCTAGACAATTAACCAACCCAACTAGTTGACAAGTTTATCCCCTTTTAAGTTCTAAACAAGGCAGAATACACCAATCAAGATACTAATTATTAATCAATGTTCTAGTTCGGGACGTCTCCTAAACTATTCCTTAGATGAAAACCCTAAAGCTAACACCTTTAGATGCATTACCCGACCCGAAAGACATTCGTAGGCAACACAAATACCAATCAACAATCAAAACCCTAACTGGAATATGCAAATGCAACAATCACAGAAAGTTAAAGGAATTGCAATAGATTATCAACACATCACACAATTGTCATAATCAAGAAAAGTCTAAAAACAACAACTAGTCATCGAAACGGTCTAAGTGGTATAATAGAATTAGCCAAGCATGATAGACATGTCCAGAATCATAATAATAACAGAGATTTCAGTCAAGAACATAATCTGGTCTATGAAAAACAAAAGCGAAATCAAAGTAATTAAGAACCCGAAAGGCGACTAGATGTCGAATGCTTCAATCCAAGGCCTCCAAGTGCTCCTCTCTCGAATTCCTGCTCCAAAATCGTCTCCAAGGGCTCTGAGTTACGCCAGAATGAAAGTTATTCGACTGGAAACCCCGCATTGTATTTATAAGTGAAAATTTAGGGTTTTCCGGATTTTTAACCTCCAAGCGTATCGCTTGGAGGATCCTTGATCATCAGGCGATACGCCTAAGGGCGCTTGGCGACAAAATAGTCAGGTCAACCAAAATTCCACCGCCTTTGACTTTCTTGCAGCAAGCGTATCGCTTGCATCTTCAGGATCACTAGGCTATACGCCTAGTGCTCAATCGTCAGCACTTAATTGCTTTTTGATCTTCGATTCTTCTCCAATGTTCGTTTTCTCCAAGATCTGCACCAAAACTACAAAATAAACGTAAAACACAACCTAAGACGCTAATACTTATAAACAACTAAAAACATGTGGAAAACGACTCAAAAGACTCACAAAATGACTAAAAAACGTAAAGAAACACCTATGTGTTTTGTAACACATCAAATATCCCCCCACTTAACCTTTTTTCGTCCCCGAAAAAAACCTGCAAATGGAATCATAACCTGAGTAATTGGCTTCCAATCTTTTCAATTTCATCAATTTCAATTCAATGAGCCTACTTACATTCCGATAGCGATTATCGGTATTTCGATCCAATTAAACCCAACCACCAACTTTTGAGCCCCCAAGGTGTTTATACTTTACCGAATATATTTCAGTCTGCCTATGTGTCCCACTCTAGAAAGATCAAGTTCAACCTAATCCCAAATCATAGTCGGTCCAAACAAAGGGTAATAAAGATATAACTTTTTGATTTTTCCCACCCCCTTAAATCAGATACAAAGATGTCCGAAGAATGATGGAATTAGATGGAATGCGAACTTTTGAGCATTTATCCTTTGATCTACTATACATTTTTCTTTTCTTTTTTCTATTTTTTTTCTCTTTTTTTTTCTCTTTTTTTTTCTAATTGGTCAATTTTAACTAAGTTTACCAACGGACATCATCAGAGGCATTCTTTTCGAGATGTTATCCCCAAAATCATACGTGAGTATTTTGCCCGCGAGATCCAGGACATCATCAGCGGCACTTACCACGGGATACTATCCTTAGTTCGTACGTGAGTATTTTGCCCCTTCACTCTAAAAATATTAACCAAATTATTACCTAATATGCTCATGATGGAAAAATGGGGCGCCACCGCATTGGTGTGCCATGTTATTTTAAGGACATAGAAGTATCTAGCCTAAAGGGGTCTCTTTCCTCCTAATCCTCAGTTTCAGTATTCCTATCGCTCCTAAAATGGCAACCCACTAACAGACTGATTAGTTACATATTTATACAACAAATAAACACAATGGGATATTTAAGCTTTACTAAGTTAACTGGGCCTACCAATACATCACTAACCGGCAACACTTTCAACTCTTAATTATATTTATCATTTAAGCCCTTAAACAAACAACCAATCCTCGGTTTTACCTATCATCTTCCATTTTTAAACTGCAGATTTACTCAAAAACATTTTTTTATTTTTTTCAATTTTTTTACAAAACTCACACTTTAAACAAACACACTAAGACTGACTCAACTAACGAGACACGACACGTAGTCTCCCCATCCCCACACTTGAAACTCACATTGTCCCTAATGTGAATCGAGAAACAACGACACAAACAAATAAAATAAAAATAAAATAAATAAATAAATACAAAAGAAATAAGACAAAAAATAAAAAAAAACAGAAAAATGGAACAGACTCCCCTGATTGAATCAGCATGAATGAAAAGAGTTCTGTTCCTCGCCCTCCAAGTCGAACGTGATATCGATTCTTTTTAACTCCAGAAGCACAAAAACATCGTCACGAACGAAAGCGGCCACTAACAAACCATATTCTAACAAGATAAGGCAAACCAAAATCACAGCAGCATATATATATCAAACAAACCACCCAACCGGTTAACCCCATACAAATTCCCAAGTATCAGAATATTAGAATATTAGTACAGACCATGATTATAAAAACAAAAATAAAGAAAAAGTACAAGGATGTGAAATAACCGATCAAAATGGCTGCTGTTGTCAAAATACTGCATCCAACTCCCTACTCCTCAGCATCATCATCAGAATCATCAGGCTCATCATCTCCAGCCTCAGGCTCACGGAAGAAATCAGGTACCTCGAAGCCCTGAGCAAGGAACAAACTCCTAATAGCCCGATCCTGCAAATCCATCCGCATAATCATCTCATCTCTAACAACATCTAGAGTCAACGGCTCGGCTCTCGCCGCTCTAACAGGTCTGTCAACTGGTGCCCTCTCTCTCCTTTGCGGAATCCTCCTCCTCGCAGGAGCTCCAACCTCAACTCATCTCGGGGGATCATCAAACGGACAAAAACTAGCCTTCCGCATATCCAACAAACTATACGGCAATGTCGGTGGTCCAGCAGTCAAATGCGAAGGCCTCTATCTCTCCATCACTCCCAAGTGATCAGCCAACCTACCAATATACGACACCAGATCCAACCTCGCCTCCGGCCCTCCCTTGCGGGGCCGGGAAACTAACAGAATGAAAACCATAGCGAGGTTGGTTGGGTGGCTCTCCACCAACGACCTCAAACAAAACAGATCCAACATGTTGAGTTTATCAGCCCCAACACGCCTACCGATGAGCGAACAAGCTAGAATCCTATGAACATATCTAAAAAAGGAATCCCTAATCGTGGAAGCAACCAACCCGATCATGTATGGCGCATCAGAAATCGTCTCCCAGAAAGACCTCAACTGACCATTTATCACATACAACTTCTTGGCCTTTTTGGTCGTACCCCTCAAACTCCTCCTAAACTCAGATGTAGCAACCCCCTCCTGTGTGTAAAAACCTAAAGCTATAGCAAAATGAGGCACGCTCATCTCAAACAACCTCCTACCCAGAGCAAACGAAACACAAACCGGGGAATTAAACTCCTTGATATCATACTTCCATGTCGAATGGAACTCCACGGTCAGCTTCCGGTATTGGGGTCCATCACAAGCTAAAACCCGTCTCCATCGCTCATCTAACAGCTGCTCCAGTCTAGCCCTCTCTCCCATCCTATCCATCAGATCCTAGTCGAATGTCCTATGCTGGAGCAAGTCTAGGCGCACAAACGTCTCACATCTCTCACCCTCATAAGTACCCTCGAACTGTAGCATGGTATGGTCCTCAATCCGTCGCTCCTCAACCGGAGGCAACTCCACCTCATAGTCTGGTAACACCTCCTGTGCCAAATACCAGATCCTCGGCATGTTATGGATGGTCTTTGTCGTCTTTTGCTTCTTCCTCGTCCCACTACCGGAAGCATCCATATCTGCAAAACAGATTTAACAGTGATGTCCAAGCAACAAACAAGCACAAACTATTTTTGAATTTTTTTTAATAAAAGGAATAAAAGAAAACTGAATTAAAAAGACTAAAAACAAATTACTTTAAATAAAACCAAAGAAAACAAATTTTTTTTAGAAAAATCAGGCATGACCCGTTCGTTTATTAAGCCAACCAGTTCTTCTCAAAACCTGTCCAAAATGTAGCATTTGAGCACCATAACACTTCATAACCAAACCATAAACCAATCCCAACTCTTGACTATCCCAAACTAATGACGAATCAATAGATATATCAATAAAACAAACATCATCGAATAACAATGATCATTCCAAACCAAGCCTAACCAATACCCGACCCCCTGTATAACAAGTCCCGAAACACACAATGCAGAACAATTTCTTAACAAGATCAATGGCTCAACAACCAAATTCACAAGCATAACCTCTAAGTGATATCATGAAGATTTGCAGGTCATCAATGACACAAGATCGAACAACTTCTAACAAAAACACACAAAGTCAACATAAAATGTATCAGAAAATATGAAACAGTACCTGGAATCGCGAAATGCTAAAAAAAATTAGAGAATGGGTGAACTGTGATGGCAGCGGTGGTCGACAGCTCTCACCGGAGCTTTGATCTCGGTGGCGACAGTGGGTGCAACGACGGTGGTATTGAATGGCGGCGGTCGGCGACAGGTGAAGGGGATGGCGGTCGGCGACGGGTGTGATGTTCTCGGCGGTGGTAGGTGGTAGTTAATCGGCGAGGGTGGAGTGTTAGGGTTTCGGGTTATGGATGTGACAGCGACGGTAGGTGGTGGTGAATGGTTACGGATGGTTGGGGCGCCGGTTGGAAATGGCGGTAGTGGATGGGTGGTCGTCGAGGAACGGTGAAGCGGCGGCGGCTGTGTAGTGGGATCGGTGGTGCGCGTGGAGGTAGTGGGCGGTGGCGAAGGGTGTGGAGGGTGATGTAGGTGGTTGGTCACGGAGGATAGCGGAGGTGGTGGGTGGTAGGAGAGAAGGCGGCGGGAGTGGTGGTTAGGGTTAAAAATGGGAAAATGACGACGGAGGGGGTTTTAAACGCTTGCTATCACAAATCAGTAGGCGATACACCTACAGACCATAGACGAATTTTTGACCATCACACCAAGCGTATCGCCTGGAGGAATGCTCAACCCAGGCGATACGCCCGGAACGATATTTCCAGGGAATTTTTGAGATTTTCCATACTTAGTCAATTTTTTGATGTTTTCAAAAATTCTCATCACCCTGGTTTTTCAAGTCCTGCAACTTAATACTAACCATGACATACCTGGGACTCCATTTTCGCATGAATTCGCGCTTCCAGCCATCTTTAATTCCCTAAAACATCAAACAAACACACAAACGCAAAAACCAAAAAACACGAAAAACGAAAAACACAAACACACGAAAGTAATAAAAGCAAACATGCAACTACTATACAAACTCTACAACTCAGATTTTCACCGAGTCCTTACCTCCTCCACTCATTCTCCATCAATGTTGTGGAGAACCAAGTTCTCCTCATCCGTCTCTACCGGTCCTCCTATGTAGTGCTTCAATCTATGACCGTTTACCTTCCAAACTCCACTATCCGACTCTAACTGAACCGTTCCATACGAGATCACCTCCTTCACAACATAAGGGCCTCTCCACCGGGATTTCAACTTACCTGGAAAAAGTCTAAGACGCGAATCATATAGCAAAACTTTATCCCCACACTTAAACTCTTTCCTACCTCTTAACTTACTATCATGTAACGCCTTTGTGCGTTCCTTACGCTTCATTCCTAAGCCCCTCTACCTCATGAATTTGGAGAGACCGGCTCTTAGTCGCCTTGGCTAAATCAAGATTAATCGATCGAATAGCCCAATAGGCTTTGTGTTCCAAATCAACCGGCAAATGACACGTTTTCCCATAAACCATCATGAAGGGCGAGGTTCCTATGGGTGTTTTGAAAGCAGTACGGAAAGCCCATAACGCGTCATCTAACTTATCGGACCAATCCTTGCGATTAGCTCTGACAATTTTCTCCAAAATCCTCTTCACCCCTCTGTTAGCATTCTCCACTTGATCGCTCGTTTGTGGATGATAAGCAGTCGATGTCCTATGCTTCACTCCATATCTAGCTAACACCTTCTCCAATTGGACATTGCAAAAATGCGGGCTCCTATCGCTAATAAACACCTTAGGGGTTCCAAACCTACTAAACAGTGTCCTTAAAAATCTCACTACCACTCGTACATCATTAGTAGGCAAGGCTTGAGCCTCAACCCACTTAGAGACATAATCAATCGCAACGAGGATGTACCGATTCCCCCGGGATGTGGGGAATGGACCCATGAAATCAATGCCCCAAATATCAAATACTTTAACTCCTTGGATAGGGTGTTGGGGCATCTCATTCCGGAATTAAGCCAGTTATGGCTTTAAAGATTTGCTTAAGAGAAAGATAAGATTTCTTATAAACACAATGGGATATTTAAGCTAAAGCTCTTATAAACTCGATTACAAGACCCGAAAACACCAATTGACTCAAAACCGTAAGAGAGAAAGAAAAGAATTGAGCGGTTTAGAAGAATGGCCGGCCTGTCCTTATATAGCCAAACTTCTGACATGACACGGGGCGTGCTTCTGACAGCACGGGGCGTGTTTGTTCAGGCAGCACGGGCCGTGTCTTCTCGGGCATAGGTCGTGCTATGTTAGAAGGTTAATCTCGAATCTTTGGTGTCAGGTAACACGGGGGCGTGCTCTTTGGACATGGGCGAGTGCCATGTCAGACGCTTGATTCGCCAATCTTTATGTGCAGAAGCACGGGTCCTGCCAAGCTTGGCACGGGCCGTGTTGTGTCAGAAGGCCGATTTCCAAATCTTCTTGTTCGAACGGTTCTTTGCTGGATTGGGCACGGGGCGTTCTTAGTTGGGTATGGGGTGTGCTAAATCAGGGGAACGAGCGTGCTAAGTCAAAAGGCTTTCAGACCCAAAAGAAAGTCAATTTTTAGTTTGGCACGACCCATCTTAAAGTATGGCATGGGTGTTTTGACCAAAAAATCATCTTCCTCTCACCGAGATACTCGGAATTCACTACTCATGGGTCCCATAACTCATTTTCTAGCCCAAGATATGCTTTCTCGAAGTTTAGGGCATTTCCTAACCACACCGGTGTCTTTCAGCAGTTGTGCTTCGGGGTGTGGTTGAGTCTTGGGTTACCACTTTGTATTGACTCAAGAGAAGGTCGTATGAGGGCATTATGTCCATCTAGGTTGTAGCTTGGTTCTTGGCACAAAATCACGAAGTCTTCATGTTGTCTTCATTTTTTGAGCGTTTTTTACTTCTTTTGTGATTTTCATCTGGATTACTCTGAAAAACTAAAAAGGAAACAATATCATACCGTTTTGATAATAGTCAGTGAGATATAACCCGAAATGCGAGGAATATTTGATATAAAATATGTATAATTTCGCACATATCGAACATCCCCACACTTGAACATTTGCTTGTATTCAAGCAAAACTCTATAAATGAGGCCCGGCAAATCCCAAAAGTTTATCAATTCTTGGAATCAAGATTCCGGGCACTATAAATACTATTCCTCCATTTACTTTCCAACTTGTCTTTCATTGAATTTTTATTTTTTTATTTGTTGAAATATAAACAATTATGACAAGCCTACTTACAAGTTCTATTTATACACAAACTTATATACCTCACATGTGATCACTCAACTCTCGGGGTATTGATCTGTATATATTTGAGGTGAACACTCATACCTAAGTGAAAACAAGTAGATAGCATAGGCTTGACACGAAATCGAACCTCCACATATCTTACTAGAGATCACATAATTATCATGAGGTCTTAAAATGGTAGGCTTGGGGTTAAGGTATGGATATTTTATTTGAAAGGGGTAAAAAGCGTAAATAGCGGTCTTTTTAGATTTTCCATTTTTATGTGACTTTCTTCCAAAGAATCTTTTAAGAGCTTTCCTGGATTGCTCTTAAGGGGTTTATCCATTTATTTCACTACTTGCATTTTTTTTTTGCAAGGGAGTGCGAAATCCAGGGTGCTTGTATTTTTCACATTTTATTGACTGGTAGAAAAAACAGTCACAGTTAGGTTTTTGAAAAAGAACCGCTTTTACTAGAATAAGGGGTGTAAAATAAAAAAATAAAAAAGGGGGGGGGGGGGGTTTAGGGTATTTTGCAAAGGGGGTTTATTTTGCAAATTGATTGGGATGAAGAAACGGTTTAGGCTCAAAGGGGTTTACTAGGGGGATATTTTTGGGGTAAGAAAGGAGATGAGGAGCAGAAAGGTGGAAATCCTAGTTGTCTCAATCCTTTAATTATGTGACCTCTAATTTTGTCCATCTCGAGACGTATTACCGTGTCAAGTTCTACCTCTACTGAATTACCTGGATTTCTTTTAACATCAAAGAAGAAACGAGCATGTTTATAGGTAATCATGCTATATAGGCTCAAATCCTTACTGAAAATGGGGGAAGGGGAAAATATAAGTTGTATAAAAATAAACTTATTTTCTACTTGCCATAAAAGAAATATTTCAATTTTTGAAAAACTTTTGATTCAATGGGATTTAAGTTTTTGATAAATGGAGAAGTAACTTTATGTACACGGTTTCTTGAATAAAAAACGAATTTTCAAAACAATTTTAGCAGTCTAGAGGCCATTTTTCCAAACGAGTTTTGTGTAAGGATTGAATATGGAGAAACAAAAACTCAAGATCTGCAGTACCCCTTCCCCACACTTAAATTGCACATTGCCCTTAATGTGCCCGCGTGTAAGCAAAAAGAGAAACAATGAAAAATAAAGAGTGAATGGGAAGGAGAAATTGGACATGGCGTCCCCACACTTAGACTTTTTCGGGCGCCATGCTTTACCTGACATTCCCGTCCAACATGATTATAGATACCATTACTTCCTTCATCCCGCTTAACACAGAAACCTACAAAATAAATAAAAACATAATATCCTGATGTTAGAGGTTTTGGTTGTTTGTTGGCGCTTTTGTAGTAACAGAAGTGTTAATACAAAGTTGCGTCGGGCGAACCAAGACTTCCAACTTATTTATTAAAAAAAAACATAACATCTTGGTTTATTTATGGGTCCCAAGTTCGACCCGGTTTTTATTTTACTATTTATCAGGTGACTTTTCTTTGATCCGTTTCCCACTCGTTCCGGTTAATTTTTTTCTTTCATTATCAGATGGGAAAAATCTAATAACAATTTTAAAATAAGTTTTAAAATGTTGGAACGAGTCGGGCCACCAAAATTTATACTTACCTTGACGGGTAAGTATAAAACGATTACAAGAATCTTTGAGTGTGAAAACTCAAGGTGCTCGGGGAGCTCCTTGAGCTCGAGAGAAGGTGGTTCTTTAGTGGATGATCTAGCGGTTGATTTGTATTTTTGTTCCTTTGACGGGTGCGCAAAAACGATTACAAGAATATTTGAGTGTGAAAACTCAAGGTGCTCGGAGAGCTCCTTGAGCTCGAGAGAAGGTGGTTCTTTAGTGGATGATCTATTAAGAGACTCCTTCTCACGATCGATGTCTTCAGCTGGATGGATGGGCTCCGAAGAGGTTCCTTGAGAAGGCCGAGCCTCTTCCTTCAAGTTCTCCAGGAGGATTACTTCATCTTCTTCTGAGTGCCAAGGAGCATCGTTTTTAGAGGGAAGTTGGAGTGCTAGATTTACCTCCATAGATAACTCGTTGCCTCTGAGTTGCTGATTGTTTGCTGGTTCTTCTTGGATGACGTCCCATGGCTTAAAGGGAGCCAAAGTTGTTGCGTCCAACTCCTTCTTCATTGAACAACTAGATGTCCCGGGAGCATTTTGAGTTCCTCTTTTGGGATGACTTCTTGGTTTGCACAATTTTGTGCTTCATCTTCTTCTGCCCATATTCTTTTGAAGTACTCTTCTATGACCTTGATGTGTCCTAACATTTTATGTGTTGTTTCTTCAAGGTCACTTTTAGGAGGGAAGAAGGTGTCTCTATTGTATATGGTGGGTGGTTATTTTTAATTTTTTCGGGATGTTCATCCCTATAATGATTTTCACTACACCGTAAACAAAAGAAAGCGAAACCATGTATACACTTAAAAATCGAAGGTGGAAAATCATCCTCCACAACCGACATTCTCATGTTTTCTTGTTCATAGCTGCATTTGGTCGTTTGTGGTGGTGGAGAAGAATAAGAAAAATGACTTGGACCTTCCTCTTGTGGTGTTTCATTTACTCGCAAGAACGCAAGCGTTCTCACTAATATGTAACAGTCCCGAGAGTAATGGGGACCGCCGCATATTTTACACCAACAGACTGAGGCCATCCATCATTGTAACCAAAATATTCCTCCAGATTATTATCTATCTTTGCAATATTTCTCTGGAGAAAGATAGATTAAATAGAAGGAAAAAAAATAGAGAAAAGAAAAATAAGAAAAACTAATAGAAGTAAAAATCTAAACTAAGTTAAAGAAAATTAATTTAAACTATTGGCTAGGCTGCTAACTTGAACTCTTTTCCAAATCCTCGTTTGCTTCCCCGGCAACGGCGCCAAAAAGCTTGACGTGTGTTGAGGTGTACTTAAAATATGAAAATATTTTTCAAACCTATTTTAGCTGTTGTAAGCTTTTAAATTTATAAACTTGATTTTCTTGACAATGTAAGTACCTCGGAGGGATCTTACTACTGCATGATTCGGTCAATCGATAACAACGAATGTAAATAAAGCTTTGCTTTATTGATTCACAAAGAGATTACAATGTAGAGAAAACAACACCTTAGAACACACACCGTTAAGAATGACTAAACTCTCAGAACTGACTATCTCTCTCTAACACGAACTATTTATATTTAACAACATACCAGCGTACCAACTGGCATACCAATTGGTACGGGCATACCATTTGGTACGGCACCATGGTATATTGCAACTAAGACTCATGATCTAGATACAATATACGATTCACACGGTAGCATAGGAATATGCTCCAACAAACCCCCCCTTAACGTGCAGTGTATCTATCTATCTATCTATCCAACTAAAATTCAGTCTTCAATCTTCAGCCTTCAATCTTCAGCATTGCTGCATCTGATCTTCAATTTGAAATCTTGTTAGAAATAGAGCTTGCATGGCTGTATCTTTCTTGAACACTCTTTAAGCTCCAAGATACACTTGTGAAAGATATTACATACTCCCCCTTTCACCATGCTTGAGTCTTGTCACACAGAATCTGCAATTTCAGAAGACAGAAACGCGGCTTTCTTTTCATTTATGAAAAAATTAATTTAATCTTGGCGCAAAACTTCTCTTCGAGAATCCAAGATATCGTATTGAAATCATAATTTTGTATCTTGTATCGATCGGTTGAAAACAAATAAGAAAGAAAAACTTTTTGGCTTTTTGAAACTTTACATCAAAACACACCGAAAATCTTTTTGATTTTTCCAAGTTTATGCTAAAACACACCTAAAATCTTTTGGAAATTTTCAGATATGAATCATAAATGCAATACTAAATCAAACACTATTTTTTTCTTTTGCGAGAAAGATCACAACTTGGGATCATATTGATCATGACATGCTGAACTACACTTCAATTTTAATTCCTTCAGCACACAAGTCATGTCGATTGCTGGTATAATTTGTCTAACTTAAACTCAGGCACAATCATACTCATAACATCAGGATATGTTATTGTATTGATTAGATTGCTTTGACCAGTGTACCCCACATTATTAGACATACTCAGATATACTTTTGCTTATCACACTTTGTGATTTCACTTGTGATTTAACACATAGCGATTTGAATACATGATATCATCAACTGTGTTCCATGCAAAAAGAAATAAGAACGTTAAATCGTCTACCTAAAGTTCGATCTTTAGATACGCAGATAAGGCCTCGGATTTAACAAAATAAGAAAATAAAAACAAGTTGAAATTGTATAACCTAATAACAATCAGGTCGGTACTCCCGTACACGCAGAGAAAGTCCGATGAGTTATACGAAACACCAAAGAAAATAAAGCAGAATGTCAAACGAACAATAATCAGGTCGGTCTTGTGGACACGCAGAGAAAGTCCGATCGTTTGACAAAATAAAGAAAATCAAACAAGTTTAAATTTTTGCAAAATGAACACATGTATACACAGTGACTTCTCATTTTCTTTTTCACACATTTTTCTTGATATATCATGAAATATGCATCAAGATGTTGTCCACTTGGTCAAGCATTAGTATTTTAATGTATATCACATCTGAATACTTTCTGATTTAATGTCGAGTCTACCAAGCACATCAAACAATGATCTTATGGCTTTTTCATCTATTTTATCCATGAGTCAGACACGTAAGCCAATGTACCATCATTTCCCAAATATGTCGGATACAATTTCTCATTTTTTTTTTAAATTTTTCTGTTTTTCAATGTTTTAGTATTTTCCCATTTTCTCCCCCTTAAAATGAAAACTCTATTTTTGGATTTTCATTTTAACAAAACCAAATACAAAGACACTATTTTTGGGTTTTCAATCCCCCCCAAACTATATACAAAATATAAACGAAAGAAAATTGACCAATCGACACTGATACCTTTCAGTTTTATGCTTTCAGAAAAACTTTTAGTTTTGAAATATGAAGCATTCAATTTAAGTTACGCAGGAAACTCCACTATCAGCAATTGCTGGAAGCTTGAACTTCACAATCACCAATATGTCTTCTTGAATTATCTGCACACTGGATTTTAAGATTAGTATTCAAATGACCCGAAGCACACAACTTATGGTCGACCAGTGTCTTCCACAAAATCATTTGCAGCCTTGCTGACCACTTTAGGTCGTCACTGCATTTTTACCTTTTCATTTTTAACCGAGTCATCATTCGGAGATGAACCACCAACACTAGAATCAAATTTGAAAAATTACTTCTTTTTAGACTTTGTTTTGGATGGTGTTGACTCAGTAAAAATTCTGCCTGATTCATTAATAAATGTGGCAGATTTGTTTGAAAATGTTTTTTTGGCAATTTCAGGACAATCCTTTGCCATGTGTCCCTTTCGGCGACACTGATAGCACAAACGATAAGATCGTTGAGATTGTGGTTTTGTCTTGAAATGAAGGGCATCTATCATCGGAGTCAAATAAATCAGAAGAATCATCAAATATTTGAAACCGATTAGCATGTACCCATTTGGAAGTAGGACTTCGAGGCGTAGAATTGGAACCAAATGAAGAAGAATCTTCAAAAGACTTCTTCTTTTGTGGTTTACCTCCAAATCCCTTCTCCATAGTTGAAATGAATACCTGGGCCAGATGATATATTTATTCTAAACTAGTATCTTTCTTCTCCTTTGGAGTCTTCTTGGGCATGTTCTTCTTGACAGTCTTCTCAAACTTCTTACCCCCACTACCCAAACCGGAACATTTATAACCTGGTAACTTTGATAGATCAATTTGAGAATTTGAAGGACCAGCTTTAGCACCCTGGGTAAATTTAGCTTTAATACCCTTCAAGTTGTTAGCTTCTACCAACTCAGCAGCCAATTTCTCATCAGAAACCATCTTTTCATCTTGCTCTACCATCTTGTCATCAGAAATTTCTTTATCAACTACGTACAGTTCCACCAGAAACAAATTTAACAAATGTGGTTTCCACAGTTGTTGAAGATTTCACTTTCTTGTTGGAAGGCTTTGAATTCTTCTTCTCCGATTTCTCAGACACAAATTCAGAATAATCTCCAGTATATCAGAAGAATGAATATCAGATAGAGCATCATATTGAATAACTGGATGCGGAATTTGAATATACTCTTCGCTTCCAAACACTTTCTTAAAATTCTCATCTTTGCATAAGTAGCTTGTGAAAGAATGTGAATTCTTCAAATTATTCAATTGTTGATTCAGATCCAAAACTTCAACATTCAGGTCAGATATTTTCTTTTGAGCTTCACCAATGCTTTTTCTGAATCAATCAATTGCTCTAAAGCTCTATTAGACAAAAACTTTTCTTGTCTTATCTGATCATGGGCATCATACACTTCTTGGGTAATTTTCTTCACCCTGCCCTCATGAATCTCAATATTTCTTTTCAGCAATTGATTTTCTTCTTTCAAAATGATAACTTTTTCTTGTAATTCTGAATGAACCGATCGATGTTGGTTTTCTGCAACAGTAATTTCATCAAACTCTTTCTTGAGTTCATCATAAGATTTCTTAAGCGATTCTACTCTTGCAGTTGATTTCTGAAATAAAGCATCAAAATCACCAATGACATCTTTTGCTTCACTCTCCCACTTCTCAACACTTTTAACCAACTCTTCATTCTCAGTTTGCAACTTCAAAATTTGTTCTTTATCTGCATTAACCATCTCATCCAATTTTCTTTGAAGCTCTACAAGCTCTTCCATCAAAACATTCTTTTCCTTGACTAATTTCTCATTTATCTTGAGAATCTCATCAGAATCTTCAAACTTCTTCTTGAAAATTTCTAGTTCTTCTTCCTTCGTCTTCATACCAACAACCAACCCTTATTTTACTTGAATCAATTCCCGAATCTTTCTATCTTTTTTAGCACAAAATTCACACGTTGACTCATACCCACTAACTTCAGAATCAGAATCACTTGATTCAACTTGCTTAGTAGCTATAAAAGCAGATTGATCGTTACAATGAAAAGCAGATGCATCTGGAAAATCTTTAGACCAATCATAACCTTCATCAGTTTGAGAAATCATAGCTTTTCCGTTTTTATTGTGAACATTCTTATCAGAATTACCTTTGTCAGATGATGATTGAGGACAATCCCGAGTAAAATGTCCATACTTGGCACATTTAAAGCATTTAATTGTTCGTTTATCCAAACCAAGCTTTCCTCCTTGAAGAATAGATGTCTTGCCATGTTTCTTCATGAATCTTCTTCCTCTCTCAACTACCATAGCAAACTGCCATTCCAGATATAGTTTATTCAACTGATCTTCATCCAACTGATCTAAATCTTCTCCAAACAATATAGATTGACCAATTTGATTAAAAACTGATCCAAACGAAGATGATATGAAAACATATAATAAAGCAGCTAGATCTTCAGTTGTTTGAGCAGAAGTAGACTTGTTTGTTGATCTATCAGGAATAGTAAAACTGTAACCCGAAAATAACCAGTATTTTCAGACTTTCCAGCAAGAAAATCTGTTGGAGGTGGATTAAAACTTGAATTAGGATGTGACTTTGCTTTAGCATGCACGGTAGCAGAATTTTCACTGAAATATAATTCAGGATTTTGAACGGATGGATGTGCTGACTTCTTCACAATCAGTTCCATTTCACGAGCTTGTAACTTGCTAGTCAATTGATTGAATGCCCAATTTAAGTAACTTGGATCATTAGTCAACATCATCACATAATTTTCCCACTTTTTGGGTAGAGCTTCCAGAAACTTCTCTTTTAGTTCATCACTATCTTTCTTGACACCTACAACGTCAAGTTCATTGATCAAGTATGAAAACCTTACAATCAAATCTGACACTTTTTCATTA
Source organism: Deinandra increscens subsp. villosa (assembly GCA_039602395.1). Taxonomy (NCBI): domain Eukaryota; kingdom Viridiplantae; phylum Streptophyta; class Magnoliopsida; order Asterales; family Asteraceae; genus Deinandra; species Deinandra increscens. The sequence continues at coordinate 31,909,752 of JBCNJP010000006.1, forward strand.
TCACAATGCCCAAAATTATCAAATTCTTTCTTCAAAACTTTCTTCCGAGTCTTCTTGTATTGCTCATTACCCTCACATCTTTTAACAATAGCATCCCATAATTCCTTACAAGTTGTGTAATTCTTAAACTGATGCATCAAATCTTTAGGGAAAGCCATTGTAAGAAAGCTATATGTTTTCTTCTCTCTTGCAAAAAATTTCTTTTCATCAGCATCAAAATCACTTATCATCTTTGGCTTTCTCGGGCTTATCATCGGATAGTCATATTCTTTTTCAATTGGGTTCCAAGAATCAACATCTTAAAAAGATATGTATGATTCAAATCGTTTCTTCCAATTGTGATAATCTACCAATCGTAGCAACTTAGGAACCTTCTGAGTTGTGCCTATCTCATCATAATAATTCATCATTGCTTGCAACGATGTTTGAGCAGCTGAAAATGTGTGAAAATCACTCATCTTGAAGTTAAAAATCGAACGTCAAAACTTCAAACTAAAAAACGAAGGTCTTCCAAGCGGATTTGGGGGGTCAAACTGGAGGGTACTCGCCATTATGCGGGTAAAAGTATAGATCTCGTCGAGACGAACGTTTTGGCTGGTATTAGCTCCCGTAACTCTTAACGGAACTCAAGTTACGTCAGTTTTAGTGAGCACAACTATTCTGCCACCGTATCAAAACTAGTCTCAGCGTACCAAATTATCTACTTCCGTACCAACAGAGTGCAACATAGCACCAGCGGACCAACCAAGTCAGCGTACCAATTCCTGGACCAGAAATATCAGCATACCAAAACAAGCGGTGTACCAATTTGATACGGCATAACTGCCTGCGTACCAGAAATAACCGTCGCGTACCAACGATGAAGATTGCCTAGCGTACCAACAATCAGCGTACCAGAAATCTATGAAGATTGCCTAGTGTACAAGTGCGTTCATCCGGCATACCATCATCATCATTAGGCGTACCAGCTGCGTACCAAACTGAAATCGATTGATTTTTCGAATTATTGACTTTGGAACTGGAAATTGGAGCAGTGAGATGCGAAAACACTCCAGGAACGTTAAGAAATCAGTTTTATCACCAGAAACACTCGGAATTGAGAAAAATTATGAAGAACAAAGAAAAACCAACTTTCTCTCACTAGAAATTCGAAAATGGCCAAATTACAGCAGTAGAGCAACCTGGATTGCTCTGATACTACTTGTAAGTAACTCAGAGGGATCTTAACACAGCATGATACGGTCAATCGATAACAAAGAATGTAAATAAAGCTTTGCTTTATTGATTCACAAAGAGATTACGATGTAGAAAGAGAAACACCTTAGAACACACAGTTAAGAATGACTAAACTCTCATAACTGACTAACTCTCTCTAACACGAACTATTTATATTTAACAACATACCAGCGTACCAACTAGCATACCAATTGGTACGGGCGTACCAATTGGTACGACGTACCATTTGGTACGGCACATGGTATATTGCAAGTAAGACTCATTCAGACATGCTCTAATCTAGATACAATACACGAGACACACGGTAGCATAGGAATATGCTCTAACAGACAACTACTATTTCACCACATTACACGGGCAAGTATACCCATCGTGGTGTAGTATAGTAGTGGTAAGTTGAATCGGGGTCGTTCAGGACACAATGGAAAATGAGAGCTCTAGATAATCAGTCAGTTATTATCATCTAGCCAGATCTAATGGTTAGTTTATAGGAGAACACTTTTAAAAGGAAATAAAATAAAAGAAAATAAATAAGATGTTGTTTAAGAGTTATGTAAATCGGAGTTAGTGGTACTTAGGAGAACTTACCAGTGGTTAAAATTGAGAAATGAGGACTCCTGGTCTTGCTTAAGATCGTTTACTAGCAGAAGACCAGTCACCTTTCAGAATCTTAGGCTGATTCACCATCTCCACGATCAACCATATACGGGGAGTACGGACGCTGTGGGAAGGTGTTGCTAGTAACCGAACAAAGTGGTATAACGCCATTTAGTTACGGGGCCCCTCAAACTGGCGACTTACCGTACTTGACACGCCGTCATGAACCAACAGGGGAACAACTCTACGTGATTATTTTTTAAGAAAATGATCTTTTAAGGGACTCTAGTCCGTGTCATTCGGACCTAGCTCTCCGCATGTGTACGTCCGACGTAACCAGAGCCAAGTTCACAAACACGTACCATCTTGGCTTCCATGAAGTGACAAAATATTACCAACCCTCATTCCCAACCAAATACTTTCAGCCCGCACCTGCGTGGTCAACTGAGTTAGCTTACATAGACATAAGGACCTCGATCGTATCATGTAGCATGGGGCGCGAGTCACCTTTCGGATCACGCATCGTCCACCTACCAGGTGTCACAAGTCCAGCCTTTGGGATTTTGACCCCCCAAATGGTCTGTGATACGAAAAGCACATTTGGTTCAGAAAATCGATAATAAAGTTTTAATAAAAAAGGTTTTCATAAAGTCATTAGACACACCTTAAGTAAGCTTAGGAGGTCATTACCAAACCCACCAAAGGTTTGTCACCTCCCATGTAAGTATAAGAGTTTAGCCAGTCATGGCTTTAAAGATTTGCTTAAGAGAAAAAGAAGATTTCATAGACAAAATGCTTACAAGATCTTGCTTAAGTTGAAGTTCTTATAAACTTGATTACAAGACCCGAAAACAACAAATAACTCAAAACCGTAAGAGAGAAAGAAAAGAATTGAGCGGTTCGGAAGAATGGTCGGCCTCTCCTTATATAGCTAAACTTCTAACACGGCACGGGGTGTGCATCTGATAGCACGGGACGTGTTGGTTCAGGCGGCACAAGCCGTGTCTTCTCGGTCATGGGACGTGCTATGTCAAAAGGTTGATCTCGAATCTTTGGTGTCAGGTAACAGGGGGGCGTGCTCTTTGGACACGGGGATGTGCCATGTCAAACGTTTGATTCATAAATCTTTGTGTGAAGAAGCACGGGCCATGCCAAGCGTTACTTACTGAACTAGTAATAAGTCCAAAATATGAAGATACCAATGCAGACATTAAAGCCATATAATCATATGTTCTTTGAATAGATAAAACATTTTGAGTTGAAGAACTAGGAATTGAAACGGTATAACATTTTGAGTTGAAGAACTAGGAATTGAAATGGTATAACCAGCAGAATAACTAGAATTGTCAGATTTACCTGCAATGAATGTTGTAGGAGGCACGGAATTAAGAATATTGGATTTCACAGCATTCATGGTTGAATCATTTTCACCATGATACACATCAGGATTCTTGATTTGAGCAAGAAGTGACTTATTCATCCCTTGCTTGTATTATTTGAATCAGATCATTGAAAGACAAATCTAAATACTCTTTATCATGAGTAATCATCATCACATAATTTTCCCAATTATCGGGTAAAGCCTCCAAAATCCTTTCTTTTAAATCAACATCTTCCTTTGTAAGGCTCACCAAACTCATCTCACTTATCAAATGTGCAAATCTTGCAATCAAATTTGAAATCATTTCATTTTGATAATGTTTGAAACTATCAAACTCCTTTGTCAAAACCTTTTGATGACTTTTCTAGTATTGGTTATTACCCTCACATCTTTTCTGCAACGCCTCCCATAAACTTTTCGATGTATAGTTAGCAGAAAATTGATGTAGCAATTCTTTGGGCAATGCCATTGTCAAAGTACCATATGCCTTTTTCTTAGCTTGATACGCTTTCTTTTGTTCCGAAGTGAACTTTCTTTGAAGAATTGGCTCTCCAGAAGCATCCTTAGGATAGATATATTGTTGAGTGAAAGCCAACCACATATCAACATCATTCGTATCAACATATGCTTAAAACCATTTAACCCAACTATGATAATCTTCCAATTTTAACAATTTGGGAACTTTCTGACTTGTTCCAATTTCATTATCATAGTTCATCATTGTTTACAATGTGGCTTGCATCGAATTCTAAATTGCGGCAAACGCTTGAAAATCACTCACCTTTTTCGAAAACTTGTACACAAAAACTTTAAACCAAAAAACGAAGGTCTTAGAAGTGGATTTTGGGTATCAAAATGGAGGGTACTGGCCATTAGGCGAGTAAAAGTGTAGATCTTTCTGATACGGTCGTTTTAGCTGTTTTAGCTCCCGTATATCTTTACGGTTCTCAAGTTACGTCAGTTTTAGTAAACCACCAAAAATCTTGATTACTGTTCACCCGAACTCAAGCCGAACTGAATATTTCTTATCCGAACTCTGCTGAACTGAATCCGAACTGAAACTGTAGCCGAACCTCAGCCGAACCTTGACTTCGAATGATCTGAACCTAAACCGAACTAGGAGATAGCCGAACCAGAACAAAACCTGAAACAGAATGTCTGAACCTGAACCGAACTGAACCCGAACTTAGTACAAACCCTAGCCGAACTACCACAAACACCCAAACTGGATCCGAACCTTGAGTTCAGAGTGGTTATTTTTGTGAATTTTCAGATCCCAGCCGAACCTTAGACGAACTAAATCATTTTCGACTAAATTTTCGCGATTTTTAGGATTTTTAGACGAGATTTTCAACACGGATCCAGATAAACTCAGGAGGAACACTTTAGAAGAATATTTTTTATAGAAAGCACACTTGATATGATCAAATGAACACAACAATGAATGAATTGTTCAAAAATCCCAAGTTTTTACTCAAAACTTCGAAAAACACAGATTTCCAAACAAGTAGATTGAACCGAAAGCTCTGATACCACTTGTAAATACGTGAGCAATGGATCGTCTACTCGGTCGTGATGAAATCAATCACTACTACAAAAAAGGTCTTTCTTGACGTGCAATGCGTGTGAAGAAAGGGTCTTCTTGACAAGCAAATGCGCGTCAAGAAAGGGTCTTCTTGACATGCAAATGCGCGTTAAGGAAGCCGGGGTCAAGAAGCTTCTTGACGTGCAAAATGCGTGTTTAGAAGATCTTGACGCGCGAACAATGACCCGCATTGGGCGTCATAATATGCACGTCAAGGAAGCCCCCGTCAAGAAGATATTTGACGCGTATTTTTGCGTGTCAAGAATTTGAACTTTTAAATAATTTTTTTTTCCTAGAATCACTTGCAAATAAAATACACTTGCAAAATAATTTCCACATTAAATGACAATTAACATCATAATACAAATAAAATACACTTGCAAAATAATACATTTCAAATGTATAGCAACATTACAAAGTTAACATGAGTTTACATTTCGAGGCTTGTAAGAAAAAGTCTCTATGAACTAAACAATAATTTAAGTTAGCAAAACAATGGTCATAAATCTACATCTCTATATCTACTCAGGTACAACTTGAGTGGTTCAATATTATCTTCAAACCTAGTGTAGCCCATTTTACAGCCAACCTGTATCCGATTTACAACTAATATAAATAAGTTATAGATATCAAATTGAAGAAATTAAACTTATGATTGTTGAAGGGACACGAAACTAATAAAGATGATTCACGTGGTTATTCAATTATTCAGATGGATTCATCTCAGTTCCAATTTGAATGAAATCAGATGGCCTTTATGGAGGTAGAATCCTTACAATTTTTTGGAATTGTAGGTGGTTTTGGGTAGAGGTGTATGATGTTTGCTTTTGAGTTTTAATTGGTGATCAACAACCTCTAGTTGTATGTTTTGTTAGTCCGTCTTCTCACCACTCTATGGTTTCTTTAAGATATATCAATTTTTTTGCTGGCAAAAGAAATAGAGGCCTAATCAAGTAACATAAAAGAACCAATAAAGTTACCTAAAGAATGCAGAATGCTCTGGGGTAATTTGTTGATAGCATTTCATTTCTTGAACATCAAAATCTTTAATTTGCCATACTTCAGTGACGAGTGTATACAACCAAACATTCTCCTAATATTGATGTAAATAAAAGATAGCTTTAGATGTTTTAACACATGGCATTTATTTTGTGATTTCCACAAAATCATGTAGCAGAAGGTTTAAAAAAGAAATGGAGGTGTAATTATTAATGACAACAATACCTTGTGAGAACCTCTTGAGTAAAAAGCTATTGCAAGGGCCAATCAATAGAATATTCAAGGGAAATACCATCCCAGCCATCCAATGAAGTATCAGATATGGCACTATGACCTCCATCACTAAAAGCTTTTGACTTTTGCAAATCTAGTTGCACTACTACAAATCAAGATACTTTATCTACAAAAAACAAAACAAAAACAAAAGCAACATAGAAAAACATATATTAAACTAATCATATCAGAAATCACAAATAAATACCTTGTTAGCAATTTCATCAAAGAGATACTCATCGCTGAATGGCGCCATGTGAATTCTGCAAATTGAAAAAATCAGAGAAGGTGAAATCAACGTAAGTACATGAAAATAAAATTAGGCTTAAATTGCATAAATAACACAGCAGGTTTGCATCACATGGTATATTGTACTTCTTCATTAAGAAAAACATAACATTTTGTAATACGAAAAAAAACAAGCATATGAAGGCCATAAAGTAAGAGAGAAAGTGTTTAGAAGTATGCTGATTGAAGTATGCTGCTGCACAGGTGATGCTAGATAGGCCATAAAAAGACAAGCATATGAAGGCATATGAAGGCCATAAAAACGTGATTTCCTTTTGCACGTCTAGCTTGTACGAACAACAAAATTCAACTCTTATTCATGTAACAAAAGAGAATTAAACAAACAAATCCTTCAATTGAACTAATATCAAGTAATCTGAATATTCAAGAACAGATAATATCAAGTAGAATTTAATATAACCTTTTTTTTGTAAATGAATGAGTATTGTTGTATTACATCATCATAATAAACAAAGTTGTCTTGTAAGTTATAACACAAAAATTGCTTCTTAAAAACTCTTAAAAAAACCCAACATGTTGAGCTTTCCAAAAGTTTTTATAGTTAAAAAAATTTACAAAAAATTACAAGTAGCTAAGTGAAATTGCAAAAGAAGACATCACTAGAGTATCATACAAATTTTTTTACACAAATTACAAGTAGCTGAGTGAAATTGCCACATAAACCAAAATTACCAGCCCCCCATTTGAGTCACCAGTAGGAGTAGATTTTGAACCGTATAAGCTAACATAGAGTTGGGATTAGAAAGATTAGGGATTACCTCACGACTTGCCCGGGTACATACACATGGCTATCAACATACCTGCAAATAAACACAGATTTAAGAATTAGACTCGGGTACATACACATGGCTATCAACATTAACATCAACAGTAAAGAAATTAATGGAACAATAAATGATGATTAAAGAACCAGAACCAATTACTACTATCAATTACTTAATTATCAAACTATTCATACCTCTGGTATAATTGATGCTGGTCTCAAATTTGGAAAAACTTTAAGACCTTCATGAAGCTGAAGCAATCCGGTCTCTGGCTTCAATGTTTCTCATAAACATACGTGGTGATGGTTATAGTATAAAACTAAACAGCTACACAAGTGACATACACATAAACCATGAGACATCGTTTATTGTCAAGCAACTTGAGTTGTGCTCATAAGCTCATTTTTATTTAATAGGGATCTTTTTTTTTATTAATAGATATACAAAGTCTGATTTCACATCTAAGCATATAACAATCTCCATAAACTAATTATAATAGCCTACAAAAGAGAAAGAAGGAATGATAGAGAACTCACAGAAACACCTGCATTCGACTCGCCGTGTATTTTTATGTCACCAGATACTCCACCCTTCCTTATGAGTTTTCGGGAACCATCCTTATACTTTTTGGGGCTGCCTCTAATCTTCCACAACACAATAATCATCAATGATACTTTCAGTGGCTCCATTTTGATCCTCTTGCCAACTGCAAACTATTTCTAACTTATTCTGAACAACCAGAGGATCATTCTCACCCTAATTCAAAAATCCATGTATTAGAACAAATTAACAAAACAAGTAGCAAAACTAACAGAAATAGTTTTTCTTTTACTTATTAACTCTGTAAAATGGATTCTCATTTTGACCACTAACATGTTCATCAACCATAGTTTGACTTTGACTAGCCTCATCAAATTGACCAAATGGCCAATGTCTAACTAAATGGGAATTGAATAATCAAAAAAAGAAAATTCACAAAGAAGCATAATCCCGCGATAAACTCTCTTTAATGCACACACAAACGAAGCATAATTCCGTGACAGTTAAATTTAGACTGTTGAATCAAACATAACAGTTGTTAATCATTGAAATACTATGACACATAAATCATGTTAACTTCATAACACAAAAAATGAAACAGATATGAAATTTCTACTTCCCTATCATTAACTGTAGTTGGTTCCTAAATCCTACTGATGATTCTTAAACAACAACAATAGATCAAAAAAAAATTATACCATTTATAAGTATACAAGAGCAGAGATAGTGGCAACTAAGGAACCAACCACCATCGTCGACGGGGAGAAGCATAACCAGAGAAGACGGACACAACCTACAAGCCAACCAAAGATACCAAATTTAGTTCACCATTCAAAAACTCTACTTAATATCATTAATTGGTGGTTATTTATCGATGATGAAGAAGTTAATGAGCAAAATGAACGAATCTAGAAGTAAGGTTTTATGAGATTAATTACCATGATTGTAAAGAAGCTTGCGATGTAGGCGAGTACTTATCATGCTGTTGTGTGTAGTACTCTGTAGGATCCACTGAAATAGAATAGAATAGCTACGTACCTGTGATGAGATCACGAGATGAAATTAATGAATCTGTTGATCAGTAAATAAAGTGTAAATCAATTTAGGAAACTATTAAGAGGATCGTAGTGGCTCATTCAATTAAGAAGACAAAATTATGGCGTGTATAGATTACAAAATTGTTTCAGACACAATTATAAACATTTAAAGGTGGAATTAATGGTAAGTGCGACGATTACCACACCTGTAACGAACGCAACCACCACTAGCAGCGTCGAACATGTGGTCATAACCAATGTGATACGCCACACGAGCGTTAAGCTTTCTTGTAAAGCTATTAACGAACCTTTTTTTAGGAGTACTAGAACTAGTGCAAGCACCCTTCTTTTTCTTCCAAAAACCTTTTATTAAACCACCAAAATCACCCTGTTTACTAATCGAGGAAGCACCAGCCATAGCCTTACCTTTAGCATTTCTTGAAACAGTTTTAGGAATGCTATTAACCTGTTTAGAAACAGAACTATTAACCTATTTTACAACAGCACCCTTTTGACCTTTTTGGCCAAAATCAGTATTCGTCTGCAACTTATCAGCAGGTTTAGGCCCCGTATACCCTTGCAATCGATCAAAAGCACTCACCCTTTTGTCACTCTGACCATCAGATTGACCATCAGATTTGTCAGCAACTTATCAGTAGGTTTAGGCCCAAGAATAGAATTCAATTTTTTGGCAGCATGTAATTCAGTAATGGCATCATCAACCAATTATAAAAACAAATCACTAGAAATTGAATCCCCTTTAGGAAGCCCCATGTTAACAACCTTCCCCTTAAGCAGATTTGCAAAGAGGAATCCGTAGAGAACGAAGCAATACCTGCTATAGAAGACGCAATGCCCTTACAAGCTTCTTCAATCAATTATTTACAGCCAGGGAACAAGCTACACGAGTAGAATCTAACAAGTGAAAGAGTGGAAAGCTAAAATCAACTAAATCCTGAATCATAAAGTTAAAAAAACTCTAACCTGAGCCGCCTTATAAGCAGATAGAGTATTTTCAGATTCAATCTTAAACCCAGCAAGGGTGGGCCTTCACCAAGGGTCTGCTTTGAGTCCGTTTCTCTTTGCGGTTGTTATGGATGAGGTGACCAAATCAATTCAGGAGGATATCCCGTGGTGCATGCTTTTTGCCGATGATATTGTGCTTGTTGAGGAAAGTAAACAACGTTTGAACGATAAGCTTGAGGAGTGGAGAGCCGCTCTGGAGTCTAAAGGCCTACGGATTATTCGTTCAAAGATAAAGTACCTTCACTGTAATTTCAGCGGTGCGAGCGGAGTCGAGGATGTGCAGTTGACTATTGATGGTCAAGTGGTTCCACCCGTTGCAAAGTTTAAGTATCTAGGATCGTTCGTCCAAAACGATGGGGACATTGATAATGATATGGACCACCGCATCCGAGCGGGTTGGTGCAAATGGCGTGCGGCCACTGGTGTACTCTGCGATAAGGGGTTTCGTGTAAAGCTAAAAGGAAAATTCTATAAGGTTGCCGTCAGGCCGACAATGCTTTATGGCTCGGAATGTTGGGCTATCAAGAAGGCGCAGGTGCGTAAGTTGGAGGTGGCGGAGATGAGGATGTTGAGGTGGATGGGTGGCCACACCCAGTTGGACCGAATAAGAAATGAGGTGTTTCGGGGTAGATTTGCGGTGGCGAGTATCTATGAGAAGATTCGGGAGGGAAGATTGAGGTGGTTTGGGCACGTGATGAGAAAACAGGTGTCGGCGCCTGTTCGGTCGGTGGATAGCATCATTGTCGAGGGGAGGAGAGGGAGAGGTAGACCTAAACTGTCATGGCGTGAATGTATTAGGTTGGATCTGCTTGACTTGCACCTCTTGGAGGATATGGTCGATGATAGGATATCAAGGAGACGTAGGATTAAAGTTAAGGAATAGTAGATTTAAGACTTTGGACACCTTTTTTTAGTGTTATTATTACTACTATAATTGTTACTATTTATTTAGGTATTTATTTTTTATTTTTATTTTATGTTTTATCTTTATCTTACTTTTTTTATTTTTTATTTATTTTTCTTATGATTCTTTTTTAAATCATATATATACTTATATATACATATTTTACTTTTAGTTTCTATTTATTTTTTTCTCTTTGTATTTGTCCTTTTAGTGTGTACTTAGTAGTACTAGTACATTACCTTACAGGTTATTATTAGTACTACAAATATTATGTTTATTATTATTTTTCCCTCCATTGTTTGCTGTTGGCGCGCGCTTTTAGGTTTCGGAGCTGGGGGTCTCCCTGGAAGCAGCCTCTCTACCCCTCAGGGTAGAGGTAAGGTTTGTCTACATCCCACCCTCCCCAGACCCTACTAATAGCTTCGTGTTATTGGTGGGACTTTAGTGGGTATGATTAATTGATTGATTGATTGAATCTTAAACCCAGCCAACTTTCATCTTCAGGTAAAAAAAATTCTTGAGTCACCGTTGGAGGGGAGTCCCATGAGCTTCGAATCAAGAAGCTTGAGGATGTCGTTCGGCGATAACTCCGACTCGATTTTAGATCTGTAATCACGGATTATGGAAACGTGCGCCTTGCTTCCTCTGCTCTCCTCCTTCTGCTTAATCGAGAAGATGATACGCTAGGAAGCCCTACGTGTTTCGATCACATTCTTGTAAGCCAAGGAGCGTGGAGAGGGCAAGTGGCGGAGGGAGGAATAGTCCGCCGCTGAGTCGCCGAGAGAAATTAGGGCAAATTTCTATGAAGTATGAGCGGAGTATATTTGTGAATTAGCCAAAGTGTAGACGAGTGGGAGTGTATTTGTGAACTAAGGCAAAATTTCATGGAGCGGGAGTGTATTTGTGAACTAGGGCAAGATTTCGTGTAGTATGAGTGGGATGAAATTTTGGGCAAAAGTTTGGCGGGAAAAAATTATAAAACGACAGAAGCTTGTTGATGAGCACATTTTAAGTGTACTCCGTGTTTTTTTTATTACTATATGACACAAACTTTATGACGCGCAAAAATGCGCGTCATCTACCCTCAGAATTTTTCAAATTACGATAGATTTTTAATGACATGCATTTTTGCGCGTCATAAATTAGCGCGCGTCATCATTCACGCGTCAAGGAAGGCCCTTTTTCTAGTAGTGAATGTTAAACGTATAAACACAATGAGTAAATACAAAGGATTTTGTATTAGACCACAGAGACTACCACAGAGTACACACACATAAGATTGGACTAGAAGTTGTAATCTCTATACAAGACATGCTATTTATAGATGAACATCATAGTGCAAAATCACAATCAGCTGAACCTCCAGTTCAGACATAGTTCGTATGAGTCCGAACTTGAAGTTCGCCTAGAGTTCGGATAACAGCACACTTGTATCTCTTGTCTTGTATATGATACTTCACATGACGAACAAGAACCATGTATCAACAAGATAACCACATATCAACATCATTTGTGTCCACATATGCTTCAGAACGTTTCACCCAACTATGATAGTCTTCTAACTTGAGTAATTTGGGAACTTTATGACTTGTTCCTATTTTATTATCATAGTTCATCATACTTTGCATCGTGGTTTGAATTGACGTCTGCATTGCGGCAAAAGCTTGGAAATCCGACATCTTGAATAGTCTTGATTACTGTTTACCCGAACTGAAACTTGATGACCCAAACTGGATCCGAACTGAGATGATTTAAAGTGATCCGAACTGAAACAATTTAACCGAACTGTGACTTCAGGTACATGAACTCAATCGAAATGAGATCACCCAAACTGAATCCGAACCAACACTCCGCTAGACCGAACTCACCCTATCTCTCACTTCGCTTGACTAAACTTATCCAAACCCAATCGGAGTAGTTATTTTTCAGACAGACAGTTCTTCACCCGAACTCAACCGAACTGGACCATTTTCGGATCAATTTCATGATTTCGAGTGTTTTTGAACGAGATTTGCAGTAGTCAATCAAATATGCTCAAAAGGAATGATTTAGGATTGGATTTTTCATTAAAGATACAGCAGAGATGATCAAATGAAAGCAAAAATGCACTAGGTTTTCAAAAGCGTCCACTTTTTGAACTAAAAAGAAACTCGAAAAATGGTAGAGATTTGATCAGTAGATTGAACCAGCTTTGATACCACTTGTAAGTTCATGAGCAGTGGATCGTCTACTCGATCAATGATCAAATGTGTAATTCGAGTTTTGAAATCAACACAAAGATGTAAATACAAATGAGATTTGTATTACTAGACTTTCGGAGTACACAGACAGAAACACATAAAAGATCTGACTAGAAGTTTTAAATCTCTACAAGACTAAGCTATTTATAGTTGTACATAAATGCCTGAACACGCTGCCACACGAACTGCCACTTCAGGTTAGTTTGTGTGCACCCGAACTTGCAGTTCTGGTCACTTAGGACACAGTCTATTTTGTAGCTTTGTTTTTGTACTTGATACTTCACACGACGAACAAAATTATGCTCTAACAGAAAAAGATGGAGTTTTTATGTTATGAAAATCGAAGGTAATATTACTTAGGAGAACATACCGGTGGTTAATGAAGGTGAAGTGATTGTTTATAACATTTCTTAAGATTGTTTACTAACAGGCAACTAGACTGCCGCTCAGCCTCAAATCTAGTATGACTACTATCCCGGGCGATCGTCCATTGAGGTACGAACTCCGGGAAATAGTGCTGCCAGTAAAAAAATGTAGTGGTGTAATACCACTTAGTTGTAGGGTTCCTTGGTCTGGCAACCGTTACACTCGACATGCCGTCATGAACCAGCAGGGGAACAACCCTACATGTCGGATTATTTTATTATGAAAATGATCTTTTTAAGGGACTTAGACCCATCTCTTCCACACATCGCTCTCATGCATGCACGTAAGTCGTAATCGGAGTCAAGTCCACAAACACATATCTTTCGGCTTCCGTGAGATGACAAAATATTACCAACCCCCTTTCCCGACTAGATACTTTCAGCCCGCACACGTGTGGTCAGCCGGGTTTGCCTACATAGACATAAGGACCCCGGAAGTATCATGTAGTATGGGACGCGAGTCACCCGAAGGATCATGTAGCATTCCCTAACCGGGTGTCATAAGTCTGGTTGATGAGATTTCGACTCCTCAAATGGTCTATGATACGTAGAGCACGTTGGCTAAAAAACGTTAATAATAAAATTTTAATGAAAGGGTTTTCATAAAGTCATTAAACACACCTTAAGCGAGTTTATAAAGTCACTAACAAGCCTACCAAAGGTTTGTTACTTCCCAAGTAAGCATAAGAATTTAGCCAATCATGAATTTAAAGATTTGCTTAAGAAAAAGAGATGAATTCAAAGACAAAAACTTGTAAAATCTTACTTAAATTAAAGTTCTTACAAACTTTATTACAAAACATAAAAACGCCAAATGGCTCAAAGAAATGCAAGTGAGGGAGAAAAAATGAGCAAAGCTTTGAGCAAGTTGGAATAGAGAGGTTGAGCTCATTTTTATAGGCAGATTTGGGGTTGGGCATGGGGCCATGCCATGTTAGGGCACGTGCCATGTTGAACAGAGGAGAGATACCCTTTGTCTGTTAGAGGGCACGAGCGTGCTGTTGCAGTAGCACGGGGCGTGCTTTCAGTGGTCAGTGGCAGGGGTCATGCCAAGTCAGTGGCACGGGCCGTGCTTGTCAGTTACAGGAGTAAGCCCTAAAGGGATCTAACTAGGGAATTTATTTTGAAGTTCCCTTTATTCATCAATTTTTTACAATAGAATGCAAATCCAGGACCCAATGGATCAACTTCTAGCTTTATTAAAATAGGTCATTGATATGGGATTTTTTATAAAAGAATCATTTTTTACGAAAATAAAGTTGAAAGGAAAAAGGGATGGGTTTTCTCTTTCTTTTTTTCTTTTTGCAAAAAAAGGTTTCAAACGAAAAGGTTTAGGCTCAAAAGGGGGGTAGCTAGCTGAATTTCATGGTGGAGTGAAGAAAAAAGGGTTGAGAAACGGGAGATGAGGAAATCCTAGGTGCCTTAATCATTTAAAATATGTGTTCCCATATTTGTTCATCTTAGGACCCGTCGTAGTTGTAACATTTGCAAAATACCCGATTGAGAAACCCAATCCATTTTGAGCTTTCGCAGTTTACCGAATTACAAGTTATTACAAACCGGAGGAATTTTCTGGTGTTAATACCCTAATTAATGAATCTAAATGATTTATAATCGATTTTTGAAACCGAATACTTAATTTCAATCAATTGGAACCAAATTGGGTGTCTCGAATTGAAAATAAAGCAATTTTGGGTTTTTACGCGATTTCGGTATGCGATCCGTCGTCTACCGGGAATCTCATATTTTGTCACTATATATCAATTTAACATTTTTATGAGTCTAATAATCAATTATAATGTAACGAGTCATCACACACTTGATCGAGTCGCGAATCGTTGGTGAATTGCCCAAAATCGATACGTACGCCAAAACCGACCAAAATTGCATGTTTTGACCTAATTTGTGCATACGATTGTGTTACGTGACATATGTGTTATAATTTTGAGTGGATTTAATGTTGTGAACATGATGGGACCCTTAATTGTGTGATTTGGGAAGAAACGAGACACGAAAACATCGAAAACGGCAAAACTAGAGCGTGAATCGAAGCGAAAAGCCAAGGAGCCGTCCAGGAGGCTCCAGGCGTATCGCCTGGAACTCCCTGGACTCCTAGGCGATACGCTTGCTGGTGGTTTTCTAGCTGAACCCTAGCTAGACGGGTATTTAAGCTCATTCTCATTCCAGCCCCCATTTCTCCCCTCCTAACCTCTCTAAAAACCCTAAAACGGCTGTGGAGGGCTAAGGCTAAGGTTCTTGAAGATTGTAAGCTCTTAAGTTATGAAATCAAGCAAAGATTAGTGTTTGTTTTCATCATTTGGTGTATTTCCCTCCATCTATGCTTCTACCCTCTTGTTTTCTTGCTATGTAGTGATCAAGATCTGAACTTTAACATGATTCTAGGTTAGATTCATGTCATAAATGTTGAATCATGAAGATCCATGTATGAAATTGATTCAAGATTGAAGCTTTATGATTGCTCTTTCTTAAATCTATGTTCTTGATGATTAGTATGTGTAGATCTAGGATTTTGCCTTTCAAGACTTGATTTTTATGTTAGGATTTGATGAGATATTGGTTATATATGCTATCTAAGTATGGATCTATGGAATTAGTCATCAAGATTGCATCTTTATGCTTGGAAATGCTTAGATTTACTTCATGCATGCGATTTAGACCTAGATCTAGAAATTTGTCCATCAAGTTCATATTTTTATGTTTCAAAATGGCTTGATCTAACTCATGCTTGGTATTTTGGACTAGATCTTTATGTTATGATCATCAAGTTGGTATTTTTAGGACCTAAGAGGACTAGATCTATAAATTACTTGTCATCTATGTTAAATCTTTGTGTTTGGACATTATTGATGGATTTGTATGTTCTAGATGACTAGATTTATGCCATGCTCCAAACTTAATGATTAGATATATGATTATTATGATCAAATCAGCCCTCTTGCCATGAAATGTTTAGTTATACGCCTCATATGATTAGATATGTTTAGAGTTATGTCATTTATGCCTAAAATAATAACTAGACTCATGTCATGTTTTGGTTTGATGATGCTAAATGATTAGGTCCATGTTGGAAGTAGCTAATCTTTATGCCTCCCGATTAACATTGATTAGAGTTAGGATGTGCATGTTAAGCGTAACTTCACCATGTCCTAATTCCTATGATTATGCTCATGATTTACCATGTTGACTTATGTTTGACCATGTATGGCCATGTTTAACCATGACGACTTCTGTTTGACCATGTTGACTTTTGTTTGACCGTGTTGATTTCTTTTGACCATGTTTGACTTTTGTATAAATAGTCAAATTAGGATCCTTTGACCTTACCTTTAGTTTAAAATTGGATCCATATCATACATATCACCTCACTAAATCACCAACGAGTCATCGAGTCGGTAGTGTCGTGAATTTAAGCTATTTAACAATTTGATTAATTATTTATTTATTCTCCCTCTATCTCTTCTGGTTGTCAAGATTCTCATCGATTCTATCTTCCCCCATTCGTGGTGTCATTCTATCAGACTGTGTCTCCGCATCAGGTGAGTATTCATAGCCCCTCTTTCATTTCAATGTTTTGGGGTGCAACATGTATCAGTATTCAAAAACCCTAAACTCTTTATTATGCAAATTCTATGCGATTCTATGTGCTCTATGTGTGATATTCTTTTGTGTGATACTTGTTGGATTCTATGTGTGGATATTCGCTAGTCGCTAATCGCTAATCGCTAATCGCATGTGTACCATTAACCTTTGAGCCGTGGCAACAATGATAGATCTATTGGCTGACAACCCACCCGGGGCTGCCTTGGCTTGGGCGCTGGGTGATTGCTCCCTTACTGTCTAGGTTTGGTGCACATCATTTATATGACTTGTTGACCATGATTGGATATTATCGCTTGACTCATTGAATCGCAATGTTTTAATCTATGTATTACACTAAACCTATGTTTACTCACCAACTACTTGTAGTTGACCTCTATTTTATACATGTTGCAGAACTTGCCGTTAGTTGATGACTCCTTGCTGTTGACACCATATGATTGCATGCGGACTTAGTGTGACCAAATTAATTAAGTTTAATTGTTCATTATTGTTGTATTATGTTATGTATTGTAAATATTTTCGAATTATCTTTGAAATGGGTTGATTAAGAATATAGCAACATTTATTAGTGTTGTGTGCATCTGGACAATCATCATGCCTCGACGTATTCCGCCGTCGGTCGGGGTGTGACAAATTGGTATCAGAGCCACGACTGTAGGGATATAGGTTACTAGAACCGGCTTGACCTAGACTTATGCCTTAGGTGTCCTGCGTGAGTGCCTCATGCATAGCATGCCTATATGAATTATATGTCCAATAAATTGCTTCTTAATCATGCCTGTTTAATTTTGCTCTTATCGCTTATCACGCACTCATACACAAATCACTTAAGGCTTCCTAGCCTCCTTCCTTAGAAATGGTGCCTTACGTACCATTTAGGATGTTGATTTTCGATTTTATGATCTCGTCGGACACGGGGCCTTAGTGATTGACATGTAGTAACTATAAGGGTGGAAGCACCGGTAGTTTGGGTCTCTAACTGGAAAAGCGTTGCGTACAAATTTGAATTGACGGATCCGGACGCTTACCTGGGACGCCTTGATGAGAGTGTCAAAACCTATTAGGCCAAAGCATGTTAAACACTAGGATCTTACTCTGATTAGTCACGGTTGTAGTTTCCCACTCGGGAAATGAGGGCCATTCCGTATGTTTCTCAAAATATCATTCGATTTCGTGTTTTACGCGGTATGTAAAATTTTCAATAACCTATGACAATCTGAGTTACACCATCTCACTATCACACACTTAACCTTTTATGACCTAAATGGATTTCAATCTAATTTCTCGTTTTACATGTCGGTGATTTTATGATTTTCTCCTATGATTCTAGGTATTTTATAATTTATCAAATCAGTTGTCACATAATTTTAAATCGATCACTCACCCTGATGTACCCATTGTCTCATGATTGTTCCTCTCTTTTCTCAGCATGGATCGTCGTATTCGTCGCCGCAGTCGTCTAGTGGCTCGAGAGGTTGTACGTCAAGTGACGGCAGTCCTCCCTGATTTAATCGAGCAAGCTCTCAATGCCAATGCTACCGTTACAGAACCCGCCTGTCCTTCCAAGCGCCATCAGACGTGCATTTCTTCTATGTGCCGAGACTCTAAAAATTCTACTTATTTACCACAGGGGAACTCGGGTGTTGAGTCCTCCTCTACCAGAGCCAACAAAAAGAAGAGAAAGACTAAGCCTACTGCTAGAGCCACAACCCCTAAGACTCCAATTGATGCTGATGTTCCCGCGCCTTCTGTCACTTAAGGACTTCCCGTTGTGCCGAAAGCTAGGAAACCATATGCTAGGCATCACCCTTCCTGCAATTGGTGAAAACGTCATCACCCTACCCGCCTTCCATGTTGGCAGTGCACAAATTGTGGCCTTCTTGGTCATCACGTGGGTATCTGCCGCCGATCCAGCCATCTCGGAAGAACCAGTCACCAGCCAGCTCGAGCTCAGCCTCGAATGTTTCAACCTATGGTGTGAAAGTGACTGGATACAGATCGGTTTGGACGAATTGATCGAATGCAAACGTAATCAAGTGAGAATCAACACACAAAACGTAAATAAAACTCAATCTCTTATTGATAGAGAATCAGAGTTACAGAGACAACTCACAGACAAAGTTCGCTCAAACTCTCTCAAAAACTTGCAAATTACAAAGACACAAACATATATATAGACCTACGGACGTCCGAACTCCATAGCTTGTCCGAACCCCAGGTTCGGCCAAGGCTCAGCCAAGGTTCGGCCGGAGTTCGGCCGACAGACCTAAAACAAAACTTTGTATCTTCGTTCGATCCAGCTCATTGCCATTTCGTGTATCAACAAACTCCCCCTTGGCAACAGCTGGACCGTTCTTCAACAGCCTTAAGCATCTATAGTAGCCTCATCACCTTTCCAAACAAAATCATTGTTGTTTCCAGCAAAAATGTTGAACGCAAAGCAAACCCTTATCACCCTCTGGAACTTCAACACTTGATCCATAAAATCAGGATGATACAGGATAGGATTGTGATACAACTCATCAATATCAGCCTTCGACAAATTGATCAGCCACATAGGATCGTAGATCTTCACAACCTGATTCTCTTCCTTCAAAACAATAACTGCTTCACCCGTCTTCTCATTATAATACCACCACCTCAGTTCTTTGATAAAGTCTTGTTGCATCTTCATCAGTGGTATCTTTTTCATAACATCAGGCTTCTTCGGAAAGACCAGAATTATCAGCTTCTTACCAGTCAGTGCATGAACTCTTGTTGTAGATCGACGTCGCTTTGGCCTTTGAGGATCCAGAAACTGAAGTCCTTCTCGACATTCTTTCTCGAGAATCTTCTTAAAATGCATACCTAACGCATCATTGCCATAACAACAAAAAGGTTTCCTTGTCAGTTCACGAACATCCCAAACCGGTAGACTACTGAAATCCTTGGCTCGCTTGAAGTACTGTATCCCGTTTTCACGTTTAATCCCATAGCACCCCAAACTTGAAGCATACATCCAGCTAATAATTTCTCCTGACACCCGACCCTTAAACTTGCAAGACGATCTTTGCTTAACTGGTTTCGGAGGCGGAACATAGTTTGCATGAAACGCTTTCATAAATTCTTTAAATGTCTGATTCTGTTTCTGAACCTGTGCCTCTTTAACCACCGGGTCTTCAGGTTTCTCAGCTTCTTTCTTTTTCAAAACCTCTTCAGCTTCAGCATCTTTCTCTTTTGGAAACACTTCAAACTCATCACCAGCTTGGTTGTTATTAAAGTTGGAGTACAGATCTGGATATTCCTCCTCTGTAATATCCTCCACTTCAACTTCTTCTTCAAATATACCATCAATGTCTTCATCAGACTCTGGTTCTGGTTTGTTGTATTTCTCAGGTTCTTTCTCAGTTGTCTTTCTAAGCTCTTCTTCATTTAATTCAAACACTCGCTTTAACTCCTCCACCGTCAACTCACCAACAAATTCCCCCTCTTCAAGCGTCTGTAGCATTTCAGCAAATTCATTTAGACTTTTTGCCACTTGACTAGATGGAATCACCGAGATTGGCACTGCTTCTCTTGAATCCTTCTCCCCCTGGGATGATGATGCACCAGCACCCGAACCCGTAGTTCCAGATGGGCCTGGACCGCCACCAACATTCCCTTCAGGGTCATCTTGGTCAGGATCATCGTTCAAAAAACGCATTGGGTCTTCATTACACCCCGAACCGTCTCCTAACTCCCCCTGAGCTTTAAGTTTCTTCATTAAGAACTTTAATTGCTCATCCATCTCAAGAAGCATTTTTGACTGAGTCTGACTAGCCCTTTGTAATCGAAGAATTTCTTGATCCTTGGCTCTGTCACGACTCTGGAGAGTTAACACTTGACGCTGCAGATCTTCTTTATCCATCTTCAGCACAGTAATAGTCTTTTCCTGTGCTTCAGACTTAGCCTTCAAGGCGTCAATCTGAGTTTGATGATCTGAAAGAGCACTTTGTAAGATGCTAGCTTGAGAAAAAGACACCGAACCCTCTTCAAAATTAAAAGTTACATCTGGTGTAGACTGAGTAGATGCAATTGCAGTTGTGAAGATCGGTGTTGAAGATCCCATAGGCTGACTAACAGACTGCACACCAGAACTTGCTGAAGGTGCTGTGCCAGCAGTTGTCAATTGAACTCTTATCCTTCATAATTTTAGTCATCAAATGAAGATCTTCAACCGACGAAGTCGTAAACATGGAAATACCCAGAAAAACTGATCGTGAACTCGAAGAACAGCAGCAGATCTGATCGTAAACACCTCCAACAGCTTCAAATCTTCAAAAACTCGAACGTTTTCCAGAAAAATGCTTGAATCCAATATCGTGAGAACCTCGAATCACAGATTCTTGGCTCTGATACCAATTAAAAGTCCTGAAACAACAACTAATCACGATATTTAATCACAAACGAGTGCGGAATCCTCGTAGGTGATTGATTCAAGATAGAGAAGAGAAGAAACACGAAGAATACGATGATTAAACGCTAAAAACTTGATCTTTGCACACAAGAAAGCTTGTCGGGTACAAAATCACCAATCGTAAACTCTCTTCTCTCTTGTTTACGATCGTAATCAGCAACTCTCACAGGAAATCGTAAACTCAGCCTTTTTGAATAGTAAACTCATGGGGTTTATATAGCCATCCCATGAGTTTACTATTGGGCTCGTAAACCCTAATCATAAACCCAAGCCCATGCCCATATCCAATAGTAAACTAGCCTAAACATAATAATAAAACTAGCCTACTAATCTAATGAAACCCACTAAGCCCAGCCCAAACTATTTAATATTACAAGCCTCATAATCTAGCCTCTACAATCTTACCCTAGGCTTGTGATATTAAATGTCTTCGATCTTTGAAAATCTTCTTCTTGACTGGCTGGCAAAGATGCTGATGAAGATTCTTTCCGTAGAAATCTTCATTGGGTTTCGTAACGGGCACTTGGGACTTCCTCTTGATCAGCATCAGCTCGAACTTCTTGAAAAGAAGCAAGTCATTGAGAATCCTCCATCTCATTAACTTGTTCATTTCAGACACAAGGCAAACCAGCTCCAAATCAGCCACCAAAGACAAATGGGTACACGTTTGACTTCTATCTAAAGAAGCAGACTTGCTTTAATTGTGGCATCGCTGGTCATATTGCTAGAAACTGCCTTTATCGCCCCTATGAACCCTATTTTCCGAAAAGTCAAAGGGTTTCATCTCAGGAGTCTGTAAAGTCTAAGCCAATAATGGTGCAAAAACCTAAGGCAATGAAGACTGTTACTCCCAAGGTTAAACCCTCTGATCAACATTGGGGTGCTGCCAAAACTGAAAGAAAATTTTTAAATCAAAACAACATCTTTCCAAGTTACAAAAATTTTCAAAAATAGGTGAAGAAACCATTTTCAAAACAACCAAAGGTGACTAAAACAAAAACTGTTTTAAAAAATAAAACTAAAATGAAGAAGGTTGATATACCTAAAGTCACATCACCAAAAGTGACTAAAACAAATGTTAAATCACCTGGAACTTGGAAACCTAAAATCAAGGCAGCTCCATCCCAACTTCCTCGTTTCTCAAAGGGGATGTTCTTACAAGAAGTATCTTTTATTGATTCCTCAGGTGTACCCAGAAAAACAATGGCCTGGGTACCATTAGCTAACTAATCTCTCAATCTGTGCAGGAACAGTCAAGGAGGACTATCACTAACATTTTTATTATTAATCTGTTTGTTGATAAGTGATTGTTCATGTCATGACAAGCAAATTTTTATGGAGGATATGTTTCCTTGAGAGGTAAGAGGCAAAATGTAAATTTCAACATGAAAGGTACTGTTCTTAACTTGGTTGTTTGAATGATGAGGCAACAAAGGGTCTTTTGAGTCAAACCTATTTCATTAAAGTTTCAATTAAGCTGTTGATTGATTATGTGTTTGACTTCAAATGCAATGAAGTGTGCATGTCATGAAACCCAATATTCTAAAATTTTCAAATCAATACTTTGAAAGTTAGCTTGGCCAGATATCTTCAAAATTTTGTGTTTTGTTCTTTTAAGTGTGTATGTGTGTTTTATTTTTTTTATTCAAAAAAAAAAAAAACTGAAATATGATGTTCACAAGATTGTGACATTAAAAATCAAAAAGCAAGGGTAAAAAATGTAAAGATGATGAAAAAGTTGACCCCTCAAAAATAGTGTGCTTTTCAATTTTTAATTGTTTGTGTCTTGTTTTTGAGAAGTATAGGGGAAGTAAAATGAATGTCCGGGTTGGAGATGGCTGACACGCGTAAGGCGGAAGTGAAAGGCAAAGCTCCACGGTGATATGCTTGGTAGGCTCGACCTAAACTTATGACCTCCAATGAAAGTGCAGTGAACTTAAAAGATATATATGTTTAGTTTCCCATCCCAGGTTGCATGGTTTAAAAGACTGAGTCCCGGCAAAAATGGGTTGAGAGTGGTAATTACCTAGTATTCACTCTCTCACACGCCATGTCTCTGCTGTGATGACTACACCACATAATAAAAAGATAAGAAAAAGAAATGAAAAAGAAATAAAAAAAATAAAAAAAAATGAATGAAAAAGAAAAGAAAATGAAAAATAATCACTCAGTTGGTCTTCTTTGCGTGCTTAGCGGCCGACCTGATCACCAACTGATGGTTAATGAAAATAAGTGGTAGTCATAGCCGTGGTGCATGGTTCCTCAAGTTGGGGGTTTATGAATCCTCAATAAACTCTGAGGTTGGGTAGGTTTTGCTGTGTACGCTTGGGTGTGGGGACAATTAAACATGACGGTAATATTGTACTATATTAAGCATGACGCATTCGGTTGGGATTAAACGGGTTTGAGTTTAAAGCGGACAAACATACCGGAAATCACCTGGACTAGTCGAGTAACTGAAGCTGAAAAGGGTTCCTCAGTCAGATTCATACGGTTTGATCCCTTGTAAACTTTCTCATGTTTGGTTTGGTAAGTATTTGTTTAGTTTTTATCTTTCGTGTGTGAGTCGTTAAGTTCTTTTTGGTGTGTTTTCATCTTGGCCAGGTTGATTTGAGAAGTCAAAATATGTTTTTCATGGGTTTTAATGCATGACAATATGCCCCCCACAGATCTTGCCAAATTTTGAGGGGAAGGAGTATGGGATAATAAGTATTATCCGAAGGGAACTCGAGGATGATACTTATTATCTAATGGAAAAGACTTCCTCCGTCAGATCTTGACAAATTTTTAGGGGAAGGAGGGAGGATAATAAGTATTATCCGAAAAGACTTCCATAATACATAGTATCCGAAGGGAACTCGAGGATAATATGTATTATCTCAGGGGAAGTCCTTAGCTGAGGGGAAGTTATCAGCTCAGGGGAAGTCTTTAGAGGTCTTGGGTTCAGGGGAAGTTTTATAGAAAACCCGTAATCTATATTAGGTTTTTTGGTTAAAATTATGTTAATTTGAATCAACTGAACAGATGATAATTACCTTCTAACCCAAAGACCAGTCATCAAATGTCTGGTGGAGTATATTTTTTCAAATGTGTGTCAGACAGGTTGATGATAGAAAGATGTTGCTACTGCTCAAGTTAAAGAACCAGCCGGACAAGACTTCCATCTGAATAATCAACTGTTCAGGGGAAGTTGTTGGTGTCTTTACAAGTTTTCAAAAGATTCAAAAGTTTTTCAAAGAAAATGCTCACAAGTTTAGGGGAAGCTGAAGATTTCAAGTCAAATATTTGAAAAAGAAAATGATACAGAGAGCAGTCAGAGATCATGAAGTTTGAAGATCAACAATCAAGTTCTCCAAAGTTAGGAGGTTTTCAAAAATTTACCCTCTAATTTTTGGAGATTCAAGACAGTTACCGAAGATTCAGCAAGAACCAGTTCTTTCAAAAGAAGCAAGTCATTGAGAATCCTCCATCTCATTAACTTGTTCATTTCAAGAAGTTCGAGCTGATGCTGATCAAGAGGAAGTCCCAAGTGCCCGTTATGAAACCCAATGAAGAATTCTGCGGAAAGAATCTTCATCAGCATCTTTGCCAGCCAGTCAAGAAGAAGATTTTCAAAGATCGAAGACATTTAATATCACAAGCCTAGGGGAAGATTGTAGAGGCTAGATTATGAGGCTTGTAATATTAAATAGTTTGGGCTGGGCTTAGTGGGTTTCATTAGATTAGTAGACTAGTTTGGTTGGGTTTACTATTGGGCTTGGGGTTTACCATTGGGTTTATTGTTAGGGTTTAAGGTCCATTAGGGATCCTATATAAACCCCATGTGGTTCTCCTAGTTGAGGGTTGCTCATTTATGATTCTAAGAGAGCCACACTGTGTTCACGATCGTAAACCCGAGAGAGGAGTTTACGATTGAAAGATTTTGTACCCGACAAGTATTCTTGTGTGCAAAGATCAAGCTTTTATCGTTTATTCATCGTATTCTTGTGTTCTCTTCATCTTTCTTCTTGAATCAATCACCTACGAGGATTCCGCACTCGTTCGTGATATCGATATCGTGTTTTGTCAGTTTTTCTGGACCTACACTAGCATTCATCAAATTTCGCAGAAATTCAGCTTGAGTATCAGACACTGAAGTCTGAACTGTTGAAGCAGCTTCAGTAGATGTAGAAACACTGGTACGAGGTTGCAAGACAAACTGTTGCACACCTACGCCCTTTCTCTTCTTCATTCTGCCCCCAACTACTGATTTCTTCCTCCCTTTGGATGGAGTAACAGATGAACCAGCCACTGGCTGTTTACCTTTACCGGAAATCCCCTCGGTTTCAGGATTGTAATCTTCATCGGATTCAGAAGCCACCACATCATATACTCGATTCTGATAACGGTCGATGCTTTTGTTCAGACTGACTCTGTAAGCAATATGCTCATCACTTCCCTTCAATAGCTACACATACTTAGAGTTAATCAGAACACGGACAAACGAATCATTTGGTTCCGACAAGTCCTCAGAGTCAGCTCCAGTATCCATAAAATCATCATCAGATTCAGATTCATCAATCAGGGTATTAACCGCTGGTGTCTCAGTCATAGTAGCATGTGCTGAGACCACCGGTTCAGACATTGGCGGTTGGGAAACAGGTTCCGGTCGTGGATCTTGATTGACTTGTTCCTGAACAATTGGTATCTGCCTCTTAGGCCTTTTACCCTTCCCTGCTGAGGTATTTGATTTTGCTCTTCGATCCAACTATAATCTAGTTCCTCTGAATCGCTTCCGTCATCATGACGAGGTGCACCCAAAACTGGTGCCACATAATTGACATTGGCTAGATGGCCAATCAATCTTTTCAGTTTAGGCTGAAACTCTGGAGCCTTATTTTGATAAGACGCCAAAGCCCCAACACTTGCCTCCGTCATATGCTTTAATTCCATTCGATGAGTTGCATTCTTTGTCAGATCTGGATATAAGTCATTCAGCACCATCTGGAGGAATCTGGGATATATTGCAGCCTTCTTCTGACGTTGTGTCAGATTGTCTCTCATATAGTGGAAAATCATCCCAGACACATTGTAAGGTCTATTCATCACCAACGCATTCATCAAGGACAGGATGATGTGCTGAACTTCATCATGCCCTGAAATTCTGTGTCCCAAACAGACCAATAATACATGTGCCAGATACTTGTACGGGACACTCAACGACGATTTGTACACCCACTCCTTGCTTGGATCGTCAGTATACCAAATACGCTTCAAGAATGCCACGTTGTCTTCATGAGGAAACTCAATTCTGGCATGTGGTGAATCAGACTCTAACTGCAACACCCTGCGAATATCAGCTTCTGTAATCTGAACTGGTCGGCCTTGTACTGTAGCAGCAATTCTAATCGGTGGATCAGAAATTTTATGAGCCGTACTCTAGAATTCCAAAATAATGTCTCTGTATACATCACACTGCTGAGTAATAGCATGATGTATTCTTGAACGTCTCAGAAAATCGAATATTCCAGGTCCTCCAAATTTATCAAGTTTGCCTCTTGTGACCCCGATGTGTGCACAAATGTTATGTTTATCACCGATCTTTAAATCGTTGGCCATATCTGAAAAAACACATAAAAGAAAACATTCATTAAATTTAATGTGATTTAACAAATATCATCATCGATTTTGACAAAACATTGTCGTTTGCGTAAACGAACAACATTTGAACAAAATTTTGAAATCCGCCGAACTCTGTCCGAACCTCCTCCGAATCCCAAATACGGAGTCTCCGAACCCCGGGTTCGGAGCCTGAAGAACTCCGACAATTTTGAATCTCAAAATCGATGAAATCGACCAAATAAAACATTTTTAAACCACACACACAGTCGGAATATGACAAACAACACATAGAAATCAATTTTAATTGATAAAATCACAATTTTAATAACCTATTTTCAGATCTAGAACAGTTATAGGTCCGAACGAGTAGCAAATCCTC
>JBCNJP010000006.1:31937603-31981488 GCA_039602395.1 Deinandra increscens subsp. villosa
CATGGTGCCCGTGCCTGCTCAAGCCTTTGTTGTCCGCCAGACTGCCCTTGTCTCCACCTATGATTGCTATTACTATGGTGCCCCTGATCACACTCCTTTGGCGCATCCACTGTCAGCTACCGTTAACGCTGCCGTCAACGACAATGCTGTCCATGGACCCCATGCTGGATCTTCCCACTCGGATGTTGTTTGATGTGTCTTATTCCGATGCTTTGTAATCATTTGAAATTGTTAACTTTGTATGTAATGACTCCCTTTATTTTGATGTCATTTGAACTGGACTGCTCTACTTCTTTTATGCCCTTATGTACTCGGATATGTGTTGTCTCGTTTGGAATCCTGAATCATTTATCCCTTATATGATCATTATCGGTATGCGTACGTGGGGTAAATTCTCATTGACGGGTTCGCAAGTTTGCAGGTTGCGTGGTTACGAGATTACACGCATACATGCAGACAAGCCGGCACGTGAGCGAGTTATGAACCCACGTGCATATAACTCTCCTATGTTGTTAAAAATTTCAAATTTACCATTTTAAAATACCTTCGTTTGATATATCTAGTGTAGGTATGTGTGTCGGGGAAATCTACCCGTTTGGAAATTTATGAGTTTACAAGTCCACATGTTTACGGGATTTCATGTGTATGAGTTTATGACTTTATGACCTTTCGAGTAGATAACCTTGTACACGTACCGGTATCAAATCTATTCGTTCAAAGTTTGGTCTTCATGACCATTGAGTTATGTCTGCCATGCAACCTAACTCGTTGACGTTCGTTCTTCAACATTGTTCACCGTTAGCATCATCTGATCCTTTCCGCTCTCATCTCTGTGTACCCTCAAAGTTATATTTCTGTTACCATTATGCTTCAAGGAAATCATTCGTACCTCGCCAGACACTCAGATTCTGGCAATCCTTGACGATAAACCAGTCTGTGGGCTCATGTCCACAATTACTTGCGTATGGAGTGCATGCATTTAGGACCCAAAAATGTGGAAGTTCATCATAATGATATGGGAATCGGGGACATCCGAAAATACATCGGGTCTTCCTCCCATTCACCAAGTCGACTTTCACATTGCCTTTATGCTCGTACGACTCCAGTTGCCAGTCACCTTATCGTCTCTAACCCTCGGGGAACCATTCGCCTCTGCGCGATCATTTCTTCCTTATGGGTTTGTCTTTTTCATTGTGTTAACCCTCCTCGATTTGTGCCCTTCGTGCGTCTCAGCTCTCGTTTGTACCTGATTCGCGGAAGTGTCTGGTTCTGAACTCCATGTTTCAACCGTCACTTCGCGTCCCTTTTCCAAATTCGTGATCGCTCTCATATATGAATTTGCTCATTTCTCATCCTTTCTCTCTATCGTGGGGAAACTCGCTTGCTTTCAGACCAGAAACTCCGGGGTATTTCGACTAGTTAAGTTCATAAATTCGGCTCTTGATTTACTTAATAGTCGGTTTATGGAAGCAATCCGTGTCGTTTCTACCCCAGATATGCCTGGCTTTGCTTTATCTTTGACTCATGAGTCTAATTTCAGACTCGATGTCTATTATTTCACGGATTCGATTCTTCGATTCGACTCTTGGTTGTTGGATGACTTTGATGATTGTTTCGGTTATGGTTCAGTCTTTCTTCACGTTATCGTTATGTGATCGTTCATTTGTTCATTAATCTATTTCATCAGGTGTATCATTTACTCCTAAATCTTTGGCCTCATCTGAAGGGTAAAATGGGTGGATGTGATCGGTAAACACTATTAATCAAGTTATTCTCATTTCAATATATGTTTATGTTATCAGATTTCTCGCATTTCAAGTTATGTTATTCGATTTATGTTAGCAGGATTCTCGCATTTTAAGTTATGTTTTCAGTATGTGTTATTGAGTTCATGTACTTCGAGTCATGATAGACGATTTACGTTATCGAACCCATGTACTTCGAGTCATGCTATCTGATTCGTGTTATCGGGCTCATGTACTTCGAGCCATGCTATTCGATTCATGTTATCGGGCTCATGTCTCTCGTGTCATGCTATCCGGTCTATAACACCGGGTACATGAATTTCGAGTCATGACGTTCGGTTCATGTTATCAATGCATGTATTTCGAAGCATGTTGTTCGATTCCGGTTATCGGTACATGTATTTCGAGACATGTCATTCGGTTCATGTTATCTATACATGCATTTCGGGACATGCTGTCCGATTTATGTTATCGAATTCATGCGCCTCGGATCATGTAATTCAATTCGTGTCACCGAATTCATGCACCACGAACCATGCGGTTTATTCCAAGCCAATGGAGGCATGTTGTTCTGAAACGTACCGTTCGAATTACGCTAGTCGTGACACCCGGACGAGTACTATTCGGATCATGGCATCCAATGCGCGGTCTTCCGATCAATTCGTGGTACTCGATTTCTGTTGGTATCATTGGTTTTCAGCCTTTTGGTGCTCATCACTTGAATATTTCGGTTACCTATCGTAAATTCGAGTGTTGATCATTATTCTACTCTTTCTAGATCAGGGACTCATACGCGCTGCTACCGACGATTGTGTGTGATGCTAGCTTAGCATATGATCGATATTGGTTGTGGGGTATAGGTCTTAGGTTTTAGCGAGGGATGATTCGGATTCTATCCAAATATCGTGTCTCGTAAGGTAAACCGGATGTGGGTCGCTACCCATCTAGTTCATCAGCAACTTGACGCTTTGTTTGGATAAGAAGTTTGAAGCTTCATTTTGTTTATCATTACTATCAGTTTTGGTTGGATTATTCTATATGAATCTATTTGAATCTATTTGAATCTATGTGAATCTATGTGATTGAGTTGGGATACTTTGAAGAAATCTATGTTGCATCCATTACTCACCTGAGTCTCCTAAACCCCCGTTCTCGTCCCTAAAGAAGGGGAGAATGTGGTCCACTCTCTTTGGTTAGTCTTTTGGTTAATTCTGGTTCGGTCATAGTGTATTCCTCAGATTTATCATTATGTTGATGTTGATCACCCTATGTTGACGTATCAAGCTCGGTTCTCTGATATTGGTGGTGTAGAATAGGATGTTCTCCGAAGACAAACAGTACTCACTAGAGGTATTAAAGATATGGTGGGTTAGCTGCGGTACACCCTATATATAAGCATCGGTAATTCCTTTAGGGTGCATTGGGAGTCGGACCGAGGATAGTGTGTGTGTGTGTGTGTGTGTGTTATGTCTCTGATCATCGGCTATATCACAATCTATTCTCCTCAGTCACCATTCTAAACCTAACCCTTGCGGTCGGGTAAGGATTTTGGTGCCGATATAATTGATTCGGCAATCGAGAATATATTTCTATCCTCAGTGAAATCTCTTATGACGACTCTATGATTGGTTTCAAATGTCAAATGTGTTGGTTTGGTAAAACACTTTTAACTATTCTTTTCTCAAAAAATTTAAAGTCTTCTAATTTCGGGACGAAATTCCCTAAAGTAGGGGAGACTGTAATATTTGCAAAATACCTGATTGAGAAACCCAATCCATTTTGAGCTTTCGCAGTTTACCGAATTACAAGTTATTGCGAACCGGAGGAATTTTCGGGTGTTAATACCCTAATTAATGAATCTAAATGATTTATAATCGAATTTTGAAACCGAATACTTAATTTCAATCAATTGGAACCAAATTGGGTGTCTCGAATTGAAAATAAAGCAATTTCGGATTTTTACGCGATTTCAGTACGCGATCCGTCGTCTACCGGGAATCTCATATTTTGTCACTATATATCAAATTTAACATTTTTATGAGTCTAATAATCAATTATAATGTAACGAGTCATCACACATTTGATCGAGTCTCGAATCGTTGGTGAATTGCCCAAAATCGATACGTACGCCAAAACCGACCAAAATTGCATGTTTTGACCTAATTTGTGCATACGATTGTGTTACATGACATATTTGTTTTCATTTTGAGTGGATTTAATGTTGTGAACATGATGGGACCCTTAATTGTGTGATTTGGGAAGAAACGGGACTCGAAAACATTGAAAAACGGCAAAACTAGAGCGTGAATCGAAGCAAAAAGCCAAGGAGCCGTCTAGGAGGCTCCAGGCGTATCGCCTGGAACTCCTTGGACTCCTAGGCGATACGCTTGCTGGTGGTTTTCCAGCTGAACCCTAGCAGACGGGTATTTAAGCTCATTATCTCATTCCAGTCCCCCATTTCTCCCCTCCTAACCTCTCTAAAAACCCTAAACCGGCTGTGGAAGGCTAAGGCTAAGGTTCTTGAAGATTGTAAACTCTTAAGTTATGAAATCAAGCAAAGATTAGTGTCCGTTTTCATCATTTGGTGTGTTTCCCTCCATCTATGCTTCTACCCTCTTGTTTTCTTGCTATGTAGTGATCAAGATCTGAACTTTAACATGATTCTAGGTTAGATTCATGTCATAAATGTTAAATCATGAAGATCCATGTATGAAATTGATTCAAGATTGAAGCTTTATGATTGCTCTTTCTTAAATCTATGTTCTTGATGATTAGCCTGTGTAGATCTAGGGTTTTGCCTTTCAAGACTTGATTTTTATGTTAGGATTTGATGAGATATTGGTTATATATGCTATCTAAGTATGGATCTATGGAATTAGTCATCAAGATTGCATCTTTATGCTTGGAAATGCTTAGATTTACTTCATGCATGCGATTTAGACCTAGATCTAGAAATTTGTCCATCAAGTTCATATTTTTATGTTTCAAAATGGCTTGATCTACCTCATGCCTGGTATTTTGGACTAGATCTTTATATTATGATCATCAAGTTGGTATTTTTAGGACCTAAGAGGACTAGATCTATAAATTACTTGTCATCTAGGTTAAATCTTTGTGTTTGGACATTATTGATGGATTTGTATGTTCTAGATGACTAGATTTATGCCATGCTCCAAACTTAATGATTAGATATATGATTATTATGATCAAATCAGCCCTCTTGCCATGAAATGTTTAGTTATACGCTTCATATGATTAGATATGTTTAGAGTTATGCCATTTATGCCTAAAATATTAACTAGACTCATGTCATGTTTTGGTTTGATGATGCTAAATGATTAGGTCCATGTTGGAAGTAGCTAATCTTTATGCCTCCCGATTAACATCGATTAGAGTTAGGATGTGCATGTTAAGCCTAACTTCACCATGTCCTAATTCCTATGATTATGCTCATGATTTACCATGTTGACTTATTTTTGACCATGTATGGCCATGTTTAACCATGACGACTTCTGTTTGACCGTGTTGACTTTTGTTTGACCGTGTTAATTTCTTTTGACCATGTTTGACTTTATAAATAGTCAAATTAGGATCCTTTGACCTTACCTTTAGTTTAGGATTGGATCCATATCGTACATATCACCTCACTAAATCACCAACGAGTCGTCGAGTCGGTAGTGTCGTGAATTTAAACTATTTAACAATTTGATTAATTATTTATTTATTCTCCCTCTATCTCTTCTGGTCGCCAAGATTCTCATCGATTCTATCTTCCCCCATTCGTGGTGTCATTCTATCAGACTGTGTCTCCGCATCAGGTGAGTATTCATAGCCCCTCTTTCATTTCAATGTTTTGGGGTGCAACATGCATCAGTATTCAAAAACCCTAAACTCTTTATTATGCAAATTCTATGCGATTTTATGTGCTCTATGTGTGATATTCTATTGTGTGATACTTGTTGTATTCTATGTGTGGATATTCGCTAGTCGCTAATCGCTAATCGCTAATCGCATGTGTACCATTAACCTTTGAGCCATGGCAACAATGATAGATCTATTGGCTGACAACCCACCCGGGGCTGCCTTGGCTTGGGCGCTGGGTGATTGCTCCCTTACTGTCTAGGTTTGGTGCACATCATTTATATGACTTGTTGACCATGATTGGATATTATCGCTTGACTCATTGAATCGCAATGTTTTAATCTATGTATTACACTAAACCTATGTTTACTCACCAACTACTTGTAGTTGACCTCTATTTTATACATGTTGCAGGACTTGCCGTTAGTTGATGACTCCATGCTGTTGACACCATAGGATTGCATGCGGACTTAGTGTGACCAGATTAATTAAGTTTAATTGTTCATTATTGTTGTATTATGTTATGTATTGTAAAGATTTTTGAATTATCTTTGAAATGGGTTGATTAAGAATATCGCAACCATTTATTAGTGTTGTGTGCAACTGGACAATCATCAAGCCCCGACGTATTCCACCGTCGGTCGGGGTGTGACACACGTGTCATGTTCTACCTCTGCTGAATCATTAGGTTTCTCTCATAGCAAAGGAAGAAATGAGCATGCTTATAGGTGATCATGATATATAGGCTCAAATTCTCACCGAATATGGGGGAAAAGCGAAAGTATAGATTTATTTAAAAATTTTCCTCTCATCATAAAGAAATATTTCAAAAATTATGAAATTTTTTATTTAATTTAATGGAATTTGAGGTTTTTGATAATTTTTTGAAGAGAAGCTTTGATATGAACTATTCCTTAAAAGACAACAAATTTAATTGAAAAATTTTGGTGCTATTAGGGCCTGTTTTTAGAGAGTTTTGTGTAAGGCCCGAATATGGACAAGGTAAAGTTTTTCGTCCTCAAAAAGCTTCCCAGATTTTTCCGTCCCCACACTTAAACTGCACATTGTCCTCAATGTGCCCGTACGTTAGCAAAAGAAGAACAATAGACAATAAACAATTGTTTTGGGTTAGGAAAATTTGGATAGAGTTTCCTCAGTAAGTTGGCATAATTTACCCGTGGAATGACTACCACGCTGTCACACCCCCAAGTAACCACTAACGGAGTTTATACCGTTAAGGGGTGCGAGCAAACCAGGACCACAACCATTAGTTACAAATACTAAACGAATCAGAGTAAGCCCAACTATTTATCATAAAATAAAGTCTCAAAATACGCAACGGAAAATATATCGTCTTAGCACTAACCACGTGCTTTACAAATCAGTGTTTTAAATTCCCAATTAAGTTTAACCAAAAATAAAGTCTTCGTGTGCCATGCCAACCCGCTCCGGATACTCCTCAACGATCTGCAAAAGTTTAAACCACGCAAGTGTCAACCTAACGGTTGGTGAGTTCACAGTGGGCTTGTCATGCAGTGGCCCGGTCTCATAATTATAATCGTGTCAACATATACTTATGAAATATTTATTTGTGAAAAGCAATGCTCTGTAATGTCCAATATCATAGTAACGTGGTTTAGAAATATTAATGTCCGTAACATACGTTATCGGGTATGAACTAGTTTTGTATAGTTAAAGTGCTCAACCGATATCGCGGGTAGCTAATCCGTTGTTCCATGCACTAAGGAAGTTTGTACCAAAGCTGACTCATATTGTAGTGGCAGTGCCATCATGTTTTGCGGACCTACGTCATCGCGGATTTGCCTCCCCCGTGTCCTCTCGGGATCACGGTCAGATAGGCTGATATTGTACCTCCGTGCACTCCCCGTGCCACGGGGCGGAGTTTGTCAAACTCCAGTAGATCTACCCAACATCCCCTCTTTACAATTAATGGTACAATTTAGTTGAGGAGTTTTTCAGTTATAAGGCAATCCTTAGAAATCATGTGATATCATGTGGTTTAGACTTTAACCTACACTAGCCATATTAAAACGGTTTTCCTTTGGGTTCTCATGAATCCCGAAAATATTTCCAGTTTCGTTTTAGAAATACACTTCAAGTTCATCAAGTGGGTGCCGAGCACTCCTAAGTTTTCAAGTCATCAGAGAGGTGCGTAGCACTCTTAAGGTTGTCAGCATTGTTTTCCATTAAGTTATTCAGTGTGACCCAACCGGGTTCACGGTAAATGGGTTAGTGACACTCACCTTCGGTTGCACTGCTACACTTGCTAAGTAATCCGAGTATTGTTTGCTTATCGAAGACCTAAGAACACGTTTAGGTCTTAAGTATTAGTTTTGGTGTCTAATCTTTAACTCAACGTCACTATGGCCCATAACATAGCACGTTGGAACTACGACACGACATACCGACACACGACGCCGATGGTTGATCATAATCAAGGGTTCACATAACACAGAAATCAAACATGTTTCATCATAGCATAATCATGTAAGTTATGGCATAACATTCAAGTAAATTGCACAAGTTTGGGTTTAGGTCTGGTCACAGTTTCGCTAGTATAGATTCGCTAGGCAGTTTCGCTGTGTGCACGGGCAGCACTTTCGCTAAGCAATACCCGAGGACACAGTTTCGCTAGGCTAGTTTCGCTCGAAACTGTTGGCACAGTTTCGCTAGCCTAGTTTCGCCCGAAACTGGTTTGAACTTTCGTTCAGGGAATTTCGCTCGGTAGTTTCGTTCGGACAGGTCTGGTTGGTTTACCCGGCGACACTACAGTTTCGCTACATAGTGTCGCTGGATGAAGATATACATAATTTCGCCAAGTAATTTCGCCAGAGAACAGTACAGTTTCGCTGGTCGCGAAAAACACATAAATCAGCCCTAAAATCAATCTAACTGCTTCCATACTTCATGTAATTCATTATCTAGCATACATAGACATTTACCAACATCACAGAAGCAAGTTTAACACCTTAAACATGGATTTTTATCATCAAACCACCAAAAATGCATTTTAAACCTAAAATGACCTAATCTAGCATAAATCTTCATTATGGTTTGATTTCACACGTAAAGTTACTGACTTTATGATAGATCTAGCATCCCTAAGCATCATATCAGAAGATCAAGTGATTCTATGAAGATCTAAGCATGCTTTTTAAGAAAACACATAGAATAAGGCATAGAAATGGTTTTTGGGACTCATGGTTCGATCTCCAAGCTCAATGGATGATGGTTCGGGGCTGAGATCTCGATGGCTCGGTGTGATTCTCGGCTGACCAGATTTCCAGGAGAAAAGATGGAGAGTGTGTGTGTTTTGTGTAAAAGAGGCAAATGGGAGAAACTAGGGTTTATTAAGATATTATATATCAGGGCCTAGTTTCGCTGGCAGTTTCGCTGACCAAGCGAAACTGGCTCTGATGTCGTGTAATCCGAACAGCTTGGCTAGCTACCGGGCGAATCTGTAGTTTCGCTCGGTAGTTTCGCCGGCAACCAAAAACATACAATTTGTCACATAATCAAGAATTTACAATTTGTCATGCTATTAATAATATTAAATCATGCGTTCAAATCACATTGCACGTAATGACAATAAATAAATGAATACATTACACATATGGACGGGTTCGGTGATCAACCAAGGGACGTGGACGTATTCGGCCTAGTTAAGCATTAGTTACTAAGTTAACACTTATAACGTAACTAACGGAGTTTGTCTAACGGAAGTTAACCTTGGAATTCTCGGATGTCACATCATCCCCTTGTAAAAGGAAATTTTCGTCCCGAAAACTATTCTTGCGTCGTAGCGTTCGCAGCCTCAGCTGTCGTGGTTGCTGTAGTTGCTAGGGAAAGAAAGCAAAAGTTTTAGGGTCGCCACATCCTCCTCCTGTTAAAGGAATTTTGGTCCCCAAAATTAAATCATACCTTGAGTTTCCGTGGACGTTTGCCCGAACAAGTGAGGATACTTTTTCTTCATCTGATCCTCTCGTTCCCAAGTATATTCAGGTCCACGCTTTGAGTTCCATCGAACCTTGACGATCGGAATCTTGCTACGTTTGAGGGCTTTCTCCTCGCGTCCCATGATTTCTACCGGTTGCTCAATAAATCTCAAATGTTCATCAATTTCCAATTCCTCCAAAGGGATTATTTCGATGTCTTCAGCCAGACATTTCTTTAGGTTCGAGACGTGAAACACGTTGTGAACTCCATCGAGTTCAGCAGGGAGTTGTAATCGGTAGGCCACCGGGCCTACCTCCCCAATAATTTCAAATGGACCGATATAGCGAGGATTCAGCTTTCCACGCTTTCCGAAGCGTATCACGCCCTTCTAGGGAGATACCTTCAATAGTACCTTGTCGCCTACTTCGAACTTCAAAGGCTTACGGCGTTTGTCGGCATAGCTCTTTTGTCTGTCACGCGCTGCGGCTATCCGCTTTCTGATTTGAATAATTCGTTCCGTTGTATCATGAATGATTTCTGGTCCGGTGAGTCCTTTCTCACCCGTTTCGGCCCAACACACGGGCGATCTACATTTTCTGCCAGAAAGAGCTTTAAAAGGTGCTGCACCAATGCTCGAATGATAACTGTTGTTGTAGGAGAACTCCACCAACGGAAGGTGAGCCTCCCAGTCTTTACCGAAGTCGAGAACGCAAGCTCGGAGCATGTCTTCCAATGTCTGAATAGTTCGTTCTGTCTGACCATCAGTCTGTGGGTGATAAGCTGTACTCATATCTAGTCTGGTTCCCAATGCTTCTTGCATAGATTGCCACAGTCGGGAAGTAAATCGAGGATCTCTGTCGGAGATAATAGTCTTAGGCACTCCATGTCGTGCCACAAGGTCAATATACAGCTTCGTTAACTTATCCATGTTATCATTTTCCTTCATCGGGATAAAATGTGCAGACTTGGTTAAACGATCAATGATAACCCAAATCGCATCCGGTCGATTTGATCGATGAGGTAATCCTGTTACAAAATCCATGGAGATATCCTCCCATTTCCATTCTGGGATCTTTGGCTGCTGTAATAATCCAGAAGGCTTTTGGTATTCAATCTTCACCCTTGAGCATGTTAAACACTTAGCCACATATCGCGCAATGTCGGCTTTCATGTTCGGCCACCAATACAAATTTTTCAAATCCTGATACATTTTGTCCGATCCTGGGTGCACCGAATATCTTGACTTGTGAGCCTCGTCCATCACGAGCTCACGGAGATTTCCGAGTAAAGGAACCCAAATTCTGTCATTGTAATATCTGAGTCCATCGGACTTAATTTCAGAATTTCCATCTACACCACGCAGTGCTTCAGCTGCGAAATTTTCTTCTCTTAGGGCTTCTCGTTGGGCATCGCGGATCCGATCCGGCAATCCCGTGTGAATGGTAAGTTGCAGCGCTCGTACACGTCGAGGCTTTTCGTACTCTTTTCTGCTTAAGGCGTCAGCCACAACATTGGCTTTTCCCGGGTGGTACTTAATCGCTAAGTCATAATCATTTAGTAGCTCGACCCACCTTCGTTGTCGCATATTGAGATCCTTCTGTTCAAAGATGTGCTGTAAGCTTTTGTGGTCAGTAAATATTGTGCACTTTGTTCCGTAGAGGTAATGTCTCCAAATCTTAAGTGCAAATACAACGGCTCCCAATTCCAAATCATGCGTTGTATAATTCTTCTCAGTATCCTTCAGTTGCCTGGACCCGTAGGCAATCACTTTGTCTCGTTGCATCAACACACAACCGAGTCCTTGAATGGATGCATCGCAATAGACCACAAAGTCGTCAACCCCATCGGGTAACGCGAGAATCGGAGCTGAACATAGCATGTCTTTAAGAGTTTGAAACGCGCGTTCTTCTTTTTCACCCCATCTGTATTGCACTCCTTTGTGCGTTAAAGCTGTTAAGGGTTGAGCCAGTTGCGAGAAGCCTTTGATGAATCTGCGGTAATATCCGGCAAGTCCCAAAAATTGTCGGATTTCGGTCGGCGCTCTAGGAGTAGACCAATTCTTAATAGCTTCCACTTTAGCTGGGTCGACATGAATTCCATTCTGATCGACAATGTGTCCAAGAAACTGGACTTCGCGAATCCAAAAATCGCACTTTGAAAACTTAGCGTAAAGCTGTTCCTTGCGGAGTAATTCCAAGATAAGTCGTAAGTGACTCTCGTGTTCTTCCTTTGTCTTGGAGTAGATCAAAATATCATCAATGAAAACTATCACAAACTTATCGAGGTACGGTTTGCACACTCGATTCATCAGATCCATAAATACGGCCGGTGCATTGGTTAGCCCAAATGGCATAACCAGAAACTCGTAATGACCATACCGAGTTCTGAAAGCAGTCTTGGGGACATCCTCATCACGAACACGAAGTTGGTGATATCTAGACCGTAGATCAATCTTTGAGAAGTAGCTCGAGCCTTGCAGTTGGTCGAAGAGATCGTCGATTCGAGGAAGTGGATACCGATTCTTGATCGTAACCTTGTTAAGCTCTCGGTAGTCAATACACATTCGGAACGTTCCATCTTTCTTCTTAACAAACAATACCGGTGCTCCCCATGGAGACGAACTTGGGCGAATAAATCCTTTGTCGAGTAACTCTTGAAGTTGTGCGGAGAGTTCGTTGAGTTCGCTTACCGCCAAACGGTAAGGTGCGCGTGCAATCGGAGCGGCTCCAGGAGCTAAGTCGATTCCAAACTCGACTTGTCGAAATGGAGGCAAACCAGGCAAATCTTCAGGAAATACATCTTGGAAGTCACGGACTATCGGGTAGTCGTCGATTCTACGCTCGGGAAGTGTCGTGTCGGTGACGTTTGCAAGGATCGCGAAGTGACCTTTACGAAGGCACTTTTGAGCTTTGAGAAACGAAATAATACCGGTGACTGTTCCACCCTTTTCACCTTGAACTGTTAACACTTCACCGTCCTTGAGTGGAATACGAACCACTTTTTCTTGGCATAAAATTTCAGCTCGGTTTTCAGATAACCAATCCATTCCTACTATAACATCAAAACTACCAATCGGGAAAGGCATAAGATCGATTCCTAATGTATGGCCAGCTAGTTCTAACTTACAGTCCTTAACTATCTGAGTCGTATCATGAAGTTTACCATTCGCTAGTTCTACCACATATCTAGCGTCTAGGGCAATTGGTTTAGCATTAATTAGCTTAGCAAACTTAGTGGAAATAAAGCTTCTTTCAGCACCAGAATCAAACAATACAGTAGCAAAGAAACCATTAAGTATGAATTTACCGTTAATCACGTTGGCATCGTTGCGAGCTTCACCTTGACCCATGACAAAAGCTCTTCCTCTGCCATTTCCACCATTCCCGTTGTTACCATTACCATTCCCACCGTTACCATTTCCGTTGCCCTGGTTTCCACCGTTGCCATTGTTACCATTCCCTTGTCTTCTCAACTGCGGGCAGTCTCTTTTTATGTGGCCTTGAGCACCACATTCAAAACAGCCACGGGCTCCACCATTGTTGTTCTGATTGTTCCCTTGCCCGTTACGGTTGTTCCCAGAGTTGTTGTTGCCATGATTGTTGTTGTTGTTGTTTTGCCTTAGGCGGTTTTGTTGCTCGGGAAGAATTGTCCAACAGTCCTTCGCTTCATGGCTTTTCTTGCCACACCTTTCACAGCTCAAATTCTTTCTACAACCACCAGCGTGATGCCTTCCACACTTGTTACACATGGGCAGGTTACCCTTGTAGTTGCTTTGACCACTACCGCCCTGGCGGTTGTTACCACTGTTGTTCCCAGACCTTTTGCTTTGGCTTTGGTAGCTATAAGACCTCCTAGTGCTGTTTCCAACACTCTGATTGTTCATGGAGTTTTCAGGAGCTTCATCATCAGCTTTTCTTTTGCCACTTAAGGCAGTCTTCTCTGTGGCTTTTGCAGGTAATGTACCCTTCTCAACTTCCTGATCAGTAAGCTTGTGAGCCAAACGGATGGCTTGCTGCACGGTTGCGGGGTTGCTGGCAGTCACTAGTCCCTTGATTTGAGGCGCGAGGCCTTCCAGATAACGCTCAATGCGTTTGAACTCAGCATCAACCATTGTGGGGCACAAGACCTCGTACTCGTGGTAACGTGCAGTATACTGTTCGATTTCAGACCCAATCATTTTCAGATTCAAGAATTCACCCTCTAGCTTCTTCACTTGGTCACGGGGACAGTACTCCTCCATAATCAGCTCCTTAAACGTTTCCCATTCCATGTTATTAGCCGCATCTAACCCAATCATCTGGATTTCGGCATTCCACCAGGAGAGAGCAGCTCCTTCGAAAGTACCAGTCGCAAATTTCACTTTGCTCTCAGCAGGGCAGTTGCACATAGAGAAGACCTTCTCAGACTTCTCGATCCACCTGAGGAGTCCTACCGCTCCTTCCTCGCCAGAAAACGTCATCGGCTTGCAGTCCATGAAGGACTTAAACGTGCAGTGATGGAGGTTTCCTGATGCATAAATAGTTCGGGTTTTAAGTTAAAACAGGTCAAGATATAATCGCTTTGTGCCTTAACCGGCATAATAATTACCCTAAGCGGCGTACACAGCTTGGACGGCTGCCACAGCGGCTTGCATGTGCTCATTAATCATAGCTTGTAGTTGTGCAGGCGTCATGTTGATGTTGCTCCTTCCGTGTCCTCTTCCAGACATTTTGCTGGACAGTTAAAGTAGCCAGTGTTTAGTCAAAGTTATACTTTATACATATCCCGTAATATGCATATTAACAATTTCCCGTTATCCCACTATTAGTCCAGAAAATTTTTCGTGCAAAATGGAGGCGTCGTCGAGGAACGTCGTAAGTCGTAAGTGGCTATCGTCGAAAGTCGGCTTCCCCATAAAAGTCACCGTCGGCGTAGTCATCGCAGTAGAAAATCAGGACGTAGCGTGTAGCATCGTTTCGTTTTCGCTTTCCCCGGAATAGTGTGCGTATTAGCGTTCGCGTTTCGTATTCGTGTGTGAAAATTTTTCCCTAAGGTTTTTCCGTTAGACTACCTAGACACGGTCTATATATATTTATATATATATATATATACATACGTACTAAGCTTTTACTTACACAGCAGAGCGAGTATCCCAGGTTGGCACGTAAATATTTTGTTTTGGGAATTTGTTTGTTCGTTTGTAACTAAGGTTTTCAAGTTGCAGTTTCCAAATCGTTTTTCAAAATGATTCCAGTTCTCTGCAACTTATGGCTCTGATACCAATCTGTCACACCCCCAAGTAACCACTAACGGAGTTTATACCGTTAAGGGGTGCGAGCAAACCAGGACCACAACCATTAGTTACAAATACTAAACGAATCAGAGTAAGCCCAACTATTTATCATAAAATAAAGTCTCAAAATACGCAGCGGAAAATATATCGTCTTAGCACTAACCACGTGCTTTACAAATCAGTGTTTTAAATTCCCAATTAAGTTTAACCAAAAATAAAGTCTTCGTGTGCCATGCCAACCCGCTCCGGATACTAACCCTTTAATTGTGAGCCCGTTTGGGACACAACGAATGAACTTAACGCAAAACAACGCTGACATTTTGAGGTATTACCAAATGAGATACCTGTTATGGAAGTTGGAGTGTTTTATGGGGAGCACTTGCAACTGTCCATCCTTGGGGTTTCGAATGAAATCCGTAAACAACCATTTTGACACTTAAACTCTTTTTGGGATTTCAGATGAAATCCAGAACAAACGTTTTAATATGGCTAGTGTAGGTTAAAGTCTAAACCAAATGATATCACATGATTTCTAAGGATTGCCTTGTTAATTTAAAAGTCCTCAACTTAGTACTGATGATCTGAAGCGAGGGGATGTTGGGTAGATCTACTGAGGGTTTGACAAACCCTGCTCCGCGGTACACAAATGTGTAACCAACCGGTTGGAGGCCGAACGGAGTTCAATAACAGCCTGTTTTAGTTGTGGGCCTCCCGAAAGGGGCACAACTGGAGGCACCAACCATCGGCAAATGCCGAACTCTATTACGTCAGCTTTCAGCCCTAGTACGACTTCCTTAGTGCATGGAAACCGGATTAGCTACCCGCGATATCGGTTGACCGCTTTAACTTTTACTTAACTAGTGCATATTCGATAATTCAACACTTGGCAAATGTTTTGCAAAACTACTACTTATTTATATGATTTGATAAACACGATTAAGAGACCGGGCCAATGCATGTCATGCCCACCGTGAACTCACCAACCGTTAGGTTGACACTTGTGTGGTTTTCACTTTTGCAGATCGCTGAGGAGTATCCGCTGGAGGTTGGCATGGCACGTGAAGACTTTATTTCTATTAAACTTAATTTGGGAATTTAATACAATGACTTTGTAAAGCACGTGGTTAGTGCTAAGACACTTATGTTTATAATCCGCTGCGTATTTTAAACTGTTTTATTTATGAACATTGGACTTAACTCTGATTCGTTTAGTATTTGTAACTAATGGTTGTGGTCCTGGTTTGTTCGCACCCCTTAACGGTATAAACTCCGTTAGTGGTTATTTGGGGGTGTGACACCGAGATAATTCCTTTGGAGGAATTGGAAATTGACGAACATCTGAGATTCATTGAGCAACCAGTGGAAATCATGGGACGCGAGGAGAAAACCCTCAAACGTAGCAAGATTCCGATCGTCAAAGTTCGATGGAACTCAAAGCGTGGACCTGAATACACTTGGGAACGAGAGGATCAGATGAAGAAGAAGTATCCTCACCTGTTTGAGCAAACGTCCACGGAAACTCAAGGTATGATTTAATTTTGGGGACCAAAATTCCTTTAACAGGAGGAGGATGTGGCAACCCTAAAACTTTTGCTTTCTTTCCCCAGCAACGACAGCTGAGACTGCGAACGCTACGACACAAGAATAATTTTCGGGACGAAAATTCCTGTAACAAGGGGAGGATGTGACAGCCGGGAATTTCAAGGTTTACTTCCGTTAGACAATTTCCGTTAGTTACGTTATAAGTGTTAACTTGGTAACTAATGCTTAACTAGGCCGAATACGTCCACGTCCTTTGGTTGATCACCGAACCCGTCCATATGTGTTATGTATTTATTTATATGTTGTTATTATGAGAAACGTGATTTAAATGCATG
This sequence comes from Deinandra increscens subsp. villosa, assembly GCA_039602395.1. Taxonomy (NCBI): domain Eukaryota; kingdom Viridiplantae; phylum Streptophyta; class Magnoliopsida; order Asterales; family Asteraceae; genus Deinandra; species Deinandra increscens. The sequence continues at coordinate 31,954,316 of JBCNJP010000006.1, forward strand.
ATTAGTATTAAAAACCATGATTAATTGTTTACTTGTTAAAATTATGTGATAAAATGTTTAAATTGCCTAATTATGTGATTATATGTGTAACCGGGTAATTAAGTGTATGCATACATGTCTAATGATTGGGCTAGTAATTAGTTAATGATGGATTAATCATGGGCTAATGATGGCAAATCATTGGGGGCCCAAATCCCAATGAAAGCCCATGATGGCCCTAAGTATTTAAAGGAGTAATTAACCCTAATTCTCCATTTACTTGCATCATCACAACAAACACACACACTCTCCTACCCTCACTCTCTCTCACGAATCTGGATCAGCCCCAAGAGCCATCAAGACCAGCCCTTAATTCTGTTGGTGAAGATCATCCATAGAAGCTTGACCAAACCGTGAGTTCCATGAACCATGTTCTTGCTTCTCTTATGTGTTTTCTTCAATAAAGCATGCCTAGATCATTATGTAATCGTTAGATCTTCTGTTAAGATACTTAGGAATGCTAGATCTATCATAAAAACAACAACTTTACGTGTGAAACTGATCCATGATGAAGATTTATGCTAGAATAGGCTAATTTATGTAAAATGTGTTCTTGAAGATTTGATGATGAAAATGCACGTTTATGATGTTAAAAATGCTCCTGTGATGTTCCTAAATGTTTATGGATGCTTGGAAATGAATTACATGAAGTTTGGAAGCTGTTAGAAAGATTTTTGTTAGTTTTTCGGGTTTTTCTAGCGTCTAGCGAAACTGTGCATTCATCAGGAGAAACTATCCAGCGAAACTATGCATATCTCCTTCCAGCGAAACTGTTCAGCGAAACTGTAGTGTCTCTCGTGAACGAAACTGACCTTGTCCCTGAACGAAAGTTCAACCAGTTCCTGGCGAAACTAGCCAGCGAAACTAACAGTTTCTCTAGCCAGCGAAACTAACAGTTTCTCTAGCCAGCGAAACTAGCAGTTTCTCTAGCCAGCGAAACTAGCAGTTTCTCTAGCCAGCGAAACTAGCAGTTTCTCTAGCCAGCGAAACTAGCAGTTTCTCTAGCCAGCGAAACTAGCAGTTTCTCTCGCAGTTTCTCTAGCAGTTTCTCTAGCAGTTTCTCTAGCAGTTTCTCTAGCAGTTTCTCCAGCAGTTTCTCCAGACTAAACCCAAACTTGTGCAACTTATTTGAATGCTATTCCATGACTTACATGATTATGCAATGATGAAACATGCTATGATTTCTGTAATTTATGAACCCTTGTTTATGATCAACCATCGGTGTCGTGTGTCGTTATGTCGTGTCATAGTTCCAACGTGCTATGTTATGGGCCGTAGTGACGTTAAGTTAATAAATAGACACGAAACTAATACTTAAGACCTAAACGTGTTCATAGGTCTTCGTTAAGCAATATTTGGATTAATTAGCAAGTGTAGCTGAGCAACCTAAGGTGAGTTTCACTAACCCTTTAATTGTGAGCCCGTTTGGGACACAACGAATGAACTTAACGCAAAACAACGCTGACATTTTGAGGTATTACCAAATGAGATACCTGTTATGGAAGTTGGAGTGTTTTATGGGGAGCACTTGCAACCGTCCATCCTTGGGGTTTCGAATGAAATCCGGAAACAACCATTTTGACACTTAAACTCTTTTTGGGATTTCAGATGAAATCCAGAACAAACGTTTTAATATGGCTAGTGTAGGTTAAAGTCTAAACCAAATGATATCACATGATTTCTAAGGATTGCCTTGTTAATTTAAAAGTCCTCAACTTAGTACTGATGATCTGAAGCGAGGGGATGTTGGGTAGATCTACTGAGGGTTTGACAAACCCTGCTCCGCGGTACACAAATGTGTAACCAACCGGTTGGAGGCCGAACGGAGTTCAATATCAGCCTGTTTTAGTTGTGGGCCTCCCGAAAGGGGCACAACTGGAGGCACCAACCATCGGCAAATGCCGAACTCTGTTACGTCAGCTTTCAGCCCTAGTACGACTTCCTTAGTGCATGGAAACCGGATTAGCTACCCGCGATATCGGTTGACCGCTTTAACTTTTACTTAACTAGTGCATATTCGATAATTCAACACTTGGCAAATGTTTTGCAAAAATACTACTTATTTATATGATTTGATAAACACGATTAAGAGACCGGGCCAATGCATGTCATGCCCACCGTGAACTCACCAACCGTTAGGTTGACACTTGTGTGGTTTTCACTTTTGCAGATCGCTGAGGAGTATCCGCTGGAGGTTGGCATGGCACGTGAAGACTTTATTTCTATTAAACTTAATTTGGGAATTTAATACAATGACTTTGTAAAGCACGTGGTTAGTGCTAAGACACTTATGTTTATATTCCGCTGCGTATTTTAAACTGTTTTATTTATGAACATTGGACTTAACTCTGATTCGTTTAGTATTTGTAACTAATGGTTGTGGTCCTGGTTTGTTCGCACCCCTTAACGGTATAAACTCCGTTAGTGGTTATTTGGGGGTGTGACAGATATTGTACCTCCGTGCACTCCCCGTGCCACGGGGCGGAGTTTGTCAAACTCCAGTAGATCTACCCAACATCCCCTCGCTTTACAATTAATGGTACAATTTAGTTGAGGACTTTTTCAGTTATAAGGCAATCCTTAGAAATCATGTGATATCATGTGGTTTAGACTTTAACCTACACTAGCCATATTAAAACGGTTTTCCTTTGGGTTCTCATGAATCCCGAAAATATTTCCAGTTTCGTTTTAGAAATAGTTATTTAAGTATTTCACAAGTGTCTCCCATAAAACACTTCAAGTTCATCAAGTGGGTGCCGAGCACTCCTAAGTTTTCAAGTCATCAGAGAGGTGCGTAGCACTCTTAAGGTTGTCAGCATTGTTTTCCATTAAGTTATTCAGTGTGACCCAACCGGGTTCACGGTAAATGGGTTAGTGACACTCACCTTCGGTTGCACTGCTACACTTGCTAAGTAATCCGAGTATTGTTTGCTTATCGAAGACCTAAGAACACGTTTAGGTCTTAAGTATTAGTTTTGGTGTCTAATCTTTAACTCAACGTCACTATGGCCCATAACATAGCACGTTGGAACTACGACACGACATACCGACACACGACGCCGATGGTTGATCATAATCAAGGGTTCACATAACACAGAAATCAAACATGTTTCATCATAGCATAATCATGTAAGTTATGGCATAACATTCAAGTAAATTGCACAAGTTTGGGTTTAGGTCTGGTCACAGTTTCGCTAGTATAGATTCGCTAGGCAGTTTCGCTGTGTGCACGGGCAGCACTTTCGCTAAGCAATACCCGAGGACACAATTTCGCTAGGCTAGTTTCGCTCGAAACTGTTGGCACAGTTTCGCTAGCCTAGTTTCGCCCGAAACTGGTTTGAACTTTCGTTCAGGGAATTTCGCTCGGTAGTTTCGTTCGGACAGGTCTGGTTGGTTTACCCGGCGACACTACAGTTTCGCTACATAGTGTCGCTGGATGAAGATATACATAATTTCGCCAAGTAATTTCGCCCAGAGAACAGTACAGTTTCGCTGGTCGCGAAAAACACATAAATCAGCCCTAAAATCAATCTAACAGCTTCCATACTTCATGTAATTCATTATCTAGCATACATAGACATTTACCAACATCACAGAAGCAAGTTTAACACCTTAAACATGGATTTTTATCATCAAACCACCAAAAATGCATTTTAAACCTAAAATGACCTAATCTAGCATAAATCTTCATTATGGTTTGATTTCACACGTAAAGTTACTGACTTTATGATAGATCTAGCATCCCTAAGCATCATATCAGAAGATCAAGTGATTCTATGAAGATCTAAGCATGCTTTTTAAGAAAACACATAGAATAAGGCATAGAAATGGTTTTTGGGACTCACGGTTCGATCTCCAAGCTCAATGGATGATGGTTCGGGGCTGAGATCTCGATGGCTCGGTGTGATTCTCGGCTGACCAGATTTCCAGGAGAAAAGATGGAGAGTGTGTGTGTTTTGTGTAAAAGAGGCAAATGGGAGAAACTAGGGTTTATTAAGATATTATATATCAGGGCCTAGTTTCGCTGGCAGTTTCGCTGACCAAGCGAAACTGGCTCTGATGTCGTGTAATTCGAACAGCTTGGCTAGCTACCAGGCGAATCTGTAGTTTCGCTCGGTAGTTTCGCCGGCAACCAAAAACATACAATTTGTCACATAATCAAGAATTTACAATTTGTCATGCTATTTATAATATTAAATCATGCGTTCAAATCACATTGCACGTAATGACAATAAATAAATGAATACATAACACATATGGACGGGTTCGGTGATCAACCAAGGGACGTGGACGTATTCGGCCTAGTTAAGCATTAGTTACTAAGTTAACACTTATAACGTAACTAACGGAGTTTGTCTAACGGAAGTTAACCTTGGAATTCTCGGATGTCACACACGCCATGCAGTGTGAGCTCCTGGTCCCAAATAGTTCTACAAAAATGGCCGGTTACCTGCGCAATTGCTCAAAACACAAGATTAAAACTAATATTAAACATAAAATATAAATTACTACTATAAATGTTTTAACATTACATTTTAATCATCGAAGATGTAATGCTTCAAATGTAAATAAAAACATTTCAAAATGATTCCTTCATGAAGGAACGCTCGAAAATCACCCTCTCAAACCATCACCTAATCTAGATAATCCTAAGCTACTTATTCAAAGTTTTCAAGAAGCTTCTTCTACTCAAGCACCCTACTGTCCACTGAGCTCGTGTGGGAGGAGTACCACATCATTGCCATCTCCAAGTTTGATGATAAAATCATTAATGAAAGTGACGTCCAGTATTGGTGCTGTGACCAACATGTTATGTTAGAACATGAACCTTGTGTGACTGTTACTGTTCGAATTGTCAAAACAGAGTGAAGTTCGCTGGGTCGCGAAATGGACACGAAGTGAGACCCGAACTCACACTTTATATCCTCACGAAGTGACACGAAGTGGCAGTTCTTGTCAGTTCAGATGACTTCGGGTGAGCTCCAATTCGGGCAGATCAACAAGCATATAAATAGGATTTGGTCTTTGTAATTGATAAGTTTTTGGTCTAGGTTTGTCCAGATCTGTGTGTGTGAGGGGAGGTGTTGTCCAACCTCCCCCAAGGTTTTATTGATGTATACTCGTTCGGTTAATGTAATCATTCGACAATTAAAGACAAAACTTCTGTCTCAATCTTTATCAACCATAGAATCGATCCAAAAACGCATTTACATTTGGTATCAGAGCTGTTGGCTTTTTCTATGGTTCAAATATATCTTTTTTGTTCATTTTTGAGATGCTAAACCATCGGCTAGGTGTGATTCATTGAGTTTCGGGTCGGTTTTTGCTCAACCGAATCTTTCTGAGTCGTGTATTCATCAAACAGAAGTGTCTAAGTGGTGAAATTCGATCAAATTTGAATCTGGTGCGTTTTTCATGAAAATCAGGTCCAGTTCGTTTCAGTTCGGGTCAAGAACAATCTGTTCAGAATATAACCGCTCCGAAGTGTGAATTTGGACCAGTTTGCATCAGTTCGCTCAACTGAAGTGTCATTTTGGACCAGTTCGGATTCAGTTTGGTTGTGACTTTGCATATCAGTTCGGATTCCAGTTCGAATCATGTTCGTGTAACCGAAGTCACAGTTCAGATCAGTTCGGATCTCTGCCCCTTGGACCCCGCCAGGGGTTTCTGCCCCTTGGACTCTACTTCTCAGGTGCGCTACCCCCGAACCCCCGTTACGTGGGGATTTCCAAGAAGAAAATCAGTTATCGGGTTTACCCTTGATTCGGTAGTTGTGGGGTGTTATATGGTTTTAAGTTAAAATGATTCGTTTATCTTCTTAAAAGAAATCCAGATTCCGGTACTTGTCACGAGTTAGTCATCGAACTTCAAGAAAGGAGTTTGTGGGTAGTCATTGTTTTTGATGATGGACAGAGAGTCAAAACACGAGTTTCTGATGATGGGCATACATTCAGAGATGGGAATATGACTATTTTGAGGTTTTTGTCGGAGATTATCTTATTACACAAACTGAAGATAAAAAGAAATTTAAATATTCCGTTGCGGGCCACTTGAGTTTATCATTCCACTAAAAAGAAAGGATTTGTTCCTGCGGGGTTGGAATCAAATAATTTTTGAAGATTTGAATATGTCACTTGTTTAGGGGGAAATTAGGACCCTAAAAACTTTCAAAGTTTCAAAATTGAAAAAGTGAATATTCAAAAGTAATAAGTTCAGGGATGATGGTGATTTTTGATCTTCATGGAAAGGTGATGTATTCTTATGTTCGTGCAAACCGATATGTCAAAGTTTTCATCTATGGTTTGGAACTCCCTGTCATATGCCCGATACTTTCTTAAATTGTGAAGACTTGGTTAGTGTCCAGTCTATAACGAGATATATGTTTACCGGAGTAATATATTGGGATGGATTTCCTGCTGCTTCTACTCAAACAAGAGGAAAGGTTCCAGTTGTTGGTAAAACTGCCAAACCAAAGTTCATTGATGAACATGGCAGAGTGTTTGATGAAATTCAACCTACATTTTACAAAAAACAAGAAAGATTTATTCCAAAAATTTCAAAACATTCCAATTATAGGTTGTTCGTCACAGTCAACTGTGTTTGTTCCATCAAATACTGATTTACCATAACAACAACAGCAATGGAAACCTAATGTGGTTCAAAGCAATATCAGGACACTGGTCGACAAGAAGCAATTCGCTTTGGGTCATTTAAAAACTAATGTGGTTGACCAGTGCGAAGGTACTTCTAGAAGACCTGTCGGTGATTAAAAAGTTGCTGATGGAGGAGTATTCTGCTTATTTTAAGAATAAATTACATGATTCATCTTACTAATCTGAAATTTTTCTGAAGGCTAAAACAGACAGGTATCCGTGTCGGTTGATCACTTTTTCCTTCTTTACTTTTTCGCTTATAGTTTTGGGAGAAAATTGAAAAAGTCAAAAGTAGTGTCTTGTTTTTATAAAATGAAAAATCCAAAAACGGAGTTTTTCATTTTAGGGGGAGAAAATGCATGTTATGGAAAATGCATATATGGTGAAGGTGAATACATGCAAAATATATAAAATTTTGAGAAATTTGATCATTGGCTTACGTATCTGACTCATGGATAGAGTGGATGAAAAGGCCATAAGATCATTGTTTGATATGCTTGGTATGCTCGGCAAATCAGAAAGTATTCAGATGTGATATACACTAAATACTATGCTTGACTATGTGGATAACATCTTGAAGCCTATTTCATGACAAAAGGAAAAATGTGTGAAAGAAAAATGAGAAGTCACTGTGTATACATGTAAACATTTTGCAAAGATTTAAACTTGTTTGATTATCTTTATTTTCTCAAACGATCGGACTTTCTCTGTATATCGAAAGATCAACTTAATTGTTGTTCGTTTGAGGTTCTGATTTACTTTCTTTGGTGTTTCGTATAATTCATCGGACTTTCTCTGCGTGTCCACAAGACCGACCTGTTTGTTGTTGAATTATACAATTCCAACTTGTTTTATTTTTCCTTATTTTGTTAAATCCGAGGCCTTATCTGTGTATCGAAAGATCGACCTAAAGGTAGATGATTTAACGTTCTTATTTCTTTTTGCATGGAACACAATTGACGATATCATGAATACAATACAGTATGTGATAATCACAAGTGTAATCACACGAGAAAAAGAAAATGTCTGAATATGTCTGATAGTGTGGGGTACACTGGTTAAAGCAAATAAATAATACCTTAACATATCCAGATGTTATGAGTATGATTTTGCCAGAGTTTAAGATGGATAAATTATATCAGCAATCAACATGGCTTGTGAGCTTCATTTAGTTGATATTGAAGTGTAGTTCAGTGCGTCATGATCAATAGGATCCCGGATAGTGATCTTTCTCATAACAAAAATAGAGTTTGATATTGTATTGCAATTTCATTTCATTTCAGAAAATTCAAAAAGATTTTCGGTGTGTTTTAGCATAAGTTTGAAAATTCAAAAAAGATTTTAGATATGTTTTAATATAAACTTTCTAAAAGCCAAAAAGATTTTGTTTCTGCTTTGTTTTCGATCTGATCGACACGTCATACAAATCAAATTTCAAAATCAATATCTTGGAGTCTCGAAGAGACGTTTTGCGCCAAGGTTATTTGAAATTGCTTGAGCGTGTGGATCGTCTACTTAATCGTTATGAAATCAATGTAATACGAGCTAGAACACAAAGAGTAAATACAAATGATTTGTATTAACCACAGAGATGACCACAGAGTACACAGAAAAGATATGACTCGGAAGCCTCTCAAATCTAATACAAGAAAGCTATTTATACACATTGAAACCCGCTGGTCCGAACCTCAGGTTCGGACCTGTTCGGCCATGTCTGAACTTCAGGATCGGCCAGACCTAATCTTGCATGTCTTCATCTTTTATTCGATACTTCACATGACGATCAGGACCATGTATCAACAAACTCCCCCTCGGCATGTGCATTATCATATCCTCCATTAAAACTTGTATCTCGTATCTTCAATCAAACTCTTCCTCGGTCTTGACGATGAGTTCAATCTTGAAACTTGATATTGCATCGTGTGTAATTTTTTTATCAACAATATTCAGAAGACTTGAAGCTGTGATGTTCTCTTTCCACTTAGAAACCTGCCAACATAAATAATCTTGGTGCAAAACGTCTCTTCGAGACTCTAAGATATTTTGATTTTTGAAATTGATTTCGTATTTTCTGTTGATCAATCGAAAACAAATCAGAAACAAAATCTTTTTGGCTTTTAGAAACTTTATATCAAAATACACCTAAAATCTTTTTGGTATTTTCTGATAGGAAAAGTAAATACTATACAAAATCAGACACTATTTTTGTCTTTTGTGAGAAAGATAACGACTTGGGATCAAATTGGTCATAACATGCTGAACTACACTTCGATTTCGATTATTGAAGCACATAAGTCATGCCGATTGCAGATATAATTTGCCCAACTTTAAACTCCGGCACAATTATACTCATAACATCTGGATTTGTTAAGGTATTGATTGAATTTGCATTGACCAGTGTACTCCACACTATCAGACATACTCAGATATGTTTTTGCTTATCACATTTTGTGATTTCATTTGTGATTTTAATCACATAATGATTGTAACCATGATATAGTCAACTGTGTTCCATGCAAAAAGAAATAAGAGCGTTAAATCGTCTACCTTAAGGTCAATCTTTCGATACGCAGATAAGGCCTCGGATTTAACAAAATAAGAAAATAAAACAAGTTGAAGTTGTATAACTCAACAACAATCAGGTCGGTACTCCCGTACACGCAGAGAAAGTCCGATGAGTTATACGAAACACCCAAGAAAATAAAGTAGACCGTCAAACGAACAACAATCAGGTCGGTCTTGTGGACATGCTGAGAAAGTCCGATCGTTTGACAAAATAAAAAAAATCAAACAAGTTTAAATCTTTGCAAAATGAAAACATGTATACACAGTGACTTCTAATTTTATTTTCGATATCTTTTTCTTGATATATCTTGAGATACGCATCAAGATGTTGTCCACTAGATCAAGCATCAGATTTAGTGTATATCACATTCGTATACTTTCTGATTTGCTGAGCCTACCTTACACATCGATCAAATGGTCTTATGGCTTTTTCATCTATTTTATCCATGAGTCAGACAATGTCAGCCAATGTACCATCATTTCCCAATCATGTCGGATACAATTCCAAATTTCTCCCCCTAAAAATGATAACTCTATTTATAGATTTTCATTTCTACAATTTGAAAAACAACACACTATTTTTGTATTTTTGCAAAAACAAACCCCCCCTCAGAATGAGACGGAGTGAAAAACAAATAAAAAATTGATCAACCAACACAAATACGTTCAGTTTAGCATTTTGAAAACAAAATTTGATTTTGAAATTCAGTTTAAGTTAGCACAGATATTTCACAATCGGCAATTTTCAATCACCGAGAGGTCTTCCTGAAATACCTGCTTGACACCAAATAAATCATTAGTCGTTCTGGGATCGACCCGATTCAACAGCGTCAGGTCACCCGGTGTCTTCCACATAGTCTTTGTTGGCCGTGGAAACAACTTTTGGTTTCCAAATTTGTAAAATTTTCAATTTTTGATCAGAACCTGAATCAGATTCAACCGACGTACTTGATTTAGACCAAGATGATTTACGGGTTGATTTAATCTTTGGAGAGCATGTTTCATCAAAAATTTGACCTTGGTTATCCACATATTTGTCAGTTTTGTGGATATATGCAGTCTTCGGACAATCAGCAGCAAGATGTCCCGGTTGACGACATACATAACAAAGTCTTTCTCTAAAAACATTTGAAAATTGGTTTGAGTTTTGAAAACCAGAGGAATGTTCAGAATGAATACTGTCAAAGAAATCATCAGAAGAATCATACCTAGGAGATGGACTCCTTGAAGATGATGAGCTTCCAGAATAATAAGAAAATTCTGTCTGAGCCGATGATTTCTTTGCAACTTGTGTTTTAGGAACCTTTGCAGCATTCACTGGTTTCTTTGCTTGAATCGGCTCTTCCTTCACTTGATAACCCAAACCTTTGTGTTTGAGTCCTTGATTCTTTGAAGAATTTGAAGAAGAACCCAAAGTTTCTCTTGCCTTTGCTTCGCTAGTGAATCTGGCTTTGATATCCTTCAGCTTGTTCTTTTCAATCAAAACTTTTTCTTCTTCGGTTGCAGAGGAAGAACTCGAAGCAACCTTATCAAACACATGTTCTTTTTCCAACAAAACAGATTGTGACACAAATTTTGGAGCTTCACCCAAATACTTTTCTTTCTTCTTAGACTTAGACTTGTTCTTCTTAGGTGGAGTGGCAAAAATTTGAGTAATCATACACTCCAGCTTTAGGATCAAGCGGAGCAGAAGTAACTTCAATTAAATCCACTGGTTGAGGTACCAAGTGAACATCATCTGCTTTATAATTCTCCGAACTCTTATCGTGCTTGTATAAGAAGTTTAACAATGTTGGTGACAAATTGCAGTTCTTCACTTGCCTCTTCAACTCCAAAATTTATAATTTCAAATCATTAATCTTTTGTTGAGCTTCAAACACCTCTTTCCGTGACTTGATGAATTTTGCATTAAGATCATCATATTCATAGATTTGTAGCTTTCGGATCTCACATTCAGCAAATAATTCTTAAAGAACATTTTCTCTCTTTTGCTTATAGATCTCAACACCCTTAGTCAATACCTCATTCTTGTCACGATAACGAGTATTATCATCTTGAAGCATAGAAATTTTGTTTTGAAGCTTTTCAACAGTAACTGTTGGAACAAAAATCTATGTGACTGACGCCATCAAATCTGTTTACCGAAGCATTCGACTGAAGAATCCATGTGAATCAATTTACAGACTGAGTTGTGATGCTCGAGGCTTGCAGTTTGGACCGAAGACCGTTTTCTGGAAAAGTCAACCGTTCGGGTCAACGGTCAACGTAAAAGTCAACGGAAGATCGGTTCGAGCGAGTCAAGCTTCGGATTAATTAAATCAACTTTGATTTAATTATTATTTATGTTTATCTCATTTACTTGTAATTTCATTTATTCAGTTATGTTTTTCTGCTGTTAGTCACCCTCACTATATATAGTGAGGGTGCCCATTACAAGTAAAGGAGTCTCCGAATGTGGAGATGATGAATTTCTTGTAGAGTGTGAGGTTTCCATTCTAGAGAGAGAGTGAGTCATGGATTTTCTAGAGAGAGATTGTGTGTTCTTCATGATTTCTTGTAACTAATCATTCGGTTATATGAAATCATTCGACTATGTTCATCATCTTTCTTGTTTATGATTCTATGATTCATCATCATCATCTTCTTCATTTGTTTTTGAGTTTTTCGAATCCGAATCTGTTCTTGCTCAAGATCGAGATTCTCGTAGTGAAATCGGTCCTAACAAATGGTATCAGAGCGGGTACCGATCAGATTCATCTCACCGTGAATCTGGTCACTCGAATCTGTGATTTTGAGCTTGAATGGGTGAGGATGAGAAAACTTAGTTTTTAGAGACTTTTTTTCTATTTTTTCTTGTTTTCTGGATGGATTCTGATGATATGGATGATTGATTCGTGTTATGGAGTTCATCTAGATGTTATTTCATCATCTACTTGTTCAAATCTGTGGAGAAAATGAAGATCCGAGCTCATTTTTTCGGAACTTTTGGGGTTTTCCCGTATTTGGGGTTTTTGAGTTAATACACATCTTCTATAGGTCAGTAAATTTAATTTCATCATACTTGAATTGTTCTTCTTGCCTGACATGACTAAAATTCACTTATTTGCATGTATTGTTTTAAACTGAGTTGTTTCTTGTCTTTGAGCATCATTTCAAGGAGCTCACAAGTTCGGGTGGAACCAAGTCACTATGTGACTTTCCCTAAACTGACTTAACAAATTGGGACAACCTAAACCCATAGGTGTTGATTCCAGTGTGCTAAGCCCTCTTTTACTTGATATATGTGTATGTTGTTGAGACCAAGTAGTAGAATTTCTCTTTGAGACTCTCCTTGACTCTCCAACAAATCATCAATTTGTTGTCTTAATATTCAATGGGTCATCTTTCAATTTTCATGCAAAACATTCATTCAAATCAATATTACAGGAGATTTAGATCTGGCTCCTTGATTTTCCAGATTTTATTTCTTCTGTTTAATCTGTTAATTTCTCCTGAGATACTTGCATTTGTTAATCATGTCATTCCGGTTGCATGTGATCATTTTGGAGTATATGCACTATGAGAGTTAGTTTATGTCCTTTTCATTTAAAATGGAAAGCTCTGTCACTATCACGAGTCTAGTGTGGCATGACATTCATCTAGTGTTAAATTGGATATAATCTTGTAATTCTATATGTGCAGATGCCTCCCCGACAAGCTGCTGAAGCTTTAGAGTTTGGTCGTTTGCACAACGGAAGGTGCATATTTAACAAAAACTGGGAAGGTGCTGATGAGCAGGCTCTCGACCTTTTGCTACAATCAAATTGGGCAACAGCTATGCAGATTAATCCTGTCATTTACAAGGGTATTATTGAAGCATTTTGGAATAATGCTGAATCTGCTGAGCTTGACGATGAATCAAGTGTAATAAGGTCAAAGATTCAAAATACTGATGTTGAAATCACGGAAGAAAAGATAAGAATTGTCCTGAACTTAGATGATGCTGACAAACCCAAGACCTTTACAAGGGCTCAGTGGCAAGCAACTCTTACAAGAATGGGATATTCTGGAGTTTTCCTCCCAGATGTCAGTAACAAGGTTCAGAAGACCTTATTCCCAACTAACTGGAAATTCATCATCAGCTTCTTCATATCTGCATTTGGTCACCGCAAGGCTGCTCCTGATGATTTCATTGAGGACACTGCGTATGCCATTCATGGATTTGTCTCCGGTGAAGGCTTCAATCTTTCTCACCAACTGATGAAGTGGATGATCTCTAACTTACATCCCACTGGAAGACAAAAGAAGTTTCTGATGTATCCACGTTTCATTCAGGCAATCTTGAATCATTACTATCCTACCTTGATAAAGCAAGGAGAGACCTTCTCAACCAGTTCGATGAACACTGGTTCTTACAGCAAGTACCACAAAGGCAAGTACCAAGGTGCTCCTGTACCTTTCTTTCCTGAGATGATTGCTCGATTAGCTCCCGTTGATGCCGAAGGAGATGTCCACATGGGTGAAGCTGCAATGGAAGCACAACCAGAATCTTCTGAAGTGGCTCAAGTTCATTCTACATTGGACTTGAATGCCCCAGTGATACCAGATCCTGCTGCTGATACTGAAGACCTTGGGAATCTCCAGGGTGACAATGCTGATGCATCTGAGCATGCTGACACTCTTAGTCCAGTGAATGTGTTATCTTCTGATGCTGAGAAAGGTGATGACACCGGTGATGAAGAGTCTAGCTCCTCAAGCTCAGACGACACTCCTGACCAAGCTGAAGCAATTCATCCAAGGAAAAGGCAGAGGACTGGAGAATCTTCCAGTGCCTCGAAAAAACTGACACTTCAATCATCATCAGACGAAAGCTACAAGCCGACAAAGGATGATTTGGATGCAGAAGACTCTTCAGTCTCCCTCGATCAAGAAGATCTTTCATATGATCTTGCAGCAGAGATTGAGAGTGCTCCTAAGTCACCTCCTAAGCTAACCTTAAACAAGCTTACAATTGTTGCTGATGAGGGAAATCAATCGTCCGACTTACTCACTGTAAGAGCTGTTAGAAGCAAGTTATGCAAAGAGAAACTCCAAGTTAGAAGAAAAGCCGGTTCCCCTGATGAATATGAAGTGGTTGGTCCTTCAAGCACTCCTCTAGATACAACTTTGGCTACTACTTCTGTCTCTCCTTCTCCTGCTGACAGGATTGACATGGATATGAGACCTCTTGTTGTTATAGCTGAAGATGCTGCTGTCACCACTGATCCCGTAGGTACTGTCACTACAAGCCCTACAGTTTCAGAAGATGAAAAAGTATTGGAACTGCAAGCAGAGATTGTAAATCTTCAGAGTCAAAACGATCATCTCAACTGTTCTCTACAAGTGGCTAACCAGAAGATTGCTGATCAGTCACAAGTAATTGCTGAACAAGCTGCAGAAATTCAAAGACTCAAGGACTTATTAGCCAAATCCTATGAAGATAAACAACTCAGTGACAAACCTGATGGAGATGAAGCTGGGGATAATCAAGAATGTGAGTTGCCAAAGGACCTGCCTCAAGCTAATCCAGAAACCGATGGTGGCAATTCTCAAGATCCACATTCTTCAACTGCCATGCCTTCTGGCAAAGATGCTATTGGTGCTTATGACTCCTCAAGCCCTCTACATGACAGTGATTTTGAGATCGATGCTGATATGTTCACTGAAGGAGATGGTCTGAACTCCTCAGACGACGATGAATCCTTCGTCAACAGTCTCCTTCGTGATGAACCTGTAGATGAAACCCTGGAAGCTATCAAAAAGCTAGCTCCTGTGCCTGAAAACCTGAAACTCCCAAGATTTTCTCAGGCAGCCAGGATTCTTGCTATTGAGGGAACTTCTAATAAAGAGGCTGCTAGTACTTCTAGTTCAGACCTTCAACTCTCTCTGGTGCCCTCCACTCTGACTTCTACCGAAACATCCACTGCTATTGTTCCGATAACTGAAGGAGTCCGTCACATGCATGTTGACCCTGCCTTTTTGGATTTCGCAATGGCAAACTTCAGGGAATACTATGCAGAGAAGATCTACTTGAGAAGAAATTCTTGTGGAATTCTGATTGAGTCAATTGAAGATGATACCGGTGAAGTCACTTATGAGGAACATCCATACACTGTAGACTTCGGAGATGAAGACGACATGAGTGAGCTACAAGAACGTATGAATGTGCTCATGAATGAAGCCAATCCTCTGAATTACATTGATCTAGATCAGATCGAGAGTGAAGATGATGAAATGGAACCTTTGTTTCCCACTCCAATTCAAGTGAAGAAGGAGGTGGATGATATATACGTGCAGGTTTCACTTTCTGAACTATTGGAGTCCTCAGCCAAAGCTTCTGCATTAGATATTGCTCCCCATGTTCCTGGTGGTATTCCTACAGATGCTGAAATCATCAATCTTGAATCAAGCGCTGCCCCGGAATCTGCTAGTCAAAATATTCATGCTGTTTCTTCTAAGCAAAGTTCACGTGATCAAATATTTGAAGCCTCTTTTGTACATTTTTCTTCTGACTCTGATACTGAGGAAGATGAACCAAATGTAACTGCAACTCAAGAACCAGCTGTCTTAGAGCAACCTGGTCCGTCTACTGAGGATAAGGGAAAGAGAACTCTGACACCTGAAGAAATAGCTGAGGCGCAGCTGAAAAGGGAAGCTGAGATAGATAAATCACGTCAAGCACTTATTGAAGAAGCTCTAAATGAACAAAATCGACTTCGTGAAGAAAAGGCTGCTGCACTGAGGCGATATGAATCTAATCGTCCTCCTGCTGTCATATATGCGAAAGGATCGAGCACATTACCAGAACGTTCGGAAGCAATCAGAACAGATGAACCATTGATCCGCATCGTCACAAATCTAGAGGGAACTGACGTTGATGCTGATGACAACTCTGTTACAGCAAACATGGTCAGAACTCTGATGAAAAACAAATTCTCTTTAAAGTATCTGATGAGCTTAACTGAAGCTGAGTTGACAATGTTATACACCGACGAGGAGAGGTTGAATTCTCACCTGCCTCAAAATCAAACGGTTGAAGCTCAAACTGAACTCTTGGCGGATATCTTTGCTGACACAGACAAGACTGTGGATTTCCTTCCTATCCGTGATCATCTCTCAGATCTTACACTCGACATTGGCAACACCTTAATTCCTCCTCCAGAGAGCTCGTCAATTGATCCTCCTGACTCTGAAGCATACATTATTTCCACTACCAACAGTATGAATTCTGAAGCACTCCGCAACTTCTGTAAATTCAAAAATATTGACAAGAAAGCTTACTGCAAGAAGAGACTACCCGGTCTCCGGAAGTTTGTGTGCGAGTATCGGAAAACAGAAAGGTTGGCTAAGTTGGAACAAATCAGGATTATTGAAGAGGAACGGGCTGCAGCTCTCAAGAGAAAAGATACTCCCCAAATCTATGACGAATGGGATAAGCTGACTCCTAACTTAAAGGCTATGCAATTATTTGCTGCCAAGAACCTGAGGAAGATGCCCAGCAATCCTAACGTCAATCATGGGATGAAGATCTTAGGATGGAAATACGATGAAGCCTTTGACGCTTTCATGGTGAAAAGAAGAAACTGCTTTGTCCAAATCTTTGGAGACTTCAAAGCTCTCACTAGCTTATTCTCCTGGGAACTGAAACAGCTCAAGTACCTGGACCTGGTAAATCACACTAACCATCCGAAAGGTATAAGGGCTGCTGCATTGATTCATTCTGCTTATGATAACAAAAGATTCAGTCAAAACCCAGAGGCAGAGAGAAAAGCTCAGTTAGCAGAAGAGAAGAGAAGGCTTCGTGCTCCTCACCGTGGAATGTTCAAGGATGTAGGAAAGGAAGTAAAAGCAAAGACTATCCCGGGAAATCAGAAGAATGCTCCCATGATTAGTTGGTATTATAATGGTTTGACTCATGAGTTAGTGATTGAGAGAAGTGGTGCTGATGCCATCAGACTATTTGCTGCTATTGAACTCCGTCTTCTCTCTCGCTCATACTTGAAGATAATGTACTATGAGAAGATGCGGACAATACCTGTTCAGCTGAGACTCTATGAATGCTATGATGCCAACTACTACTTAATGTTCTTAAACTGGTGGTGTGAAAGGCTAGCTGGATTAGGTCGACTCACTCTTACTTCTGAACTTCTGCGAACAGCAACTTGTTGGGTAATTGAAGAACATGGGTCGAGTGTCATTCTTGATGGGGCAAAAAGATTGGTTGAGCTAAACAACTTTAATGACTTGAAGAAGCTCGTATGGCAAGATCTCTTTAGGCTGTATGACATGGGTATTCATGTACTCTCTGACAAAGACAGACCTGCAGCCAGAGACAACTGGAGATTCCTGCTGAAGCTGACAGGTCAAGATGCTTGAAGCTCTCGAGTTTGCATTGCCAACAAGGGTGGAATTGTTAGAACCTATTTGTTGGCAACACAAACTTATTTTTGTTTTATCAGTGTAATTGATACCTTGCTTTGTAATTCCTTTTTGTTATGTACTTGGAGAACTTTATGTAAATCTTAGCGTACTTGTTACTTATGATCTTAACGGACTTGATTTCACTCTTAGCGTACTTGTTTAAATGTTATCTTAGCGAACTTGTTTGTTTCCTAACGTACTTGTTTGCTTAGAGTACTTATTAATGTTCCTAGCGTACTTCATCTTTGCTGGTAACGAACTTGTTAGCGTATTTGTTTATGTTAGCGGACTTGTGATGCTTAGCGTACTAGCTAGCGGACTTGTTTATGCCTAGCGCACTTACTAGCGTACTTGTTAGTGCTTAGCGAACTTGTTAGCGAACTAGTCAATACTTAGCGTACTTGTTAGCGAACTAGATAATACCTAGCGTACTTATTAGCGAACTTATTGATGTCTAGCGAACTTAATATAATGCTTAGCGAACTTCTTTTACTGTTAGGATATTTTGCTGAATTCTAGGTAATGATTGGTTGTTGTCAAACATTCTATTTGTCCCAGGCTCTCTTGTAGTATAAATACCAATGTGAAAAACCCTAATACGTGTTCCTCCTGGTCATTTCTACAAGAGAGCCTTTGTGTGTGTGTTCTTGGTGTATTTTGTGTGTGTTCTTGAGCTTTAGAGATCTATGGGGTGAAATCAACCAAGATTGATCATCACACTTGTTTTCCGCACCTGTGTGATGAATCAAATGAGAACATTGTGCTCACATAAGGTCCTAACAATTGGTATCAGAGCGGGTACCGATCAGATTCATCTCACCGTGAATCTGGTCACTCGAATCTGTGATTTTGAGCTTGAATGGGTGAGGATGAGAAAACTTAGTTTTTAGAGACTTTTTTTCTATTTTTTCTTGTTTTCTGGATGGATTCTGATGATATGGATGATTGATTCGTGTTATGGAGTTCATCTAGATGTTATTTCATCATCTACTTGTTCAAATCTGTGGAGAAAATGAAGATCCGAGCTCATTTTTTCGGAACTTTTGGGGTTTTCCCGTATTTGGGGTTTTTGAAGATTTTGGAGCTTGATTCTTCATTTTCTGGGCATTTCTTCATGGATTTGGATGATATGAGGTATGATTCTCAGTGGAAAACGCATTCCGGATCCATTGGAAGCATCCATTTCGTCTGATTCTCAACGGTTTGAGCGGATCTGGAAAAAACACACACTGACGGTGTAAGTGTGTGTTCTTCGTGTTCTTGAAGATTTGCAGAATTTTGGAGACTGTTTTGATCGAAGTTGCTGCTGTTTATGGTTTGTTTATGGCCAGGACAATCACATGAATGGTTTATCTTCTCGAATCCGTCATGAATCTGTTATCTACACTCATTCTGGAACATCGAAATCGCATCAGGAAGATGTTCAAGTATGTGTTCTTATTGTTCTTCATTTTCCAGATTATCCTAACTGTTTTTGAAGATATGAAGATTGCCTTAGCGGACTAGTTCAAGTCTTAGCGGACTTGTTCTCCTCTTAGCGGACTTCATCAGTTTTTAGCGAACTTGAAGCTTGTCTTAGCGTACTTGTTCTGTGCTTAGCGAACTTGAGTCCTTAGCGGACTTCAGAGGTGCCTTAGCGGATTTCTGGTGGCTTTAGCGTACTTGTTTGCTTAGCGGACTTGTTTACTGGGTTTTCGTTCGAGTTCGTTTCAGACGATTTTGTTCGTCTAGGGTGATAGAGCTTGATCTCACGAGTCCAACGGTATAAAATTTGATGATTTTCGTTAAGTATTATGGGAGATACAAGCACAATACGCTTTTCCGGCGACTGGTATGTTTTCCGGTGACTGATTAGGGTTTCGCTGGGTAGGAGACGCAGGTGGGGGTTGACGCTGACGTGGCGAACATCAATTGGCTGTCAAGGAATGTTGACTATTCTCTCAATTCAGTCAACCACGACATTCTCTAGCTGCTGTCGCATGTTAATTCGTCAAAAGAGAAGGGTGGGTCCCGCCTATCTCTGAAAGAGCTGTAGGAAATTCTTGTGTTCAAAGCAACCTTTTTTTGTTGTTGTCGATGTCTGATTGGCGAATGGAAGCTGGTGGGTCCCATCCACCTCAAGGAATCCGTTGAAAGAGTTTATGCTGGCGCTCCCTGATTGGCTGGTTTCTTCTTCACACGGATCGCCATCAGAGCCATCCATTTCTTTTAATCTGGACCGTGTGATTTATTTTGGTGCTCAATTTTGATTGGCTTAAATACCCTCACGCGGATTGTGGTCTTGTGATGGTGATTTCTGATTGGTTCCTTTATTTTAACGTGGATTATGGTTTTCTTGGTGGGAATTAATTGACTAATTAATTTTTTAAGCTATTTCGTTAAACACGGGGTTTTCTCTATCAGTTTTTCGAGACGAGCGAGATTACGTCGCAACGAAAGTTCAGAAAAATTTTATTGGTCTCGGATTTATTTCATTTTAGTGGGGTTCTCGTTTATTGACGTCGCGCGCAACATTTGCTATCGATCACTGACGGGTTAGCTTTATTATCCGGTTAATTACTCGGCTTTCTCGTTATATCTCACGGTTTATTTTTAGTGGATGCAGCGCTGTCGTCAACTAACCGGATTAACTGGAATCTCAGTTAAATATTGGAATTTATCCGGTTAAATCTCTCGGATGACCGTTTCTTGAAGAAATTTAACAACTTATTTTATTTTCGCATCCAACCTCAGTCAGGCAGATTATTCACAACTGTCAGCATCCGGCTTCCGGTTTTTCGCAAGATTGTCCGATTTCAAGATTATTTATCTGGTTTCTCTAGGCAACCGATCGCGACGGTTCGACTCTCCGCATCTCATTTTTACGCTTCCGACTTGATGTTTTTGGAGAGATTTAGAGAAATAGGAGGAATTATTATGGATTTGGATATCGGGTCGATTATTCGGAGTTGGAGCATTTTCAGTGATTGACTGGTTTATCTGATTCGGTTTGTTGCGGTTTTGACTCCGAGATGTAGTATTTTCTCAGTATTGTACCCGACCGTGTGAACCGAGTGAGTCAGGACACTTGGATCTCGAACTGGAGCAACGAGAACAGAAGAAGCTTATTCAGAGGGGGAATCTCTACATCAGATTGTCTCCGGTTTATCAGTTTCTCATTGAAGATGTACGGCAGAGCGATTCTTCAGCAGTTGAACAGATTTGAAAGCATCAGTCAAGGGGGAAATTGTTGGAACAAAAATCTATGTGACTGACGCCATCAAATCTGTTTACCGAAGCATTCGACTGAAGAATCCATGTGAATCAATTTACAGACTGAGTTGTGATGCTCGAGGCTTGCAGTTTGGACCGAAGACCGTTTTCTGGAAAAGTCAACCGTTCGGGTCAACGGTCAACGTAAAAGTCAACGGAAGATCGGTTCGAGCGAGTCAAGCTTCGGATTAATTAAATCAACTTTGATTTAATTATTATTTATGTTTATCTCATTTACTTGTAATTTCATTTATTCAGTTATGTTTTTCTGCTGTTAGTCACCCTCACTATATATAGTGAGGGTGCCCATTACAAGTAAAGGAGTCTCCGAATGTGGAGATGATGAATTTCTTGTAGAGTGTGAGGTTTCCATTCTAGAGAGAGAGTGAGTCATGGATTTTCTAGAGAGAGATTGTGTGTTCTTCATGATTTCTTGTAACTAATCATTCGGTTATATGAAATCATTCGACTATGTTCATCATCTTTCTTGTTTATGATTCTATGATTCATCATCATCATCTTCTTCATTTGTTTTTGAGTTTTTCGAATCCGAATCTGTTCTTGCTCAAGATCGAGATTCTCGTAGTGAAATCGGTCCTAACAGTAACAGCAGTTTTAGCAATAAGTGCAGTAGCTTCCTCATACTTTTGCTAAACCGGATAACTTTTCTCAAATAAATTTTCAAAATCTTGAGCTGCGTCTAAAGCTTAAGCTTTGGCTTTCTCACACTCTTCAGCCAATTGAGCTTTTTCTTTCAAAACATCTTCATGAACATGAACTAATTCATAATATTTCTTTTGAAACTCTTCCAACTCTTTCTTTAGCACAACAATTTCTTCAGTTGATGTTTTAGAACACTGCTCAAACCATTCAATCTCCTTATGTAATTTTCCACATGTAAGACATTTAGATTCTTCAACCTTTGAATTATCAGCAACTTTTGGTAAACTTTCTTGTACCAAAGATTCACTTGAATAAGAATGAGAATCAGTCAACAAGCTGTCATCATCATCATGACGAGCAGTCAATGCAATTGAAATTGGAGCATGATTCTTTTTAGCTGTTGAATCTGCATTCCAGGCAAATTCATCTGGATGCCAAAATGTTTCTGTCAGATTATTAGCAAAAGTAACAAATTTCTTCTCAACCTTATCAGCTTCAGTTGATGGATGAAAAACTAAATGTTCATGTTGACCAGTTTTTAATTTGTTATCTGCTGAACTTGGACATTTTCGTGCAAAGTGACCATAGACGGAATACTTATAACATTTCACCTTTGACTTGTCCAAACCAATCTTTCCCTCCTGATTTAATCTCTTCTTACCAGTTCTATTGAAAAATTTCTTCGTTCTTCGAACAAACATAGCATACTGCCAATTCACATCCATTTCCTCCAAATGATCACAATCAATTTGATCGTAATCTTCATTTGCCAATTCAGCATTACTCAAAGCACCAGTGATAACACCAAAATATGAAGAGACTAATGCAGATATCAAAGCATTATAATCATCGATATTTTGAACAGAAAATGCACTTTGAGTCAAAGAACTAGGAATTGAAACCGTACAACCAACAGAAGAATAACTTAGAGTTTCAGATTTACCTTCCAGAAATGCTGTAGGAGGTGCAAAACTAAGAATATTAGATTTTCCAGCATTTAGAGTTGAATCATTGTTACCATAATATACTGCAGGATTTTGAACTTGCTCAGGCAGTGACTTATTCACCTTTAACTCCGTATCCCTTGCTTGGATTCTTTGAATTAGATCATTAAATGACAATTTTGAAAAATCTTTATCATGATTAATCATCATCACATAATTTTCCCATTTATCTGGTAACGCTTCCAAAATCTTTTCTTTCTGTTCAGCTTCATCTTTTGTAAGATTCACCAACTTCATTTCACTCATTAAATGAGTAAATCTTGCAATCAGATTTGGAATCGGTTCATTTTAATAATGCTTGAAACTATCAAATTCCTTCTTCAACACCTTTTGTTGACTTTTCTTATATTGGTCATTGCCCTCACATCGCTTTTCTAAAGCATCCCAAAAAATCTTTGCTGTGTAATTACTTAAGAATTGATGTAGTAAATCTATACGCAATGCCATTGTTAAAGTACCATATGCCTTCTTCTCAGCTTGATACGCTTTCTT
The DNA here is from genome assembly GCA_039602395.1 of Deinandra increscens subsp. villosa. Lineage (NCBI taxonomy): Eukaryota > Viridiplantae > Streptophyta > Magnoliopsida > Asterales > Asteraceae > Deinandra > Deinandra increscens. Next base: position 31,977,423 of record JBCNJP010000006.1, read on the forward strand.
TTGTTATCCTGAAAGCTTTCTTTGAAGAATTGGTTCCCCGTCTTCACCTTTAGGATAAACATATGACTCTGAATATGACAACCACATATCAATGTCATTTGCAGAAACATATGCTTCAAGCCATGTAATCCAACTATGATAATCTTCCAATTTGAGCAATTTAGGAACTTTCTGACTTGTTCCGATTTCATTATCATAATGCATCATCGTTTGCATCGTAGTCTGAACCGAATTTTGAATAGCTGCGAACGCTTGAAAATCGGACATTTTGAAAAGGATGGATACTGTTCACTCCGAACCTGCTCCGAACTTACTCCGAACCTAGTCCTAAACTAAATGCGCTGAGCTCCCTCCGAACTAAGCCTTCGGACAATCTAACAGAAACTAGACCGAACTTGTTCCGAACGATGACCGAACTCTGTCCGAAGATGCACCGAACTCCCACTGAAACAGGAATACGACCAAACTTCATCCGCACCTCGGGTTCGGAGCGGTTACTCCGAAGTTATTCGAACCTCAGACGAGACCAAGCTCACTCGACACCATTTTCTCGATTTTTAGTGTTTTTGACTGGAATTTTTGACAGAAATTTAAGCAAACTCGATAGAAACAACTTAGGAATGAATTTTGATGTGAAGCAACTCGAGAAGATCAAACGAACTCAAAAAATACAACTCATTTTCGCAAAATCGTGAATTTTGACTCAAAACCTTCAAAAAACAGAGATTTCCGACTAGTAGAACAAACCAAATGCTCTGATACCACTTGAAATTGCTTGAGCATGTGGATCGTCTACTTAATCGTTATGAAATCAATGTAATATGAGCTAGAACACAAAGTGTAAATACAAATGACTTGTATTAACCACAGAGATGAGCACAAAGTACAAAGAGAAGATATGACTCGGAAGCCTCTCAAATCGAATACAAGACAACTATTTATACACATTGAAACCCGCTGGTCTGAACCTCAGGTTTGGACCTGTTCGGCCATGTCCGAACTTCAGGTTCTGCCAAGGTTCAGCCAGACCTAATCTTGCATGTCTTCGTCTTGTATTCGATACCTCACATGATGATCAGGACCATGTATCAACATTATTTATGTTTGAATAGGTACTAAGTGAAGAAAAATGTCACAACTTCTAGTCTTCTTAAGCTGTTGATAAAGATGGAAATACACTATGCATCGTCAAGTATTCAAGATCAGACTAACCATCAATTTGAAGGGAAGGTTGATTGAAGATACTATTTTAATGGATGAATAAACACTGTACACATCGAGGGGGAGTTTGTTAGAGCATAATCGGTTCGTCGTGTGAAGTATCTGAACAAGACGAAGATGCAAAATTGATGCTACACGAACTGGCATCTAGAGTGACACGAACTATCATCCAAAGTCACACTTCGGATCAGTACGGAACCACACGAACCGTGGGTTCGGGTGAGTACGTGTAGTGTAGTACAAATACTCATTTGTTCTTTGTAATTCAGGAACGGTTTTTGAGCGAGTATCTGAGTGTTAAGTGTGTGTTTTGTAAGTCGTTTTCTCTAAGTGAATTCCAGATTGTAATTGTGCTTTTTTGATCAATAAAATAATCTTTTGAATACAATTTGTATCCGAAATAGCTAGATCGAATAGACGATCCGATGCTCATGACTTTTCATGTTATCATCACCAATTAGCTCTGTGGTGATGATGTTGTCCCCCACCTCCTCTTCGGGCCTTGGTGCATCTGAGGGCACAAAGTCGGGCTCGAGGATAGGTGTCAAACTCTCGCTCAGACCGCCGAGGCATCCTGCAAGGAACTTAAATGCTATTGTGAGGAAATTTACATGTTCATTGAGTTCGAGCTCGCGCTCGTAATCTTGATCGAGGTCTTCCTAGCAAGTCATGTATTGCCTCATGAGTGTGGCGATCATTGGAGGTTGACGGTTCCTGTTCTTGTTGTTGTTGTTCCCTTCCGAGATCGCCATAACTGAAAATTCAGAAAAAATCGTAAGCAAACCATGCTACAGGGTATGGCACCGCCTGTGTTGAAGTATGGCACGGGGTTGTGCCAACTTGTGGGACAACTCATGTTTGAGATTTAGAAGAAGAAGAAAAGCGTAGTATTCATGGTGACTCATGGTTTTGATGTATAATGATGTTTAAGGGACAATTAGTCATAATTTTGGAGAGAAAAGTGGGCTTAAACACACCGTAATATTGTTTATAACTTGTGACTAGTTCGACCTTTGCATGAGTATCCATGGAAATTTAGAAAGAACTTGAATGTTCTTCAAGTTCATGCCTAGGAGTGGCATGCTCAAGAAGATCAAAATAGGACAAAATGAAGTGTTACCTTAGGAGTTTGTGTCTTTTCTTGATTCTTCAAATCTTAGATAGTGATGGTTGAGAAAAAGATGCATGTAAAGCCAAAAGGAGGGTTGACCTGCAGTTTATACAGCATCAGACTGCATGGCACGGGGTCGTGCTATGCACGACAAGGGGTCGTGCTTTGCGGTTGAATATTCCAGGATTCAATTTTTTGCTGACACGGGGTACGGTGAAGTGGACATGACTCGTGTTAAATGGGCACGACCCTTGTCGTGGTGAGCACGGGGTCGTGCTGATCGAAAATCGTTGGAAAATTTTTGAATATTATTTCTAAAAATTATCTAAGGATAGAAAAGATATATGACCTATATTTATTTCCGGGTCCTAGGCCTGGCCCGTGGACACACTATGCATGTCCATCTCGAGAGGAGGTCTTTCACATTGTGGTCATGAATTCTTTCGTAGAGTTTGAGACGGTGGTGGTTGACTTTATATGGTATATAATGGCTCCATATGGGTAAACGCGTGTCTATCCATCTGGATTTCAATTTGCTAGGGAACAATCTTAAACAGGAATTATACCGTAAGACCTTGTCACCTTCTTGAATTCTCCTTACTTTCTCTAGACGCGAATCATGATACTTCTTGGTCCGGTCTTTGTAAATACTGGAGTTGGCATAAGCTTGTCGGCGTAATTCCTCGAGTTCGGTTAGCTGAACAAGTCGAGGTTGACCTGCTTTTTGTAGGTCCAGGTTCGTAGTGCAAAGGGCCCAGTAAGCTTTGTGCTCTAATTCAATAGGGAGATGGCAAGCTTTACTGTAGACCATTCGATTCAGGGTAGTGCCGATTGGATTCTTTAGGCTGTTCGAAATGCCCATAAAGCATCATCGAGTTTGTTAGCATAATCTTTACAGATTATTAGTGAACGCCCTTTCTAAAATTTGTTTTATGCCTCAATTGGTCACCTTAGCTTGACCATTCGTTTGAGGATGGTAGGATGTAGAAACCCTATGGATTACTCCATAGCGAGACAGAACTCTATCCATTTGATAATTACAGAAGTGCGTGCCTCTGTCGCTGATTAATGCACTAGGAGTTCCAAAGTATTAGAAAATATCTTTTTGAGAAACTTAACAACTACTCGGCCATCATTTGTAGGTAGAGCCTCTGCATTGACCCATTTTGAGACGTAATCCATGGCCACAAGGATGTAGTTGTTTCCTCGAGAAGTTGGGAATAGTCCCATAAAGTCTAGTCCCTATACATGAAAGACTTCACCAACTTGGATACTGTTCGAGATGCATGAGGAGATGTTTCCAGACCTTTGACAAGCATCGCAGGTTTGTACCCATTTGAGAGCATCTCGATATAAGGTTGGCCAATAGACACTAGAGTCTAGGACTTTTCTTGCGGTGGCATTGGCTCTGTGGTCACCACCACAAGGTCCTGAGTGACAGTTTTTTAGGATGCTAGTGGTCTCGGTAATGTAGACACATCTTCCGATTAGTTGGTTGGCACATATCTGGAAAAGATATGGGTCTTCCCACATGTAATACTTGACATCAACGATGAATTTTCTCCGCTGTTTATGTGTTAACCCTCTAGGTACCAAACCACTTGCCAGATAGTTTTCCATGTCTGCAAACCAGGGTTCAGGGGAGGATTCGGCCAGTTCGAGATATTCTGTAGGGAACCTTTCATTTATTTATCTTCCCAAAGATTCCTTGCTGCCTTCGAGTCTAGATAGGTA
>JBCNJP010000006.1:31981988-32003283 GCA_039602395.1 Deinandra increscens subsp. villosa
GCACTAAACGAGTATAAATCTTTCAAATCACTCCCTACACTCTTAAACACTTACAACCGTTTTGCCACAATAATCAACAATTTAAGAAAGTTCAATGTTTCTAAATCAAATGAGGAAACAAATATTAAATTTATAAAAAGCCTTCCTCATGAATGGAGAAGTCTAACCATGAATCTCCAACCAACTTTGGAATTGGAAGAAAAAAAGCCTAAATGATCTCATATGTATTCTAGACTCTCAAGAGTCTGAAATACTGGATATCTCCAAAACCAAGGTCGTTCCACTGGCTCTTTACTCTGAAAAGAGGAAAATAATCACTAAACAAGAACCAATCTATTCTAAAAGAAAAGATTTAAGTGACTCTGAAATACAATCATCTGAAAGAGAAACAGAAAATGAGTCATTTGAAAATTTATTAGCACTACTTACTAAACAGTTTGGGAGTTCAACAAAAGAAATCCCCCCTGGTTAGGCAGGAAAATTTTTCTAAAAGGAGAAGAAAGCAAAAATCAATCTTTAGAATTTAACAAACCTGAAGTTGAAAAAAGTGAAATAAAGTACTTCAAATGTGGAGTAATGGGCCACTATACCTCTTAATGCAAGAATAAAAAATTCAAAGATGCTGCATACTATATAAGAAAGTATGAACATGCTATGCAGAGATAAACAACATTAATGGTTGAAGTTGAAAACTGGGACTCAGACTCATCATCTGAAGAAGAATGCCATGCAAACAGATTTCTTATGGCCAATGATGAATCTCAGCTATCCGATCACTCTAATGCTTCTCATGAGAAACAAGTAAGCTCCTCTCATACTAATCTAATCTATTAATTCAACAACATGTCAACAAACTACAAAGTTCTTCAAGAAAACTCCGAAAGAAACAAACTTTTAAATGAATATAAATTTAAAACCTTTGAAGAAGAAATAAACTCTCTCCTATCTGAACTTCATCAACTAAAAGGAGATCGAGAAAATGAATTGTCAAGGCTAAGGCAACTAGAAACACAGAACTTGAGTAATAAAGCCAAAATTGATCACTCTGAGACCGAGCGTGCAACCTTATATAAAAGGTTGCAAATGGATACCAAAAAAATAAACGGTCTCATAAATTCTCATGACTAACTTGAAAACATTACAAATACACCCAGAAATTATGGTCAGGGGATCAGGTATATACACGGTACTAAGAGTTCTAAGACTGTCTTTGTAAAAAGCAGCAGTCAAAATGACTCATAGCTGGACAACAATGCAAAAAATAAAAATCCAGTTTCCGAAATCTCAATTCATCATCATTCTGATCCTGATGACTAACAAATCAAAATCTGAGTCCACCAGTTCCTCAAGTCAAAACTTCAAAAACTTCGGGGAAAGAACAATTTATAGGCACTGTATGTGCACTGACATGGTGAAATTGATTGGAAAACACTATAGCATGAAAAGTATAAACTTTGCAAATGCCAATACCTCTTTAAGTGTTTCTTCCAAATCTGTGAAAATCAAAAGAAGGAAAGAATCTGCGCAAACAATAAACAAAAAACCCAAAAGAAACGGGTTCCAAAAACCAGATAAAACATCTTTTTGAAGTTGTACAGACATTCTTCAGAATTTCTAAAGTACATCTGTATCAACCAACAAACCTTCTCCCTTGCACTTATCTAGGGGGGGGGGGGGCTTTTATGTATTATTTTTATTTCTTCCATCTTCCCATTTAACCCAAATAAATGAAGATTCTAGAAGGAACGTGTTACTCCCAGAATATCTCCTTAAAAAGTTGACTTTCTCTTCCCTCCTGAAATGCAATGATGCCCATCAAATCACATTTTTAAATGACAATGAGCATATCGGGAAGCAAATATTTGTGAGTTAAGGCACCCAAAAGAGGCAATAATAACTCTAAAATTAGGAGAATGATGAAAATAAGAGTTAATTCCCTCTCACAAACCTTCTCAACCACCTTCCTTAGGGGCCTAACTAGCCGACAAAGCTCGAAAGTCTTACTGATAAATATTCAGACCTCTGTACTCTTCCATGTTACAAATAGATGGATGTCCTTTTCATAATCTACTCATCCCAATCTCCATCTAAACAAATCTTCATCTAAAAGTGGATCTTTGAGCTCTAATGGAAAGACAAGCCTTCCAAATTCCACATCACCTCACCCACAATCTTTTTCTTCACACATCCAACCATCAACAAACGTTCACAAGAATGATGAGGTTCCTGCAAACATGCACCATTGGTTTTTCCCTCACCCAAAACACTCCCATCAGATATGAATTTCTAAGGGAATTCTGGGTCAACGCCAGGTCTGACCCAAACTTACCTGGGAGTCCAATCAGGACCTGGGTGAACCATCTTTCATTTGAAGTCACTGAAGACTCCATCTGTTCAACCCTTAACTTAAATGACAAAAATGGGGTCACTCACTCCAACAGAACCCTAGTCATTGAAACATTCATTAACATTGGGTATGCTTGAGAATTCTTGGAAGAACAAGCCAACATATTCCATCTTCCCCTTATCTGGCAATTCTTCTTCTCACAAATTCAACTTTGCTTCCCCCACCCCCTGCGTCAATAACCATCATCTTGCTGACCATGACACCCAAATGGTGATGCATGCTCTGATTCAGGGATTAAACATGAATTTCTCTCACTATCTAATACAGAACATGAAAAATAACTTCTAAATTCCTATAGAAGAGAGAGTAATTATGTATCCCCGATTTGTGATAAGAATGATATGCTAGGCCAAACTGCATGCATCCACTTAAACTTAGTATCCAAATAGTTCTGTACTTGGTGTTTTTATTTATGTAAAAATTATTGAAATATGGAATCTTTTGGAGACTGTCAAGAAAAAACTCAGATTATGTTATTTTAGGACATCCTAGCCAAAAATCAAATAATTTCTGTACACTTTTCTAGTGTGTTTTTTTTAAAACCAATCTTACATAACCACTCCGGAAATTCCGAAGTAGTTCTGTACAGAAGCTACAATAACACTCTAAACTAAAAATAAAACTTTTTGTCACACACACATACACACAAACACAGACACACAAAAAAAACTAAGAAAGGGGGGGGGGGGGATTCTAATACCAAAAGAAGGGGTTTGGAAGGAAGAAAAAGAAGAAGGATGAAAAAGGAACAATAATCTCTGGTAAGTGAGTAACCTCAAATTTTTTTTTTTTGGATTAAAACTGATCTCACACAAAAGACCACTAATAATCGTAAAACTTTAGTGTGGGTGATAAAGCTCCTAATAAAAAGGAACGGTAACTTTTACTGTTACAAAGAAATCATTGACCCAACGGATATCCATTTCACCACCCAACTTATACAATCAGTGAAAAAGAGCCGTTAAAACCCTAAAATCTCTCTCCGACTACAAAGATCCTCTCCAAATTATACATCGTTCCTAAACCATCATCTTCACCAAGTAGAGCATCCAGTCATACGATCAAAAACCTCAAAATGTCCTCATCTTCTAAAGTCTCACCATTCAAAACCTTCAAAATGGAACCCAACAATGTGTGTGCAAACCTATCCCATCGGCATACTCTGACAACGTACAAATCGTCATTGAAGCCCTAAGATTTTCACCACTCAGGACAGCTCTCACAGAAGATGAAGATGTTACCAAATAGACCCTTATGATTTTTTGGTCAACTATCAAAGTAAATACCGGGACCGTGAAAGGCAACAAAACGGAATGGATTGGATTGAAGCACTCATTCCGATTGAAGTTCGATCGACAACAACACTACAGCTTTCAGAAGAAGATTTCAGACAGGTTGTCGATCTCAAAACACCAGAAAATCCTGTAAACCCCTCAAATAAGACAGAAATTCTTAAGGTCATCAATTCCCTGAACAAAGGCACAAGCTTTACAACAGTCTCAGGAATAAACATCAATCATTTGGAGAGAAAGTGGAAGCTAATGTTGCACACCCTTATCTACAGCCTGACTACAAAAGTTGGATCATCAGATCAGACTAGTGAGTCCATATACTCCATAATGATCGCTATAATTCTAAACAAAAGAGTGGATTATGGAGCAATACTCTGGAAGAATTTGATAAAAAGAATTGAAGACAAACAAAAGGAAAAGAAAGAAACAGCTCATCTTCCATGTTGAAAAACCGTAAGAAGGATCATACTAGAGGTTTGCTTGATCGTACTAGTGAGAACGAGATGTAAATAAGAGTTTGTTTTATTGAAATCACAAAGATACTATTACAAACTCTCTCTCAAAAGCTCTCTAGAGAAACACTATAAAAAACACACACTTAAGCTCTTAGTTCTCTCTCACAGTTGTCAAATACAAAGACAAACTTTCTATTTATACTAGGCTGGCCGAACCTCAGGCGAACTTGAGGTTCGCCTGATCTGAACCTCGGGCGAACTTAAGGTTCGCCTGATCTGAACCTCAGGTTCGGACCAGGTTCGGCTGGCAGCTTGAACTTGTCTAGATCTTCACATCGTCTCATTCAGATACTACAAATGACACACAAATTATGTATCAACAAACTCCCCCTCGTCATATGCAGTATCTGTTCACCAATTAAAACATATTCTTCGAACAAACTCCCCCTCAACTTGATGGTACTTGATATTTGAATACTCGACGATGTACGATTTCTTTCATCCTTATTAACTCTTTCCTTTGAGTACCAGGCCAACACAAGTAATCTTGGCGTAAAACTTCTCTTCGAGAATCCAAGTTATATTTTTGAAAATATTTTTCGTATCTTGCGTCGATCAATCGAAAATAAAGCAGAAAGAAAATCTTTTTGATATTTTCTAAAATGAAATGTAAATGCAATACAGAAACATACACTATTTTTGTCTTTTGCGAGAAAGATCACAACATGAGATCAGATCAGCATTATGCATCTAGCACACTTCAATTTCAATCGTAATCAGCATGCAAGCTATATTGATTGTAGATACAACATTTTCATGTTTATTTCAACTCAGACAAATCAATTTCTATGGTTTTCTGCTATGATTTAGGTATTATTTTTTCAAGCATAGATAATATAGCACCCACACTATCAGGAATAGTGGCAACATCATTTATGATATTTTTTATTTTCTTCTTTTATTCAAGCTAAGTCACATACAACAGATTTCTCATGCAAATATAATGAACTTGCTTAGCAGAATTTCATCACAGAGATATATCATCCAAAGTGTTTCTTGCAAAAAGAAATAAGAACGTTAAATCGTCTACCTTAAGGTCAATCTTTCGATACGCAGATAAGGCCTCAGATTTAACAAAATAAGAAAAATAAAACAAGTTGAAATTATATAACCCAACAACAATCAGGTCGGTACTCACGTACACGCAGAAAAAGTCCGATGAGTTATACGAAACACCAATGAAAGTAAAGCAAAACCTCAAACGAACAACAATCAGGTCGATCTTTCGATACGCAGAGAAAGTCCGGTCGTTTGAGAAAATAAAGAAAATCAAACAAGTTTAAATCTTTCAAAATGAAAGCAAGCATACACCCGGACATCTCTTATTCTGTTTTTGTATTTTTTTCATTTTTTATATATACCAGTGTAACAACATCCATCAAGATGTTTACCACAGTTATTAAGCAAGCGTTATCTTTATATCATACTAACACATATCATATTTGTCAAGTGCATTAAGCATTTAAAGCATGAACCTACAGCCTTTAGATCTAGTTTATCCATGGTAGATAACATTTGCTGATGTACCATCACTTCTCAAAGGTCTGATCAATTTCTCATTTTTCATATTTTTTATATTTTCCAAATTTCTCCGCTAAAATTTAAACAAACACTATTTTTTGAAAATTTTAAATTTTCTCCCCCTAAAAATATGAACGAAAGAAAATGAAAAACAAAAAAAAATGATCGATCAATATTTGACACATTTTTGAAAATCATTTTTTCAAAGATAAGAACAATGCATTTGAACTTAAAACACAAGTATTCCACTGGCAGCAATCTCTCGATTACAAACAGGTCTTCTTGAAATACCTGCAAACAATGGATAACAATAAGTTCTTAAAACCCCGACCCTCATCCCCAACGATTTTAGGTCGTCCAGTGTCTTCAACAAAATCACTGTTGGCCGTAGAGACAACTTTTGGTCTCCATTCCTGTTTTTGGGTTTATGATTTCTAGTGAACCATTGTTAACTGATGAATGACAATCAGAACTACTACCCAACTTTTCCGAAGTAAGCTTCTTTTGCAAGAAAAAGTTAGTGTTAGGCATTGGTTCACTAAAAATAATGCCATTAAGATCAATATACTTTGTATGTTTGGCATTGGATGATGAATTGTTAGTTGTCGTAGGACAATTATTTGCATAATGACCCTTCTGACGACAAGTATAACAACGTCGACTAGTAGTTGGATTGATTGAAATTGGTTTTCCAAACTGATCAGTCAAACATTCATCATAAACTTTTGAAAACACAGGTTCAAATTTCTTTGGTTTATGAAATTTTGGAAAACATTTTGGAGAATCATAAAAGCCTGAATCACCTTCATAACCAAAGAATTTATCTTGATGATAAAACCTATTTCACTTAGCAGAATGAAATGAATCTGAATTGTTACCGTCTTGTGGTGTGGCATCAGATATACAAGAAGACTCTTCAGAAGAAAGCTTTTCATCTGGTGAAAATACTTTCGTCTTCCAACATTGTGGCTTCTTATCTGAAAACACCTTTTGCTTCTTTATCTTCTTAGCTGTGACTTCTTTCTTATTGAAATTATTAATTGGCATTTCTTTTTCTTCAAATCCCTAACCACCATTTTTCTGCTTGATATTATCTTGAACAAAATTTGGTATCTAATAACCTTGTTTGGCAAGCTTTGTAAATTCAGATTTGATTCCTTTCAGATCATTCTTCCCAGAAATCAAAGTATCATCGATCACGATCTCAGAAAACTTTGGCACTTTCATGTTTCCTGGATTTCCATTAAACACCTTTTATTTTTCAAGAAATGTAGATTTGGAATCAAACTTCAACCCTTTGCAATAATCAACCACCTTTTTATTCTTCTTAAATTTTGACTTGGTTTTCTTTCCTGAACTAGTATCAGCAAATTTTGAATAATCATGCTGTTCAAAACCAGATGGTATAGCTGGAACAAACATTTCAATATCCACGAGAGCAGGAACTTGATGAAGACTTGCATCTTTACCATTCTCCTGACTCTTCTCCAGCTTATACAAATAATTCAGGAAAGTCGGTGAATTGTTACAATTTTTCAATTTCCTTTGCAAGTCAAAAATTTCTATCTTTTGTTCAGCTATTTTCTTATAAACTTCCATCAATTCTTTCTGTGAAGCAATGGACTTGTCTGACAATCTGTTATAATCATTTTTATGACATTCTCTCAAGTGACACTCTTCCAGAACCTCTGCAGTAACTTTCTCAACCTGTTTCTTATAATAAACAACATCTTGCTTCAAAATGTTATTTTGTATTTGAACCTCTCCATTTGTAGCATGCAATTTTATGAGTTCCTCTTGAAGTTGAATAATTCTCTCAGCAGCTTCGACAGCAATGTTATTAACATTTTCATATTTTTGTTGAAGCGGATGACATTTCCCAAATAAAGCATCAAAGTCTTTAATAGCTTCCTTTTCCTTAGCTTGAGCTTTATTGCATTCTTCAACTAACATTTTCTTCTCTTTCAACCATTCTTCTTTAATACTAGCAAATTCCAAATAATTTGCACATGATGCAGATACATCTTTTTGAATTTCGGCAGCTAACCCATCACAAACTTTATTTTTCCATTTCTCCACTTCTTTTATCAGTAAAATATTCTCTTCAGTCAACTTTCCCACCTTATTCTCTAACTCTTCAATTTTACCTTTAAACTTTAAATCTTGATCAATTGTTTTCTAAGAACTTGTAGACATTAGTTCCTCACACTGTGTCTTTACAAAATCCCATATCTTCTTTGCGTTTCGATAATTTTTTATTTGACTTTTAAGAGTTATAGGCAAAGCTAACAGAAGAAGTACAACAGCCTTTTCGTTTTGATCATACGATTTCCTTTCTTCACTTGAAAAATATCTCATCTCTTTAAAATCACCATCATAAGTTGGATACTTAAATTCATTCGTAACCGGTACCCATAAATTTTTATCCAAATCAACAACATAAGCTCTAAAATATATTGCCCAACCATGATAATCTCCAAGATTTATCAACTTTGGTACATTCTGACGATGACTCTCAATGAATACATCAATTTCATACATTTTGAAAATTATGAAAATGGATATCAAAACTTCAAACTTGAAAATGAAGGTCTTCCAAACGAATTTTGGGTACCAAAATGGAGGGTACTGGCCGTTAGGCTAGTAAAAGTGTAGATCTTTCCAAGAAGGTCGTTTTGGTTGGTATTGGGTTCCGTAACTCTTAGCGGTTCTCAAGTTACCTTAGTTTTCGTGAAACAACCCAAAAATCCATCCCGTCCGAACTTGATCCGAACTGTATACGAACTTTGTCCGAACTCCTCCGGAACTATATCCAAACTTGACTTTAGTTGACCTGATTCGAACCTTAGACTAACTCTATCCATACTGAATACACTTGAACCCCTTCCGAACGTGGTCCGAACTTCTTCCGAATTCTCCCCGAACTCTCTCCAAACTTCACACAAACTTAAGGTTCGGAGCGGTTATTTGGACGAACCTCAGGTTCGGATGACGGTTATTTGGTAGACTAACAAACTCGACCAAACTGAAGTTTTTGGTCAAAAATCGCGATTTTGAGCATATTTGAGCAACATAAATGTTTCAGAAATGAATTGCACTCGAAAAGCTCAAAGATTGACTCGTTTTTGAATGAAAAGCACCCAGTTTTATCAAGAAAACGACAACGATCAAAACAAACGCAAGAGAGCAACCTGGATTTGCTCTGATACCAATTGAAAAACTGTAAGAAGGATCTTACTAGAGGTTTTCTTGATCGTAAGAGTGAGAACGAGATGTAGAGAAGAGTTTGTTTTATGGAAATCACCAAGATACAGTTACAAACTCTCTCTCAAAAGCTCTCTAGAGAAACACTATAAAAAACACACACTTAAGCTCTTAGTTCTCTCTCACAGTTGTCAAATACAAAGACAAAGCTTCTATTTATACTATGCTGGCCGAACCTTAGGCGAACTTGAGGTTCGCCTAATCCGAACCTCAGGTTTGGACTAGGTTCGGCTGGCAGCTTGAACTTGTCTTGATCTTCACATCGTCTCGTTCAGATACTTCACATGACGCACACATTATGTATCAACGCATTTATCAAAATTCTCTCTCTACTTATCTTCAAGAAGTGAAAGTCAGCGGGAAGTTGGATCGTGCGCAACTCAAGTCATTTTGTAAACGAAACAATCACAAATGATGTAAATACGAACTCAATCTTTTATAGATCAACAATTCAAAACATACAAAAGACTCAGAGCTCTAATACAGAAAATACCTTAAGAAAAACATACTTAAGATGCTCAGTTACAAAATTATCACACAAACCTACTATTTAGAGAAAGCCCACGATCACCCAAAGTAGACACTGTCCGAACTGGTAGTTCGGTTACCAGTTCATCCAGGTACGGGTGGGTTCGGCTAGGCAGGTTTGAATCTTAACTTTTCCTTCTGATTTCTTCAGTCCGAACCAGCATTGTGCCATTTCATGCATCAATAAAATCCCCCTTGGCAAATGCTGGTCAATTACTTTCAGCTTTGAGCTTCAGCTTCCATCTCAGTCCATGTCTTTTGGTTATTGCTTCCGACATAGATGTTAAACGCAAAACGTATCCGAATAACCCTTTGGAACTGCAAAGCTTGTTCCATAAAGTCAAGACGAAACAAAATCTGACTATGATACAACTCGTCTATATCAGCCTTTGACCGATTTATCAGCCACATGGGATCAAATATCTTCACAACCTTGATCTCCTCTTCCAACATTGTCACCACTTCACCAGTCTTCTCATTGTAGTACCACCATCTCAGGTTCTTTATGAAATCTAGCTCCATTTTTCTCAACAGTATCTTCTTCATCACTTTTGGCTTCTCTTTGAACTTTAACACAATCAGCTTTTTACCAGTTACTGGATGTATCTTTGTCGGATGCTCTCTTCTTTTTAGCTTTGTGGCTTTAGAAATTGAAACTTTTTATGACATTCTTTCTCCAATATATTCTTGAAATGTAACCCTTTCCATCCATCACCATAGTTTAAAAATGGTTATCTAGTCAGCTCCCGAACATCCCAAACCATCAACTTGTTAAATTCCAATGCCCTCTTGAAATATTGGATACCAAACTGACGCTTGATTCCATAATAGTCAATGTCATTTGCATACATCCAACTCACAATATCACCTGAAGCTTGACCCTTGAATCTGACATGGCTACATTGTTTGATTGGATTTAGAGGAGGAACGTAGTTGGCATGAAAGATCTTCATGTATTTATCAAAGACCTTTCTCTGTTTTTGTTCTTTGGCTTCTTTAACAACTGGGTCAACAGGAATTTCAGCTTCCTTTTTCTTTAATTCCACCTCAGTATCATCACCCTTCTCCTTTGGAAATACTCAAAGCTATCATCGTCTTAGTTGTTGAAATTAGAATACATATCAGGATACTCTTCTTCCGTTATATCTTCAATCTCAACCTTCTCATCCAAATTATCGTCACCAGTTTCAGCTTCTGACAACTCATAAGCTTTGGGTTCAGCTTCAGCTATTTACTTCATCTCCTCGTCATTAAAATCAAATACGGCTTGAATTGGAGCATGGGTGAGTTCACAAACAAACTCCCCATCTTCAAGAATCATTCCGATCACATGTATACTTTTAGCAGTTTGATTTGACGGAATTGAAGAAATTGGCATCACATTCCTTGAATTAGACTCCCCATGAGATGCTAAAGTACCAGCACCCAAACCAGATGTTGCTGTTGGGCCTAGACCTCCACCAGTTGCACCTTCAGAGCGATCATTATCAGGATCATTATTAAGATATCTTAGCACATCATCTTTACATCTAATCTCCCCCTGAGCATTAAATTTCTCAAGCAAGAATTTAATATGCTCATTCATTTGTGAAATCTATGCTACTTAGGCAGAACTGGTTGTCTTTAACTTCATAATCTCTTGAGTTTTGGCCGTATTTCCACTTTTTAATTATAGATGATCTTGTTGCAATTCAACTATCTCTTTTTCCCAAGCTTCATCTTTTTCCTTTAACTCCTTAATCAATTTTGTTTTCTCCACATCTTTAGCCTTCAAATCATCACTCTTTGGATGACTCTTTCCACCAGAGGCAATCGACTTCTTTCTTTTAGATGGTGTAAATTGAGACGAGGAAGTAGTCGGCTGCTTACCCTTGCCTTTTCCAGCATAGAGTCAGTGTCATAGTCTTCATCGGTATCTGATGGAGCTTTATCTTCATAAACTTGACCAAGGTACCGGTCTTTGGTCTTGTTCAGCCTTGTACGGTAAGCAAGATGTTCCTTGCTACCTTTCTTCACTTGAACTTCTCAAGATCCAACACGAATAAACATCATACAATTGTTAGGATCAGAATCATCTTTGGAATTCACTGTCATATCATCAAACTCATCATAATCTGTCTCATCTTCATCAACCAGGTTGTTAACAGTAGGTGTCTCAGACACATAGACAGTCTCTTGGACTTTTGGTGCTGAAACTGCTGGTTCTGTGACAACAGTTTCAGATAATACAGGTTCTGTTACTGTTAGTGCATGAACCTTGTGTGGTCGTTACTATTCGAATTGACGAACAGACAGATTTGAGAATGGACAAGATCTGGGGTCCGAACCCTAGCCGAACTCTAAGTTCGGGGGTGTCCGAAGATGGTCCGAACTCCAGGTTCGGAGCCGGTTCGGACCGGGTTCGGAGGTACCCCAGTTCGGACAGAAAGTTTAGTATAAATAGTGTTATCTTTGTATTTCTGTGTAAGTTTTTGTCCAGTGTCTGTGTTGAGAGGGGAGGTTCTGTCCAACCTCCCCCGGAGCTTAATTGTTGTATACTCCTTCGGGCATGTAATCATTCGACACGAATCAATGACAAAACTTCCGTCTCATCCATAGAATCGATCCGTATACGGTTTTTCAGTTACAACAGGAGGTGTTGGTGCTTGTTGTCGTCTTGGTCATTTCTGCATTGATTGTTACGGTTGTTGGTTTCTTTCTTCAATCCCAGAATAATCAAGTTCATCTGAAGAACTTCCTTCGTCATGGCGAGGTTCAACATTGGCTGGTGTTATATTGTTAGCATTCACCAAGTGACCTATCAGTCTTTTCATCTTCGGATGTTCATTGGCTTTCTTCTTTTGATAAGTAGTCAATGTACCAACACTCGTTTCACTCATGTGCTTCAAATTTATCTTCTGAGTCTCAGTCTTGACCAGAGTCGGATACAGATCATTCAAGATCATTTGAGTGAACCTTGGGTACAAAATTGCCCTCTTATGTCTCGTTATCAAATTTTCTCTCATCTAATGAAATATCAATCCAACTCAATTGTAAGAAAGGTTCATAATCAGTGCATTCATCAGAGATAACATCATTGGACCTATTTCATCATGTCTAGAAAACATGAATCAAACACTTGTATGGGACACAAAACTCTAACTTGTATATCCAATCCCTGTTTGGATCGTCAGCATACCAGATTCTCTTATACCCCTAGACTCGGTTTGACAAGACGAACTCATTGGTATAATTTTTATCAACAGAAACCAATTCTAAGTGTATGAATTTTTAGATCTGGAAACTTTTGAAAAACTGGCAACCTTTTGGTCAAATCCGACCAATTTTATGGACAAAAACAAACAACCAACACACCCCTGAACTCGGAAATTCAATATCTACCCGATTTCGGTCACCAAACTCGTCAAAACATAGTAATATGAATTTTGGATTTGAGGTGTAAATTTCTGCTAGGGTTCTGCTGTATAAGTGAAGTAAAAGTGATTTCGAACTAGCGATTCAGCCCTTTATAGGCAGCCCAGTTCGGTTGTCCGAACTAAGACTTCAGATCACTTTGTTTGATCCGAACTCAACCTTCGTCTCACTTTGGAACCTTACTGAATGTATCTGAACTAAAAATTCGGCTCACTCGAACCTCTACTTTGGTTCGTTCGAACTACCAGTTTGGTTCTTAAAAAAGTTTCAATTTCAACCCTGATTTTTGTGAAATTTTCAAATTGAACCCAATAGTTTCAAATATTATCAATTTGTCTCAAACTTTTGATCAATTAAAGATGAGCTTCATGATTTTAAGACCGTTTGGTTTTCCCGGCATAATTGTGATTTTTCATTATCGGTTGATCGAAAATAAATCGAAAACAAAATATTTTTGACTTTTATAAAATTTTCAAACACACCGAAAATCTTTTTGAATTTTTGCAAGATTATGCTAAAACACACCTAAAATCTTTTTGGATTTTTCAACGAACAAGAAATTAACCAAACAGAATGGAAATGCGAATAACTTAAACTTTTTGCGGAAAGATCCAGACACGAGATCATATCAGACATAATGTATCAGACACACATCAATTTCAAAATCAGCATGCTAGCCAAGTCGGCAGAGAATACAACTTTTCAGTTTATTTTAGTTTAGGAAGATCATTTTTTATAGCTTTCCGATATGTTATCGGTATGATTAATCAAGCATAGATAATGTGAAAGC
The DNA here is from genome assembly GCA_039602395.1 of Deinandra increscens subsp. villosa. Lineage (NCBI taxonomy): Eukaryota > Viridiplantae > Streptophyta > Magnoliopsida > Asterales > Asteraceae > Deinandra > Deinandra increscens. Next base: position 31,995,720 of record JBCNJP010000006.1, read on the forward strand.
CCACACAATTAGGAATACTGGCAATATGACTTATTCTACTTATGTATTTTAATACAGAATCTGATTTTCAACAAAGATTTATCGTTCATGGTGTTTCATGCAAAAATAACGCAGAACCCTAAACAAACAACAATCAGGTCGGCCTTGTGAGCACGCATAGAAAGTCCGATTGTTTAGGAAATAAAAAATTGAAAATAATGAGAAATTGTATAACTCAACAACAATCAGGTCGGTACTTCCATACACGCAAAGAAAGTCCGATGGTGTAAGGACCGATTTTCAGATCAAAAAACCCGATCGTGAGCAAGAACGAGGGTCGGATTCGAAAACCCGAGAGACGATGATCGATGAGATGAATCTAGGAAAATTAAAACACAAGAAAGAGGATGAACTAGTCAAATGATTTCAATGAACCGAATGATTACAACATAGAAATCATGACAAACACTCTCCAATCGAAATCCATGACTCTCTCTCTCTCTCTCTCTTTAGAATGGAATCTCACACCACTCTACAAGATTTCATCATCTCCACACTCAGAGACTCTTCTTGTAATGGGGCACCCTCACTATATATATAGTGAGGGTGACTAACAAGTGAAAAACATAATAACTGAACAAAATACAGATAAAACAAATAAACATAAAATATTAATTAAATCAAAGTTGATTTAATTTATCTAAAGCTTGACTCGCTCAAACCGATCTTCCGTTTACTTTTACGTTGATCGTTGACTTTTGCAGAAAACGGTCTTCGGTCCAATCTCGCAAGCCTCGATCATCACAACCCACGTCTCTGAATCAATTCACATGGATTCTTCAGTCGAATGCTTCGGTAAACAGATTTGATGGCGTCAGTCACATAGATTTTAGTTCCAACATATTCCCCTTTGAATCATGCTTTAAAATCTGTTCAACTGCTGAAGAATCGCTCTGTCTTACATCTTCAATGAGAAACTAATAAACCGGAGACAATCTGTTGTAGAGATTCCCCCTCTGAATAAGTTTCTTCTGTTCTCGTTTCTCTAGTCGAGATCCAAGTGTTCCGCACACTCGGTTCACACGGTCGGGTACAATACTGAGAAAATGCTGAACATCGGAGTCAAAACTGCAACAAAGTGAATCGAATAAACCAGTCAATCATCGAACATGCTCCAACTTCTGATAATCGACCCGATAATCCAGTTCCATAATAATTCCTCCTATTTCTCTAAATCTCTCCAAAAACATCCGGGCGGAAGCATAAAATGAGATGCGGAGAGTCGAACCGTCGTGATCGGTTGCCTAGAGAAACCAGATAATCAATCTTGAAATCGGACAATCTTGTGAAAAACCGAAAGCCGGATGCTGACAGTTGTGAATAATCCGCATGACTGAGGTTGGATGCAAAAATAAACATCAAATCAGAAAAAACTGAGATCCCAAGCAAAAAATAATCATAACCGGAGTCTTAGTAATTTTGGGTGAAGATAAACGAGTTCGGAAAAAAATTCCGTAAAGATTTCTGAGTCAAACTGGTGAAAACGGCGTGATCTAAAAAAAATTTGTCAGTTTTCATCAAGTAACGGCTCCTCGAAAGATTTAACGGAAAAAATTCATAATTAACTGAGATTCCAGTTAATCCGGTTAGCTGACATCAGCGCTGCATCAGCTAAAAATAAAACCGTGAGCCATAACGAGAAAGCTGCATAATTAACCGGCTATAGAAGCTAACTCGTCAGTGGTCGATCGCCAACGTGCGCGTGACGTCAATAAACGAGAACCCCAATAAAATATAATAAATTCTTGACCAATAAAAATTTTCTGCAATTTCGTTGCGGCGTCATCTCCGTTAATCTCGTAAGAGACTGATAAGAAATACCCGCGTTTAATGAAAATGCTGAAAAGTTATTAGATAATTAAATCTCTCAAGAAAAACTCATAATCCTTGAATTATGCCCACCACCAATCAGAAAATGGGAGCAAAAGACCAAAATGCGTGTGAATTAGCATGGACTAATCAGAATGGAAAGTAGAATTGATCCTACGGTAGAAAACAAAGTTGATCTACGGTTGGAGAGGCTGAATCCGCGTGAAATGGTTGAGGACCAGTGAGAGGGCGCCAACGAGATGCATTTCAACGGATACATGACTCAGCTGGTCCCACGCGCTGAATTTCTTTCAACGGATTCCTTTTTCTCTGGGTCCCACGCGCTTTACACATGCTCCATACAAATCTCGACAACAATAGAGGGATGTTGGGAAACCAACAAATGAAGAGAGAGAACAATACGTCTGGGCCAATCTCCAGCTGCCACATCATCATCATCCTCACAAACTTGCGAAACCCTAAACTGGTCGGAATATGTAATCGGAAAATGGTTCTATCGCCGGAAAACCGTGTATAGCCCATAACTACCTTAAATCTTAACAAAAATCTTCGAATTTTATATCGTCGGACTCGTGGTTCATTCCTCTACAAACTTGTACGATCAAAAACCTCTGAAATAACCTCGAACGAAAACCCAGAAAAAAGTCCGCTAACCTCGATTCAAGTCCGCTAACAACCAGAAGTTCGCTAAACACACTTGAGAAGTCCGCTAAGCTTACCAGAAGTTCGCTAAAGGGTAGACAAGTTCGCTAGGGACTGAAGTTCGCTAAAGAAAAGTGAAGTTCGCTAAGCAGAACTTAAAGTTCGCTAAAACAGATTCAAGTCCACTAATCCAAACGTCAATTTCGTTAAGAACACCAGAAGTTCGCTAAGGCAATCTTCATAACATCAAACACTTGAATAAATCTGGAAAACGTGATGAACAAGGAGAAACCTTACTTGGTGATCCTGAATCTGCCCAAAATGATTGGAGAACCCGTTATGATGCACGATACGTGAAGCTAAACCATCCACGACAATGTTGTGGCCACGTGACAAGAAATCAAACGACTTCTGTAAATATGGACATGAAACATTCCTTCCAAGAAGATAAGATGAGGGAAATTGGAAGAGAATGGAAACAAAAGTTGAAAGGGACATGTGAGAAAAGGAAACAAATCACAATCTCTGCTCAACCACCAACAAAGAAGATAAAAGTTCAAAGTGAGGACTCAGATGAACAGGAAGAGGAGGAAGAACAACTCAAAAGAAAAAATTCAAAGAGATGAAAACCTCCACCGAAAACTTTAGAGATATGCATCCTCCTCCTCCTCCTCCTCCTCCTCCTCCTTCTCCTTCTCCTAAATCACCATAAAAAACAGCCGAGAAAACAAATACCCCTCAACCCTCACCTCTGAACAATAAAGAAAACTTCAAAGGAAAAAGAACAGAATCAAAGGCAATCATCTTCATTAGTAGGGTCTTTCATATCTGGATCTGCTTTTTAGTGACTACAGTGAAAAACAGAATATTCAAAAAGTAATCTGGGAAGAACTAAGAGAGCTGTAGGAAAGAGTGCTCAAGAAAGAAGAAGATAGACCTTCAATGAGTCCTCTCTCAAGGAAGGTATTTGACATATTCGTCGGAAATCAAGTTGAAGAAGACCCAATATATACAATGCCAATAATTACTCATTTCTTAAAGATAAAAGGCCAATCAATGCCAAAACATCTATGGGTAGGTCACTTCAACTGGTACAGAGTCAAAACACTTGATGGAAGGATAAGGGAATTCACTGATAAAGACCTAGAGAAATTAACCCGATTCAGTTGATTTCATTCATAAGGTACTTTTCAAATCAACCTTTAAAATCTGAAAAGGGTTAGTATAACATTTTATAAAGGAATTGAAGCTGGAAAAAGAATGTTCACAAGACAAGCACAAGTGGATATTGAACTAGCCAAAGACTTTGACATTTCTTTACTATTCCTAACAAATCCAAATGAAAATATTCCTCCTAGAGTCTCTTGGAGAGGATCTGGAACAACTTTTATTGGCCACCTCCCTGGCATTTGCTTCAGAGATCACTCTGAAGAAAGAAGATTCTTTAGGCTAGAAGGAAAACAGAAATACAAAAATTTGGCCTTAGACTTCTTCTTGTTCATCTTTGAGAAATGCAAGACAAATAACAGTGGAGTCAAGGAAGTTATTAAAACAGGAATTTGAAGCTCTAATGAAAGAAAGGATAGTCTTTCTAACCCTGCTAGAAGAATGTACTAAAGATTACAACTTTGAAATTAATTCAACACTGATAGGGAAAAGATTAGAAAAGATTTGTAAATCCTTGCTTGTTGTTCCTGTAAAATGATCAATTAAAATTATTTGTGCACTTATTTTCGCTTTTCATTTATTTTCTTCAAATACTTAGGGGGAGATTATTAGAACACAATGTAAATTTAACAGGAAACAGTCAAGTATTAGAAGAAAAGAAAAGATGTACCCTCAAAAGAGAAAGGATATGAAAATCTGTACGATTTACAGATTTCTGTATTCGTACAGAACTACTCTGGAATTTCTGAAGTAGTTCTGTACAGACCAGATTCTACAGAAATCCTCACTTCTGTAGAAGGCTTCTAATGGGAAGCATTAATAGTCTTCAAAGAAGAGTCTTGAAGGAGTTCTAGACTATCAGAAGATAAAGTTTACGAGAAGAACAATTCTGCCTTTGTGTGAAGAACAAGTAAAAGCAAATACCAACTTGGCATTTTACACGAAAGTAGTTGAAGACAGTTGAAAAGAGATAAATTGAATATCCTCAATTTATCTCTATATACTCTGACACAATCCAAATTCAACCGTCCTTAACCGTCTTCAACCACATTAAGCATTTTACTAGCATAGTAAATTGGGTGGAAATGCTTATCTATTACGTTAATGTAATACTGCTTCCACAACATAGTGACTCGCATCACACATGATCTCAAAGGGAATAGATCAGTATGGTGCATGAACAAGCATGTCTGTAAGGAGGGAGAAGGCTTCGACATAGTCCTTATCGAAACTGAAAACGACTTCCTTCTCAAGCAGCTTTGTTAAGGGCCTTGAAATCTTGGAGAAGTCCTTGATGAAACGGTGGTAGAATCCTGCATGTCCGAGGAAACTGCGGATAGCACGAACAGAAGATGGTTGTGGTAGACGCGAGATAGTTTCTATCTTTGCCTTGTCTACTTCTAATCCGACTTGGGAAACTTTATGGCTGAGAACTATTCCTTCTTGAACCATAAAATGACACTTTTCCCAATTAAGGGCCAGATTAGTTTCTTCACATCGGGCGAGCATTTTGTCTAGATTGTGCAGAAAATGGTCGAACGAGTTGCCAAAAACCAAAAAGTCATCCATGAAGACCTCCATGGATTTTTTGATCATATAATGGAAAATGGCAACCATGCAATGCTGAAAGTTAGCGGGAGCATATTGCTGAAGTTAACGGGTATTTGCATATATGTGGGTTGGGTCAGGATATAATGGAAGGTGCTAAAAGGCTTAAAGTTTTCACTGGTTATATGGTGGTTATCATTTGTTATTGTGGGATAGATGGAGGTTATACTTTGCCTTCTATGCTTCAGATTTATATGACAGGTGGTTATTGGGATGGGGGCCATATAAATAATATTGTTGATGTTGCTGATGAAAATTACAGATTTGGTAAAATGAGGATTTGGGTGCTGCTGGGTTTGATGGATTATATGTATTGGCAGATTGGGTTTGTGAGGTGTATTGATTGCATATGAGCTCCTTCACAACTATAGATGACTATGGCTTTTGTTGATATTGATGGCAGCAGGCGTGCAGTTGTTATCCCATGGCTTTTTTCTATTCATATTGAGGAGTATTGTTTTTTTTATTATGGGCCATGTCTTGGTTCCAATTTGTATTTGTGTTTGGTCTAGTGTTTGGCTTTATTGGGCTGGGTTTGAATGTCTTAACCCATGGCCGGACTAGTGCTTTTGTGTGGGTTTTTGGATTGACCCGTTGACTTGTAGCGGGTTGGTCCTATTCCCGTTTGGTTGTTCCTATTCTTTCATTTTTTATTAATAAAGTTTTGCCGGGGCTGTGCCTCTTTCAAAAAAAAAAAGGCGAAAGGCATGCGTCTGTAGGTGAAGGTGCCGTATTGAAATGTGAGTGTTGTTTTTTTCTTGGTCCTCCGGGTCTATGGGGATTTGGACATACCTAGAGAAACCTCGAGGAAAAAATAGTACATATATCCAGAAAAAATGCTCGAGCATTTGGTCTATGAATGGCAGAGGAAAATCATCCTTTTCGGTGGCGTCATTGAGCCTTCTATAGTCTATTCAGACTCTCTAGCCAGTGACTGTGCGAGTAGGAATAATTTCATCTTTGTCGTTTCTGATGACATTCATTCCTCCGTTCTTTGGGACCACCTGAACAGGACTAACCCAAGGGTAATCAGATATGGGGTATATAAGACCGGCGTCCAGAAGTTTGACAACTTGCTTTTTTACCACGTCCTGAAGGTTGGTGTTAGAACACAATGTAAATGTAACAAAAAATAGTCAAGTATTAGAAGAAATGAAAAGATATATCCTCAAAAGAGAAAGGATATGAAAATCTGTACGATTTGCAGATTTCTTTATTTGTACAGAACTACTCCGGAATTTCCGAAGTAGTTCTGTACAGATCAGATTCTATAGAAATCCTCATTTCTATAGAAGGCTTATAATGGGAAGCATTACTAGTCTTCAAAGAAGAGTCATGAAGGAGTTCTGGACTATCAGAAGATAAATTTACGAGAAGAATAAATTCTGCCTTTGTATCAAGAACAAGTAAAAGTGAATACCAACTTGGCATTTAACACGAAAGTAGTTGAAAACAGTTGAAAATAGATAAATTGAATATCCTCAATTTATCTCTATATACTCTGACACACTCCAAATTCAACTGTCCTCAACCAAATTATTCGCTTGCAACTTGCCACTGTTTCCTATAAATAGCAAGCGGACTTCACCAAAGAAAGCAAGACAACAAGCACACAATTCACAACCTTCTCAAAAGAAATTATAACTTACTCCCATAGAAAATTTCTCTCTGTTGATATATTGTTATAGTATAAACTCGTGTAAACCATTATTTACATTTGAGATATACAAAAAAACCCCTTTTATGAATTGCTGTCTTTCAATTTGATTTACTTTCCGCCACTTGTTCATCTTATTTAAATCAAATTGTGCCAATATTGTTAAAGAGCCCCTCACGAGACCCAATAGTTGGGAATAACCCTTCGTTGTGGCTGAACAATATGCTTGTATATATATTCCATGAGAATTTTGTTAGTGCAGAGTGATGGGTTAATTCCTTTGATATCAGAGAGTTTCCATGCAATAACCTTCCCGTGCTTATGAAAAACAGCAAACAATGCTTCATTTTCTTGTGAGCTCAGGGGTGCAGAAATGATCACAGGTGAATTGCAATAGTCGTCCAAGAAGGCGTATTCCAGATGTTTTGGGAGTTCCTTGAGTTCCAGAGCGGGTTGATCATCAGCTGCCGGCGTGCTTTCAAAGTCTTCTGCTTCTGGGTTGGCGAGTATGGCTTGGACTAACTCTTGCAATGTGCGATGAGAGTCAGGAGATGGGTTCTTCTCGTCTTCCAGGACTTCATGGGTGAGTTCTTCTTCTCCTACCTCTTGCAACCAAGGAGG
>JBCNJP010000006.1:32003783-32219441 GCA_039602395.1 Deinandra increscens subsp. villosa
AAGAGTTCTTGTTTTAATTATTTCTCTGAGTAATTAACGGTCCTACAATAAGAAAATAAAACAAGTTGAAGTTGTATAACTCAACAACAATCAGGTCGGTACTCCTGTACACGCAGAGAAAGTCCGATGAGTTATACAAAACACCAAAGAAAATAAAGCAGAACGTCAAACAAACAACGATCAGGTCGGTCTTTCGACACGCAGAGAAAGTCCGATCGTTTGACAAAATAAAGAAAATCAAACAAGTTTAAAATCTTTGCAAAATGAACACATGTATACACAGTGACTTCTCATTTTATTTTTCACATATCTTTTTCTTGATATATCATGAGATATGCATCAAGATGTTGTCCACTAGGTCAAGCATCAGATTTAGTGTATATCACATTTGTATACTTTCTGATTTGTTAAGCCTACCTTGCACATCGATCAAATGGTCTTATGACTTTTTCATCTACTTTATCCATGAGTCAGACAATATCAGCCAATGTACCATCATTTCCCAATCATGTCGGATATAATTTCTCATTTTTCAATGTTTTTGGCTTTTTGCATTTCTCCCCCTAAAAGTGACAACTCTATTTATAGATTTTCATTTTTACGATTTGAAAACAACACACTATTGTTGTAGTTTTGCAAAAACAAACTCCCTCTCAGAAGGAGACGGAGTGAAAAAATAAGAAAAATTGATCAACCAACACGAACACTAGTAGTTTAGCCTTTTGTAAACAAAAATGATTTTGAAAGTCAAGTTAATTAGAACAGATATTTCACAATCAGCAATTTTCTAATCACCGAAAGGTCTTCCTGAAACACCTGCCTGACACCAAATAAAAACATTAGTTGCATTGGGATCGACCCGAATCAACAGCGTCGGGTCGCCCGGTGTCTTCCACAAAGTCCTGGTTGGCCTTGGAAACAACTTTTGGTTTCCAAATTTGTAAAAGTTTCAATTTTTGATCGGAACCTGAATCAGATTCAAACCGACGAACTTGATTTAAACCAAGACGATTTACGAGTTGACTTAAGCTTTAGGGACCATGGTTCATCAAAAATTTGACCTTTGTTATCCACATATTTTGCAGTTTTGTGGATATATGCAGTCGTCGGACAATCAGCAGCTAGATGTCCTGGTTGACGACATACATAACAAAGTCTTTCTCTAAAATTGTTTGAAAATGGTTTTGATTTTTGAGAATCAGATGAATGTTCAGATTGAAAGTTATCAAAGAAACCATCAGAAGAATCATACCTAGGAAATGGACTCCTTGAAGATGAAGATCTTCCAGAAGAATAAGAAAATTCCTTCTGAGATGGTGGTTTCTTTGTAACTTTTGCTTTAGGAACCTTCTCAGCCTTCACTTATTTCTTTGCTTGAACTGGTTCTTCCAACACTTTGTAACCTAAACCTTTGTGTTTAGATCCTTGAGTCTTTGAAAAATTTGAAGAAGAACCTAAAGCAATTCTTGATTTAGCATCACTAGTAAATTTGGCTTTGATATCTTTCAGCTTGTTCTTTTCAATCAAAACTTTTTCTTCTTCGGTTGCAGAGGAAGAACTCGAAGCAACCTTATCAAACACTGTCTCATTTTCCAGCAATAAAGACTTTGAAATAAACTTTGGAGCTTCACCCAAAGGTTTCTCTTTCCTTTTAGACTTGGACTTGTTCTTCTTGGGTGGAGTAGCAAACTTTGAATAGTCATGCATTTCATTGTTTAGATCATTCTGAGCAGAAGCAACTTCAATCAAATCCACTGGTTGAGGTACCAAGTGAATATTTTCTTCCTTAGACTTCTCGGAACTCTGATCCTGCTTGTATAAGAAATTTAGCAATGTCGGTGACAAATTGCAATTCTTAATTTGTCTTTTCAATTCTAAAATCTCCAATTTCAAGTCATTAATTTTATGTTGACCTTCAAACACCTCTTGTTGTGACTTGATGAATTTTGCATTGAGATCATCATACTCATAAGTTTGTAACTTCCGGATCTCACATCCAGCATATAATTCTTTAACCACATTTTCTCTCTTTTGCTTGTAGTTTTCAAAATCTTTTGTTAACACTTCATTCTTGTCTCTATAAAGAACATTTTCATCTTGAAGCATAGAGATCTTATTTTGAAGTTTCTCAACGGTAACAACAGTTTTAGCAATAAGAGCAGTAGCCTCTTCATATTTTTGCTGAACCAGATAACACTTCTCAAACAGATTCTCAAAATTTTGAGCTGCGTCTAATGCTTCAGCTTTGGCTTTCTCACACTCTTCAGCCAAATGAGCCTTTTCCTTCAAAACATCTTCATGAATATGAACTAACTCATAATATTTCTTTTGAAAATCTTCCAACTCTTTCTTTAACACCACAATTTCTTCAGTTTAAATTTGACGATGTTGTTCAAAACTTGCAATTTTCTTGAGCAACTTCTCACATTTATAACATTTAAATTCATCATCTTTTGAATTCTCAGGAATCTTAGGTAATTCTTCTTGAACCAAAGATATACTTGAAGAAGAATCAGACTCAGTTAAAAAAATGTCATCATCAGCATGTTAAACAGTTAAAGCAATTGAGATTGGAGTATGATTCTTTTTAACTATTGAATCTGCATTCCAAGCAAATCCATCTGGATGCATAAACGTATCAGTCCAATCATAAGCAAGAGTAGGAGATTTCTGTTCAACCTTTTCAGTTTTCTCTGATGGATGGAAAACTAAATGTGCATGTTGACCAGTCTTCAATTTACTTTCTGCAGAACTTGGACATTCACGAGCAAAGTGACCATAAACTGAACACTTATAACATTTTACCTTAGATTTGTCCAATCCAATCTTTCCTTCCTGATTCAGTCTCTTCTTACCAGTTCTATTAAAAAATTTCTTTGTTCTACGAACCAACATAGCATATTGCCAATTTAGATCCATTTCCTCCAAACGATCATAATCAATCTGATTGTAATCTTCATTTGCTAACTCAGCATTACTCACAGAACCAGTGATAACACCAAAATATGAAGATACCAATGCAGACATCAACGCATTATAATCATCGACAGTTTGAACAGACAATGCACTTTGAGTCGAAGAACTTGGAATTGACACAGTACAACCAGCAGAAGAATAACTTGGAATTTCAGATTTACCTGCCAGAAATGTTGTAGGAGGAGCAGAACTAAGAATATTAGACTTCCCAGCATTCATTGTAGAGTCATTTTCACCATGATACACTGCAGGATTCTGAATTTGCGTAGGAAGTGATTTATTCACCATTAATTCCATATCCCGAGCCTGAATTCTTTGAACCAAATCATTGAAAGACAATCCTGAAAAATCCTTATCGTGAGTAATCATTATCACATTATTCTCCCATTTTTCAAGCAAAGCTTCCAAGATCTTTTCTTTCATATCAACCTCTTCTTTAGTACGATTCACCAAACGCATTTCACTCATCAGATGAGCTAATCTTGCAATCAGATTGGGAATCGTTTCATTTTGATAATAATTAAAACTATCAAACTCTTTCTTCAAAACCCTTTTGTCGACTTTTCTTGTATTGATCATTGCCTTCACATCGTTTTTCCAACGCATCCCAGAGACTTTTTGATGTGTAGTTACCAGCAAATTGATGAAGTAACTCTTTAAGCAATGCCATCGTTAACGTACCATACGCCTTTTTTTCAGCTTGATAAGCTTTCTTTTGTTCAGATGACATTTTTCTTTGAAGAATAGGTTCACCAGTTTCATCTTTAGGGTAAACATATTGCTCAGTGAAAGCTAACCACATATCAATATCATTTGTATCGACAAATGCTTCAAACCGTTTAACCCAACTATGATAATCTTCTAATTTTAGCAATTTGGGAACTTTCTGACTTGTTCCGATTTCATTATCATAATTCATCATTGTTTGCATCGTAGCTTGAACCGAATTTTGAATAGCCGCGAACTCTTGAAAATCGGACATTTTCGAAAAATTAGTTACTGTTCACTCCGAACCTCATCCAAACCTCCTCCGAGCTGCCTCCGAACTTAGTCCGAACTTGACAATGCCGAACTATCTCCGAACCAGACCTTCGGATGACCAAAAACCAAAATACTCTGAACTATCACCGAACTTAGTCCGAACGCTGACCAATCCCTCACCGAAATCTCACTGAACCAAGTTAGAGACCGAACTTCGTCCGAACTTCAAGTTCGGAGCGGTTATGCCGAGCTTGTCCGAACCTCAAACGAGACAGATTTCACTCGACCTCATTTTCTCGATTTTCAACGTTTTTGACTGGAATTTTTGACAGGAATTCAAGCAAACTCGATAGAAACAATCTAGAAAAAGATTTTTGATGAAAAGCACACTCGAGACGATCAAACAAACTAAAAAATGATTGACATTTTCGCAAAAACGTGAATTTGAACTCAAAACTCCGAGAAACACTGATCTCCGACTAGAAGAGCAAACCAAATGCTCTAATACCACTTGAAAGTGCGTGAGCGTGTGGATCTTCTACTTAGTCGTAATGAAATCAATGTAAACCGAGATGAAACACAAAGAGTTAATACAAAAGACTTGTATTAACCACAGAGATAACCACAGAGTACAATAAGAGAATATGACACGGAAGCTTAGACTGTTACTGAATATAATACAAGACACACATATTTATAGGACTGAAATACGACTGGCCGAACCTGAGGTTCGGCCACACATTCGGAGCTGTCCGAACTCCAGGTTCGCTGGGAGTTCGGACCTCAGCTATAATGTGTGAATCCGTCTTGTATTCGATACTTCACATGACGATCAAGGACCATGTATCAACACGCTTGTTTTCTAGTAAAGGCATCGGAAGAAGACCCAACCTTATGGCACCGGCGAATGGGTCACGTCAACTTTAGGAACATGAATCGTCTCGTAAGAGGAAAACACGTTACTGGGCTACCGGAGAAAGAATTTGTCTATGTCGATAACTGTGTTGCGTGTTCCAAAGGCAAACAACACAAGACGTCTCACAAGCCGAAGCCACCTGGTAGAACAACGACAATTCTTCAGCAGCTCCATCTTGATCTTTTCGGCCCGGTGAACATCACGAGCTTAGGGGGAAAGTCTTATTACCTTGTTATCACTGACGACTACTCCAGATACTCATGGGTGTTCTTCCTGAGAAAAAGTCTGAGACAGCTGAGATACTGAAGGATTTCGTTACTCGCATTGAAAACGCCAGCAGAGAGCGGGTCAGAATAATCGGATCAGATAACGGGACGGAGTTCAAGAATCAAACATTTGACGCCTTTTGCAACATGAAGGATATCACACGACAGTTCAGTTCACCGTACACGCCACAGCAAAATGGTGTAGCGGAACAGAAGAATAGAACCATCATTGAGTCTGCCCGAACCATGCTTGCGGATTCTAACCTTAAATTCTGTTTTTGGATAGAAGTAGTGAATACTGCGTGCGACGTTCTGAACAGAACGCTCATGGTCAAGCATGCTAACAAGATGCCATTTGAACTGTTTTCTAAACAAAAATCAGTTTTAACAAGACTTAAACCTTTCGGATGTCCTTGCACTGTGCTTATACAGTCTGATCAGTTAGCCAAGTTTGTCCCTCGGGCAGATGAAGGTTATTTTGTTGGATATTCTATGTCCTCAGCGGCGTATCGAGTATATAACAAAAGAACTCTAGTGATCATGGAGTCGTGCAATGTTACTTTTAACGAGCACACTCGGATCCCTCGAGAACCTGAATGAGATAGCATGTATGAGCTTGACACTCTTTCATCTACTTTTAATATTGTTGATTTTGGTGTTTCAGGAAATACCATCTCAGATGATGCACATGAAGGAGATTTTCCGACCTTTGACACATTTACTCCGGTTTCTTTATCGATTTTGGGAACTATTTACTCAGCAGACCCTCCTGATCTAACATGGGGAAATCAGACGAGTAAATCAGTGAATCTATACAGAGAATCAACTTCATCTGCAACTCCTGATGAACCAGTAATTCCAGTGCCAGATCCAGTTATTGTAGAAACAGAATCAGCACCTACAGTATTTCAGGGGGAAACCAACACGGAAACTGCTCCTGAAGTTCATGATTTTGAATCTGAAGTTGAAGCTGAAATTGACACCGGTGAGGTCCTGGGAAATGATCTGCAAATGGGGAACCTTGAATCTACCATCGAAGACACCGTTGTTGAAGAGTCAAGGGTTCATAAAATTCATCCATAAAGCCAGATTATAGGCCCCGTAGACAAAAGGATCACCCGGAGTCAAATAGAAGATGCTAACACGTGTCTCTTCTCATGCTTCATATCATAAAAGAACCAACTTCAGTTGCTGCTGCTCTCAAAGATGATAATTGGATTGAAGCCATGCAAGCAGAGTTACTTTAGTTCAAATTGCTTAATGTTTGGCGTCTTGTTGAAGCTCCAAAGGTTGTTGAGCCCATACCGGTCAAGTGGATTTTCAAGAACAAACGAGACGACCGTAATCATCAGAAACAAAGCTCGATTAGTAGTGAAAGGGTACATGAAAGAAGACGGCATCAATTATGACGAAGTTTATGCACCTATCGCTCGTCTAGAAGCCATTCGGATTTTCTTAGCTTATGCTGCGTCTATGGACATCACGGTTTACCAACTTAATGTTAAGACTGCATTTCTTTATGGCAAGCTGGATGAGGACGTGTATGTACAACAACCTCCCGGGTTTGTGAACAAGTCATTTCCAAACAAATGTTACAAACTTGACAGGGACCATTATGGTCTGCACCAAGCCCCGAGGAAGTGGTACGAGACGTTGTCTACATATCTGCTGGAAAATGGGTATAAAAGGGGTGTTATTGATCAGACTCTCTTCATTCGACACGTCGGGAAGGATATGCTTTTGGTTCAAGTATACGTTGACGATATCATCTTCGGGTCAACGAACGTGAATTTGTGTCATGCATACGAGGACTTGATGAAGAAAAAGTTCGAGAGGAGTGCCATGGGTGAATTAACTTTTTTTCTTGGGAATTCAAGTGAAACAGTCACCAGATGGTATACTGATCAGCCAAGGGAAATATGTTAAAGAAATACTGAAGAAGTTCGGTTTTCACGACTCTAAGGGATTCTCTACACCAGTGGAAACTCGTCACAGACTGAATACTGACGCTTTAGGAGTCTCAGTGGATGAGCACTTATACCGTTCGATGATCGGGTCGTTTATGTATTTGACGGCAAGTCGTCCCGATATCATGTTTGGAGTCAGCCTCTATTCAAGATTTCAGAGCAAACCAAAGGAATCACATTTTACTGTGGTTAAGAAAATTTTTCGATACTTGAAGTCGAGCCCCAACCGGGGGCTGTGGTATCCAAAAGATTCGGCCTCTGATCTTAGAGCCTACTCGGATAGTGACTATGCTGGTAGTCAACTCGATCGAAAGTCTACAACGGGTGGGGCTCAGTTTTTGGGAAACCGACTCGTGTCATGGCAATGCAAGAAGCAGACTACGGTGTCCATTTCAACTACCGAGGCGGAGTACATCGCTGCTGCATCATGCTGCTCTCAAGTTCTCTGGATCCAGAATCAATTGCTGGACTACGGTTTGAATTTCATGAGTATCCCTATATATATTGATAATATTGCTGCCATTTTTATAGTTAAAAAATCATGTTCAGCATTCTAAGACTAAGCATATAGAGATTAGACACCATTTCATTAGGGACTGTGCTGAGAAGAAACTAGTCACCTTAGTTCAGGTTGATTCAGAGAATCAGTTAGCTGACCTATTCACTAAGTCATTTGATATGTCTAGGTTCAATTTTCTGGTTACCTCTATAGGAATGATCAACTTTGACTAGGACTAGAACTTCTTGCTCCCTGATACGTTAGTGTCTTGCTCTCTAGGTTGCTTTCCCTTGTGTGTTATCATTGTGTATATCCTAACTCTTGCTTTCCTCTCACAAAAAATCACCAATAAAAAAATTAATTTTTTTTTCACTTCTTGCTTATCTTATCTTACGATTATTGCTTTAGATTGCTAAATTGACTCACTTGAGTCTGTTCCTATGTTGTTTGACTTGTTTTGGCTGAGAAAAATATTTCCAGTATGTTTGCGTCTCGAGTCAAAATGTGTTATGACCAAAGGAATTTCTTTTTCATTCACTAACATGTTTTTGAGTCTATCTGCCGTGCTTGCACCTGTGGAAGATCAAACCAAAAATAGTGTCAATTCAGTATTTTCAGTAAGTGTTTATACACATGTGCAGAGAAAATAGCAGAAAAATACCAAAAATATTGAAAAAGCTAAAACCTTTTTGGCCTGTTGTAGGAACATGATATGATTCATGTCTTGTGATCTAATCATAGGATATGATCCAATCGACCGGTAACTCTATCATTTGACGTGTTGGTAGGCTCAACATACTGAGAAGTAAACAAGTCTCTGTGATAACACATTAATTTCATTGAGAAATATGGACCTTGGAAGTTTAAAAAGTGGCATATTCTTTAAAATTAACGTTCTCATTAGTACTAGTAAGAAAACTCTAATCACACATCCTTTGTTTCTTCAGTATTAAGTTGACTTATTTCAAAACCAACACATGAGACTCATCTGCTGAGGAAACTCTGACCTTGAGTCTCATCCATAAATAAAGTTGAGACACATCTGTTGTGAGAAATCACTGACCTTGTGTTCTTACGCTCCATCATTCCATAAAATAAAGTGAGAGGTCATCTGCTGAGGAAACTCTGGCCTTGACGCTCTCACCCCGTCAAAATTCATTCATCTATAGTCATGAAAGAAGGGTTATCATAATTTCATGAGTATATCCATGAAATAAGTCACTTAACACTAAGAAAAGGGGGAAAGATTACTTTTAAAAAGTGTGATTGAATCTGAAAAGCTATTTGATGATTGGTATAATACTGTTAACTTCCAACCTTATAAGGACCCCACAAAATATTTCTCTAAACTTGACAGAAAACATGATAAATACATCACATGAGACAAGTTGAAAATTACTTTGCTTGAGCTTAAGTGGATAAACAATACCGACAATCTGATTTAGGGTACCAGATCCGAAAGGTGATTTGAATTGTAAGTGTCATTGATCACGTAATTGATCGGTATGATTCCTGCATCGTCTGACCACAACCATTCAAAATTATGTGCTTTACGGATTTCTACCTTGAATAAGTGAAAAATAAGCCAAAGTGCTTATACTTCCAAGTTTGATGAAACATTGGCCAACTTGTGCAAAAGTCAAACTTATGTTGGTGGAAAATTCATCAACCTAAAAATCTTGGTAAAGTCTTGAGTCTGGTGAAAATTTGACCGACTCGAATGAAAACGGATTTTTGGAATATAAAATTGACCAACAAAGTCAAACTAGGTGTTAAGTTGTAGTTAAAATCAAACTTGTTGAAATCACTAGTGCTAATGGCATAATGTATAAAACTTTATTTTCCTGGTAAGCATCGTGCGGGCATGACCGTGTTTGTCGTTAAAATATTTGTAAATTTATATTTTGTTAACACTTAAGAAACCTTCAAAAGTTTTTGAACTTGAGAATTGGCCTTAACGATTTGAGGGAAAAATGGGTTTAACGATCTGGTATGATCTTTCCTTAACGATTTGGCCTTTACTTTGAAAGTTTTTCAGTGTCTCTTAACGATCAGAAAAGTTTTGGCCTTAATGATATGGGTCCCCAAATTGTCCTTAACGATCAGGCTACCAAATAGTCTTAACGAATTGGTCTTTTTTGTCTTAACGATTTTGGGTTGACCAAATTGGCCTTAACGATCTGATGTTACTTGGTCTATTTTTTATTTTTATTTATTTTTATTTCTTGTTCTTAATGATATGATCGGGTAAGCCTTATCGATCTGGCCCTCAGGTTGATCCTAACGATCTGGCAAAGTTTTCCTTAACGATCTGATAGTCAGTTGTGTCTTAACGATCAGGTTCTTTTTATGAGTTTGCTTCTAACGATCAGGGTCTCGCCTTCTTAAACGATCTGACCTTGAGAATGGTCTTAACGATCTGGGTGTAAATACCCTTAATGATCTGACCTTCCCAATCGGTCTAAACGATCAGACCCTGTCATCTCTTACTTAATCTTCTTAACGATTTGGGGCGTAATTCTTAACGATTTGTCCCTTCAATCATTTGTTCCTATCGATCTGGGGTCCGAGTTAACGATCAGCCCCTGCACTCTCGCTTTAATTCTTAACGATTTGAGTATAGGTTATCGACTTGGTCCCCTTGCTTTCAAGTTTTCAAGTCTATCTTTTTCAATTTAACGTATAAATACAAACAGCACTCCTCTCTCTTCCTTACTCACTCTCTAATCTGAAAGCTCAGAACTCCTCTTTGGCGATTTGTGTTCCTTCCTCTGACTTCAAATCTCAGAATCGACTATCTCTTTGTTCGTGGTTGATCGGCTCAATCCCTACAAAGTATTCGGATGTGTTGATTTCAATCTTTGAGAATCGATTGAGCTTTAGGCTCCGTTCTTCATGTCGTACCGTGTCTGAGTCAAAATCTCTTAATACTCATTGTTCTGATTTTAATATTCTAAGATTCTCCTTCTGTTATGATCGCCATCATCGATTTCATCCGCAATACAAGGTAATTTTGAGTTGTTCTTGAATGATTTGGGTATCTAGATCTTGGTTCATGTACAGAGGATAGTAACGCCACCACTGACTTAGAGAAATCTAGGGTTAGGAAGTTAGAATTTGTTGTTTTACTTGTTTATTTTTCTCAAATGTGAACTGTGTAGCAAATTTAAAACCATTAGAGTTATTGATTTGAGATGACTACTTGGCTAAAATATGTTTAGTTGATTGCTTATCTTGTCTATCAATCACATGTGTAGCTTGTAAATTCAGTTCTCACTGTTATTATTTTTAATATCAAGTAAATTTGATCAAATTGAGTTGTTGTTCAACACATGACTCTTTGGTCAAATAATAGAAAGTTTACTTTTAGTATGTTAATTTGATGTCCGAGTGTATTGGAAATTGCTTATAATGTGCCTGATTTATCTAACTTTATGTGATTAGGTTTAACATGTAGCAATTTAAATGCATAAGACTCAAAATTAAATGTTAGGATATACTTGCTGAATGGACTATGACTTCGCTTGATTTGTTCCAATACTTGTAAATGGAAGTTAGATAAACTCTCATTAGGTCATCAAAACTTCAAATTTGCATGACTTGTTGTAGAACTTTGTGGTAAGTCAAGGTGTCATTTACTTGTTAAAATTACTAAATTTATGCAGTGATAATGTGATTGACATGCTATCTGTTGATTTGTCTTAGTTACTTGGTTCTAATGCACATTTGCCTGATCCTAAACAGATTATTCTGTGATTATGAGTGATATCAATTACATGTGATCTTTACGAACTGTTAGATCATCAAAAGGTATGTTATTACTTGTTATTCAGGAACTTATGCATAATGAAGAAATAAGCTAAACAGGGGCATACTCTCACCGTATTGATTCCATTTGTCACTGATTTATCAAATTATTGATCCACTTATGCTTGATTAAACACAGATTCTTTTGGAACCGATAGCTCTCTGAACGTATTTATCTCCTATAGACCTTAGACATATTTAGATCTACTTCGAGGTATGTGCTTCTGTGAACTTTATCAAGTATGCTGAGGTCTAAATTGTCTCATTTATCTGTTATATTATCAAACTCTATGTTCAAATTGCTTCAGTTTTGATAGGTCTTTAGGATGAAGTGTGTTAATTTGATATTGCATTTCTTCAAAATGTACCTGCATAACCTGATTATGAGATCTACTTCAAGATTAGCAATGAACCATTGTTTAAATAGTTGTCTGACCACTGTGTTATAATGACCTGTCGTTGATATGATTGATAGTTACTCATTGAAGCTAGTTAGTAGAATTGATTTATTCATTATTCCGAACTTTGGCTAATGAATTGTCTCATGAATTGTCTCATGTCCTTGATTGATTGATTGTTGTGATGTATGGTCAAAATCTTTACCTATATTGGATTGCACTCTAATTGATGTCATAGGGTTCAGAGTTCAATACTTAGGACTTGATCTAGCCTATATGTAACCTTACATCTACTTAATTAGGTCCATGCTAGTCGAGTATTTAGTGTGTTGAGTACGGAACATGTGATTTCATTATGATGATCCTGTCTGACAAGTGCTACTTGCCAAGTCAATGTGTGTTGTGATTTGGGTGAATTGTATATATGATAGTCACATGTTTAGGGGGAACAAACACATTATGTGTTCCACCTGAATAATTTGAGCATGATCATTTATTTGTTTTATTCTCTTGTTTAAAATTCAAAACTTATAAGTTAAGTTTAAATTTTTCAATTTATCTCGATTGTTAATTTCTATGCTCAAAGTGACATCTTGTTAATTACTCCTCAAGTTGCATTATATTGATCTGGTGCAAGTTAGCCTCTGTCTAGGTAAAGTTTATGTTTCTTTTCTCAGTTTATTCATGTTTTATGATTGATTGAAAGTATGTATATCTGGTTCAATTGTGGGTTTCCGCAGATATCTATTGCAAATGTTAATTGACTATGTGCTATGCCATTCTAGGAACCTGCTTAGTTGAACCCAAATATACCTTGATTTTACTTTAAACAGCTCTGTCATTATCCCGGTTTAGTGTTGACATGATATTTCATTGTAAATCCAATTGGTTGAAATTGTGTTGTTTCACTTGTGCAGATGCCTCCTAGACGAGCGGGGAACGAGCCATTAGGCTATGGTGTAGCCCACAATCAAATAAGCATTTTCAACAGGGAATGGAAACATGCTGATGCCTTCGAGCAAACTTTTCAGATTCTGGAATACTCCAACTGGGGTTATTGTATGCTGTTAGATCTTCCAATATTCAAATCAATAGTGGAGAGTTTCTGGATGAATGCTCAAAAGGTGGTACATCAAGATGGGTCAGAACACTTGAGCTCCAGAATTCAGGAAACCGACGTGGTGATGACTGAAAGCATGATCAGAACGGCCCTTCGCCTAGATGATGCTGATTGCCCTGATACTTACACTAAGCAGCAGTGGCATGATAGCATGAGGAACATGGGTTATACTGGTCCACTTCCAATTGATACAAATCCCATGATTAAGAAATCTTTGTTTCCTCTCAACTGGAGAAAAATGCTAGGCTTTTTCATTCTGACCTTCTCCCCAAGGAAGACAGGAACTGATGACTTCAAGGATGAGCTGGCTCATGCCCTTCATGGTTTTGTTACCGGAACTGGGTACAACATGTCAAGGTTTCTCCTCAGTAGTATGGTTAGGAACCTGACTCCTGCAGGTCGTGCTGAGAAGTTCATTATGTATCCCAAGTTTCTACAAGCCATCTTGAACCACTACTACCCAAATTTGGTGAAAGCAGGAGAAAAGTTTACTCCCCGAAGGACAGATCATGATTCTTATAGAAAATATCTGTTACCTGAAAATGAAGGACCAGATGCACCTTACTTTCAAAATTTGGTGGATACTATTGGTGATCTAGGCCACGCCCAGTACTACTAAAATTCAATGAGTGCAACAGCAGCTGTTGCCGCTCAAGATCAACCAAATTTAAATGAGCCCGCAACAGAGGCAGATCCCTTTGCACACTTGGAACTTGTGGCTGTTGGCCAAAACCAGTCATCTGGTGACCAAGGCTCTGAGCACACTGATTCAGAAGAAGGTGAAAATGAGAGTGATGCTAGTGGATCTGAAGGAAATTCTGATAATGATTCAGACGACAATTCAAATGGTGACGCCGGAAATGCTTCAGTACAATCATCAGCTGAAGAATCCCAGCATGAATTTGAAGCAAGCGGTTCTAAGTTTGAACCTTCTCAATCTGATTCTGAGACTTCTGATGCTCGAGCCCCACCGAAAAAGAAACGGAAGACCGGAGCTGACACCGCCGGATCTTCTCGTGCCAGAACATAGGGAGACGAACAATCTCAAGAAGAACCTTATTCCATAAGCGCTGATTCAGACAAGGTCGTCTATGAAGAGAAGCATTGGATAGTCACTTTTTATCCCAGACTGGCTAGGAAGAAGATGTTCTATGTGGAACACAAGAAAAGTCTAGCAGAGCAAGCTAAGTTAGACGCTACTGCTCACTCCACTAGAGCTAATAATGAACAACCTGTTGATCAAGAATGTCAGAATGTTCAAGACGAGCCGATGCCAGACATTGCTGCTCAAACTGAACCTGCAACTGAAAAGATGGTGGAAGCTGTTGAGGCTAATGTTAACAAGTCTGTAGCAACTGAACCTGTGACTATTGAAGCTAAAACAGAAGCTGTTATAGAACCTGTCACCCTCCCAAATGAACCGGCTGTTTCACCTAAACAGGGTCAAATGGTGCAAATGATAGTAACTCCAGCCGCTGTCATTGCTACCCAACCTGAGGTAAGAACTAGCCTTGTTGCCGAAGCAGGAATTTCTGAAGCTGGACCGTCAGGTATAAATCCTTATGATGTCTATGAGGAGATGAACTCAGAAATTGAGATCCTGAAAATCCAAAACTCTCACCTTGAGGCCGAATTAAGAGCTGCAAATCAGACTATTCTGGATCAAGCGGTAGAGATTAGAAAGCTCAGGGAGTTGCTCGCTAAAGTGCATAATGATAGGCAACTGAATGTTCCAAAATATGGTAGAGAAGGAGATGGGAATACAGGTACAAGCACACAGGCTGGTGAACAACCCTCAACAACTGAACCATCTGTTCAACCGAGTACACACGCTACTGGCAAAGAATCAATTTTCCCACGTTCTGATGAAAAAGGCCCACAAGAAAGTGATTTTGACGACTTAGATGATGATGATTCTAATTCTGAAGTGGATGCATCATATGGTGACACATTCTTGAATAATGAACCAAGTGAAGATGAAGAAATGCAAATGCAGATCTACAACAGCTTACAGTATCTGGTGCCACCGCCTGAAAATCCAAAACTCGCAAGGTTTACTATGGTTGCATTAGGAACTGCTGCTGCTTCTTCCTCAGGAGCCCCACTGGCTATCACTGCTGGTGAAATTGGAGTGCTCCAGACATTCCTAGGAGTGTATCATTACAACTCCAACTTGTTCCTCCAGTCCAACCGTCACAGACAAACCCTTCTAGTGCATTGGTTCCAACAATGGAAGATGTTCAGTATATGTCTGTTGACCCAGCCTTTCTGGATGCTGGTAGAGAAACCTTCAAGGACTTCTATTCTACTGTTCTTGCTACTGATCCCAGCTGCAGAAGCATAGTGACTGTCAATGATGAAAATCCAGAAGAGCAAGCTTTGGAAGATATCTCAGTAAATCCAGATGATTTAGATGACGCTGAAGAGTTGGGTGACCGCCTTGATCTACTGGTAAATCGGTCAAACCCTCTAAACTTCATAGATTTGGAGTTTGCTGGTGATGAGTATGATGAAGACATCCTAGACAATGTCAAGGAAGAAGAGTTCGAAGAAGAAGCAGAGACTAAAATGACCCACCTTAATCCCATATCTCCACTCAATGCAGTGCCATTTATGGGAGAACAGGTAGAGATGGTGGAACATCAATTAGCTCTGGCCTTACCTTCCACCTAAAGAGATCAGAATGAATCATTATACGATGTCACTGAAGAGCAAACTTCTACTTTACCCTCCAACTCTGCTGAAGTTGCCACTGGTTCATCTGTGACGGCTACTCAAGCCGTCTAGAGAATACCATATCCCGAGCATATTTTTGGACCTGAGCCTAATGATAGTCCTACAAACCCTGGAAGAAACTGGTTAAACATGGCAAGCAGAATTGATCGAAACAGGGGCTTTTATCCATTATCCCTTGAAGAATATGAATACAAGATAGGGATAAGGCGAATAGCTCCGGAACGGTTAAGATATAATCCTATGGGTCTCCCTCCTCGACCAGAATCACCGTTGGTTGGTGATAACGTATCGGTAAACGTGGTGGATCCAGAGCTTCTCGAACAACCTTCTGCAGAAACCGGTCCATCAGGTATCACTCAAACACTGAGTCGAAGAGACAAGGGGGAAAAAAAGATGACACCACAAGAGGAGTTTGAAGGTGCAGAGAATAAGCGGAGAGCTAAAGAAGAAGAGTTTAGATTAGCTCACAGGCAAGGGCAGAGGAAAGTTTGAAGGTGATTGATGATAGAGAAGCAGAAATACTTCGTCAAACCCGACACCTGAATACCACCATATTGGGAAACGAATCAATACCGATGGAGCCAAACTCAAATCTCTCTGACCGCTTGATCCAAGTAATTCCCAATGAAACTGGCGATGGTGTACACCCTGATGACCACTCTGAGGCTGCAAGATACGTCAGAGCACTGGTAGAGCGTGGTTTATCCTTCCAATATCTCATGACCTTCAACACCTACCAAATTGTTGAGATGTACACTGATGAAATGAATATGGAAAAGCTACTGAAGGAGAACCCTCACTGTAGTCTGAGAGACCTGGAGAAGGAATTTGTGAATCCGTATGCTGACACAGATCAAGATGTAGACTACGTCCTATTCAATGACGGATTGATGGAAAAACTTCATCAAATGCATACTAGATATCGGGCACCTCCGGCCGACCCAGATTGTCAACTACCCAGCCCTCCTAGTCACAAATCTATGTTGATACCTGATATGTGCGTCGTGTGAAGTATCAAACAAAGTAGAAGATCAAGTCAATTAGGTATGGCCGAACTTGGTCCGAACCTGAAGTTTGGAATGGCCGAACCTGAGGTTCGGCCGAAGCTCGGCCAGCTGGGTATAAATATGGGTTTGGTCTTTGTAATAGTAGTTTTGAGCGTGAGAGATTTCTGCTAAGTGTGTGTTTCTGAGAGTGTGTCTCTGTGTCTGTATTCTGAGTGTTACTGATTGTAATTGTTCGTTTTGATCAATAAATCAATCGGTTAATTACGTTTCGATGTCCGATTAGCTAAATCGAGTAGACGATCCGATGCTCACGCATTTTCAAGTGGTATCAGAGCTATCTGGTTCACTCTACTGATCTGTGGTTGCTATTTTCAGATTTTTGAAGCGTTTTTCGTGATTCTCGAGCTTGTTTTCGTGTTTTTCATAAATTCTATCGAGTGTTTGGTGTCAAATCTGCTCCTAAACCATTTTCTATTGGTTTTTCTAAGTCACAATATCAAGTTTCGTCAAAATCAATCCATTTTCGAGCGTTTTTTAAAAATGAAGTCGAGGTTCGGAGGTACCTGGTCAGGTTCGGAGTAACTGCTCCGAACTTCGAGTTCGGTGAACGATCGGTGAGAGTTCGGAGTTGTCTCGGCCAAGGTTCAGAGTGTTTCAAGGTTCGGAGCTAGATCGGAGTAACTTAGGAGTTCGGACTGTTGTTTTTATTCGGAGCAGGTTCGGACAAAGTTCGGACTTTGATTTTAGGTTCGGACAAAGTTCGGAGGTCAGTGTTAGGATCAGAGGAAGTTCGGTCAGCAGTTTTTAAAAATTTTCAAACGATGTCGGAATTTCAAGTGTTTGCTGCAATGCAAAGTGCGATGCAAACCATGTTGAATTTTTTAATGAAATTGGAACAAGTCAGAAAGTTCCCAAATTGTTGAAGCTTGAAGTTTATCAAAATTGGAAGAAACGGTTTTCTGCATACATAAGCACAAATGATATTTATCTATGGATTCCGATTCGAAAGTTGTATGAACGACCAACTGAAGAAGGAGATTATAAGGAACTTCAAGATTTTGATGCTGCTGAAAGAAAAAGTTATGAGCTTGAAAAGAAAGTTTATGGTTATCTTACCCTGGCGTTACCTACCGAATTGTTACATCAATTCAGCACTTGTAAGAAATCAAGGCAATTGTGGGATGCTCTCTCAGCAAGATGTGGGGGTAATGATGATTACAAGAGGAGTCGGAAGAAAGTATTGAACAAAGGATTTGATAATTTTCAAAACTATGAAAATGAGAATATTACTGCTCTCGTTTCACGGTTTTCACATCTAATGAGTGAATTAAAGGTAGTTGGTATTGAGAAATCTGACGTTGATTTGAAGGAAAAGTTTATGGAAGCTTTACCTGAAAAGTGGGAGAATTATGTTTTGCTGCTCACTCATGACAAGGATTTTTCTACAATGACGTATCACGAGCTTACTGGAAAACTTCATGCTCGAGAAATGGAAATGTTAAATTCAAAGAAATCAACTGCTACTTTGCAAAATCCTGAATTGTATCATGGTGAGAATACGGCAAGCATGAATGCTAAAGCTAAACCAAGTCTGAGTTCTGCACCAAGTACAACTTTCTTGACTGGAATTTCTGATAATCCTGATAACAAGTCTTCATGGGGTTGTAGCTTTACAATTCCAAATTTTTCAAATCAGACTGCTTTTTCTGCTGAATCAACAGAGGATTGTGCTAAAATGATTCCTGCCTTAATTTCATCAGCTTTTGGTTCGATTATTAAGAATGTTGCTGATGCAAAATTAACCAGTGAGGATCTTAATGCTCTTGATGATTATCAACTAACTGAATTGGACATATCTTGGCAGTATGCTATGTTATGTCAAAGATCGAAGAGATTCTTCAAGAAACATGGAAGAAATCTTTCTGGTGATAAATTGGGTTTTGACAAGTCTAAGTTAAAATGTTATAAATGTTCGCAGCTTGGACATTTTGCCAAAGACTGTCAACAGGCACATGCAAGCAAGCCTGGTTTTACTCAATCATCCAAGTCAGGTTTTACTCAACAATCTACTAGTATCACAAGCAAGACAACAGCCTTGACGGCTCAACATAATGGTGTGTATGATTGGGGTCAACATTTTGAATGTGATACATCAGCATTAATTGTCACACATGACCAAGATGATTATTATTCTGATTCGAGTTCATGTGACGCTGCTGAGAATGAAAAATTTGAGTCTAGAATTGAAGCCTTGATGAAAGAAAAAGAATTTTTGATTGCAGAAGTCAAGATAGTTTCTGCTAACTTACAAATGATTAGTTCGGAGTTGGGAATTTCTAAAGAAAATGAGAAGGAATTGGGTATGAAGAATGAATATCTGCTTAAAGAGATCAAATTGCTAAATGATGTTTTAGAAATTTCTAAACAAGATAAAAGGGATGTTGAAGCTGCAAAAGTTAACATCTGTGAAGAAAGGGATGAGTTGGTGAAAGAAGTCAAGAAATGGAAGGATGAAGCGAAGGATACTGCTTCTGATTTCACGAATTTGTTTGATAAATCAAAGGTCAAACTTGATCTACTTACCAAGAATGTGGCTGAATCAACTGCAACGATTGAAGCATATCAAGTTGACATGGAAAAGTTGTTGGATGAGAAGCGGGAGTTGGTTCGTGTCAATAAAGTTCAGGTAGCGAATTTGGAAATTCAAAAGCGAAATGAAGCTAAATTGTAGAAGGAATTATTCGAAGGTCTTGATAATCTTCGCTTACATAAATCTGAAACTCACAAAGTTGCGAAGCGACTAATTGCTAAAGAAAAGGAATTTGCTGAGGCTCAACAGAAAATTTCTGATCTGAAAATTCAAGTTCTTGATGCTAACCGATTACTCAATAATGTTTCAAATTTTCAAGTTTTCACAAGCTTCTTAGCTAATGATGCTAATTTTGAGAAAATGTTTGATAAGACTGCATCACCCCTTGCTCAAGTTTTCTCTGAGGCCTTAGCGAACTTGTTTTTTATTAAATCTCCCTTTAGCGTACTTGTTACAGTTTGCTTATACTTAGCGGACTTGGAGACATCTCTTGGCGAACTTCTTTAGTAACACAAATATTTGTAAGTTCGCTAAACCCTACACCATAAAAGGGAGACTTTGTCATTTTTCTTATTCACGCATTCAAACTTTCTCACCTGCTCTCCTACTCTCAAACCGACGATCTAATACCATCCACTGTTCGATCGAAATCTTCCCATTCTCTCTCGAATCTGCCATTCTAGTTGCAATTAGGGTTGATTGGCACACTCTCTTTGCAATCACAGGTTCGATTTTTACACTCTTTGGTTTAAGTTTCGATCTCGGTGATAATGATGAGCCATAGGACCGGTTCTCAATCTTTTTAGGGTTCTAATGATTTAAATAGATGTAATTACAGATTTCTTACATCTTTACTTGATCCTAACTCACTTGTGCTCAAGTTAAAGGTATGT
Organism: Deinandra increscens subsp. villosa; assembly: GCA_039602395.1. Classification (NCBI taxonomy): domain Eukaryota; kingdom Viridiplantae; phylum Streptophyta; class Magnoliopsida; order Asterales; family Asteraceae; genus Deinandra; species Deinandra increscens. The sequence continues at coordinate 32,023,940 of JBCNJP010000006.1, forward strand.
GAATCTAATTTCTCATTTATCCATTCGAATCCGAGAACATTGTGTACAGGGGCGTGTATGAATGAGTCTTTGAACATGAAATCCCTTTGAGTGTTTTCATAACAGTTGGTTACCATTGTGCTCTTGTTAATCAGTTTGAACCATAGTGAATGTTTATGTTGATGAACTTAGAAGCAGTGACCTCTGTTATATGAATACTTAGGAATTTTTTTTTATTGTCTATTTTTTTGGAACTTTGGTTGGCTTGATAGAACTCAACGTGGCTATTATCAATTCAGTTTAGTTATCACAAATTTGATTGTGTATATATGCCTGTGAGTTTACTTTTATCAACTTAGAAGTTTTAATTTGTCTTCTCTCCTGATTGGGTTGACTTAATGAATTCCACATAGTGTTGAAACTGTCTAGTCTCCAATCAAAATTTGTTATTCTTTATTGTTCATGTCTAATTTGAAGAGACTTAACTTGAGAATCTGCTGATAACTGTTGATTAGCATAGTCACTCATCAGTTGATTGATTAAGTTTAAAGTTTCTCAGTTGTGTCTTTAAATTCAATTTGCTTATATTTCTCTGTGTTTCTCTAAAATTTTGAAGTCTAACGTAGCTTGCCTGATCACAAAACAGAACTTCTTACTATTGAGAGATTGATCAAGAGCATTGCATCTTTTTCTATTGATCTTAGCAAACCATAGATCATCAAAAAGGTATGTTGTTCTATCAAATGGCAATGTGTGTTCAGACTCAAACTTGGCTACACAGGGGCAATCTTTACTTTACTTTAGAATATCTGAAACTTACTTGATTTCTAATATAAATTGCTTGATCCCAGCAGATTATCCACTGAGTCAATTGAGACATCACTGCATCTTAGATTAGATCTTAGTCACCTTTAGATCTTCACAAAGGTATGTGTTTCTCAATATAAGCATTCATGTTATTAATCAGGTAGTGCATCACTTAGTTTAAATTTTTATGTGCTTATATGTCTTTCTCTATGTAAATTGACTTCCAATTGAGCCTAACACTGGTGGTTTAGACTGGTTATGATCCACATGGGTCTGAAACTAGTCAATAACTCAGGTGGAAGGATCTTGGACCCAGTTAACACTGAGATAGATACAATTGAATATCTTGACCTATCTAAGTTGATTTGACCATCTTTGTGAATAATTGAGAGCATATCTACATAGGATGTGATCTATGACACCTCTAAGGTTCATATGAACTGTCTTAGGCATTTAAGCTCTATTTGAACACTCATTTGGTCATTTTGACTTTAATAAGTCAAATTTTGCATGAAATTGTTTTTATGAGACTTATGTGACTATCTTAGCTTGAATGTGAATTTGGTGATTTGGGTATGTGTTATTTGATCCATACATGCTTATATTTGTGTGTTAGGATTAAATGTGACATGTAATGGCTCCATCTAATCTGTTAAGCTTAAATAACCACATTATGTCCTTTAAATGATCAAATTGGAAAAGTTGACCCATTAGGATCTCTTACTTGCTTATAAGTGTTACACTTATTACCTGCATCTAATTGGTCTTTGATTTTAGTTTTGTTATATTCCAACTTTCCTGTCTTACATTTAAAGCATTGTTTTTTACTAAGTTGTTTCTTGTCATAATCATTTGATATCAAATCAAGGATTTCACAAGCTCGGGTGGAACCAAGTCCCAATGTGACTTTCCCTGAACTGACTTGACAAAATGGGATAACAAAAACTCCTAGATGTTGATCCCAGATTGCCAAGAACTCCCTAGTTTGATATCTCTGACTGTTGTTGAGACGAAGTAGTAGAACTTTCATTAAATTTCTCCTTGACTCATCAAAAAATCAGAATTTAGTTAACCTAATCTACACTTGGGTCATTTTTCAATTTTCATGCAAAATATTTCATTTAAGTCAAGTTATTAGAGATTTAGATCTGGCTCCTTGTTTTCCGGATTTTAATTCATCACACACAACGTTTATTTTTTATGAGATACTTACGTTTGTTAATCATGATATTCCGGTTGCTTGTGATCATTTTGATGTATATGTACTATATGAGTCAGTTTATGTCATTAATATTTAAATGAAAAGCTCTGTCACTATCACGAGTCTAGTGTGACATGACATTCATCTATTATTAAATTAGATATAATTTTGTAATTTTATATGTGCAGATGCCTCCCAGACAAGCTGCTGAAGCTTTAGAGTATGGTCGCTTGCACAACGGAAGGTGCGTGTTTAACAAAAGCTGGGAAGGTGCTGATGAGCAAGCTCTTGACCTCTTGCTTCAATCAAGTTGGGCAACGGCAATGCAGATTAAAAATGTCATCTACAAGGGTATAATAGAAGCGTTCTGGTACAATGTTGAATCTGCAGAGCTTGATGATGAAACAATTGTAATAAGGTCAAAGATTCAGAATATTGATGTTGAAATTACTGAAGAAAAGATCAGAACAGTCCTGAGCTTACAAGATGCTAACCTTCCCAAGACTTTTACAAGGGCTCAGTGGCAGTCAACACTTACAAGAATGGGATACTCTGGTGTTTTCCTCCTAGACGTCAGCAACAAGGTTCAGAAGACCTTATTTCCAACAAATTGGAAGTTTATTATCAGTTTCTTCATTGCAGCATTTGGACACCGAAAGGCAGCTCCAGATGACTTCATTGATGACACCGCATGTGCTATCCATGGGTTTGTCACTGGTGAGGGTTTCAATCTATCGCATCAACTCCTCAAGTGGATGATTTCTAACCTGCACCCTACTGGAAGGCAAAAGAAGTTTCTGATGTACCCTCAATTTGTTCAAGCCATCTTGGATCATTATTACCCAACTCTGGTGAAGCAAGGTGAGACATTCTCCACCAGTTCAATGAATACTGGCTCGTACAATAAGTACCACAAAGGTAAGTATCAAGGGAATGAGGTACCTTTCTTTCCCGAGATGATTGCTCGATTAGCTCCCGTTAATATTGAAGGAGATATTCAGATGGGTGAAGCTGCAGAAGAAGCACAAATTGAACCTACCGATGCGGCTCTAGTCCACCATGAATTGGACTTGAATGCCCCAGTTATCACAGATCCTGCTGCTGCTACTGAAGACCTTGGGAATCTCCAAGGTGAAAATGTTGAAGCTTCTGAGCATATTGAACACTCCCTTAGTCCAGTGAATGTGATCTCATCAGAAGCTGAGGAAGGTGATGACACAAGTAGTGATGAATCTAACTCCTCAAGCTCAGATGACAGTCCTGCACACACTGAAGAGATTCACCCTCGGAAAAGACAAATGACTGGAGAATCTTCCAGGGACTCTACAAATCTGACACAACAATCATCATCTAATGAAAGCTACAAACCGACAGAGGATGATCTAGATGAAGACGACTCTTTAGTGTCTCTCGATCAAGTGGATTCTACATATGATCTTGCAGCTGAGACTGAAAGTCCTCCTAAGTCTCCTCCTAAGATAACTAAGAGATATCTTACATTTACTACTGATGATAGTAATCAATCCTCTGATCTCCTCACGGTAAGAGCGATAAGAAGCAAGTCCTGCACAGAGAAACTCCAAGTCAGGAGAAAGCCCGGTTCCTCAGATGAGTATGAATTTGTTGGTTCATCTAGCACTCAACTAGATACAGCTTTAGCTACAACACCTGTTTCTCCATCTCCTGCTGATCACAGTGATAGGATTGATATGGATATGAGACCTCTTGAGACCATAGCTGAAGATGCTGTTATTACCACTGACCCCTCTGGTACTGTGACTACAAGCCCAACAGTTTCTGAATCTGAGAAGATGATGGAACTACAAGCTGAAATTGTTAATCTTCAAAGTCAGAACGATCACCTCAATTGTTCTCTACAAGTGGCAAATCAGAAGATCAGTGACCAGTCACTTGTAATTGCTGAACAAGCAGCTGAAATTCAAAGACTCAAGGATTTGTTAAGCAAATCAGGTGAAGATAAACAATATAGTGACAAACCAGATGGTGATGATGTTGGTGATAATGAAAGTGAGTTGCCTGAAGACTAGCCTCAAACTAATCAAGGAACTAATGGCGACAATTCTCAAGATCCTATTTCTTCTACAACCATGCCTGCTGGTAAAGACTCTACGGTGCTCAAGACACCTCAAGCCCCATGCATGATAGTGATTTTGAGTTTGATGCAGATACTTTCATAGAAGGAGATGAGCTGAACTCCTCGGACGACGATGAATCTTTCGTCAACAATCTCCTTCATGACGAGCCTGTAGATGAAACTCTGGATTCAATCAAGAAGCTTGCTCCTGTGCCAGAGAATCTGAAACTTCCAAGATTTTCACAGGCATCCAAGGCACTTGCTATTAAGGGAACTTCAAATGAGGAAGCTGTTGTTGCATCTGACATAGATCTTAAACTCTCTCTTGTACCCTCCTCTCAAACTTCAACGAACACATCCACTGCCTTAGTTCCCTTGACTGAAGGAGTCCGTCATATGCACGTTGACCCGGCCTTCCTAGATTTTGCAATGGCCAACTTCAGGGAATACTATGCAGAAAAGATCTACTCAAGAAGAAACTCTTGTGGTATTTTGATCGAGTCAATCGAAGATGACACTGGTGAAGTTTCGTATGAGGAACATCCATATTTTGTAGACTTCGGTGATGAAGAATACATGAATGAGCTAGAAGAACGAATGCATGTGCTCATGAATGATGCCAATCCACTTAATTACATTGATCTGGATCTGATTGAGAGTGAAGATGAAGAAATGGAACCTCTGTTTCCCACTCCTATTCAAGTGAAGAAGGAGGTGGATGATATATATCTGCTAGTTTCACTTTCTGAGCTTATGCAAATCTCAGCTAAGGCTTCTGCTTTGGATATTGCTCCCCATGTTCCAGGTTTTATTCCTGCAGATGCTAATATCATCAACCTTGAATCAAGTGCTGCCCAAGAATCTGAGAGTCAACCTTTTCCTACTGTATCGGCTGAGCAAAGCTTCCGTGATCAAATCTTTGAAGCCTCCTTTGTGCACTTCTCCTCTGATTCTGACACTGAAGATGAACCCAATGTGACTGTAACTCAAGAGCTTGCGGTTACAGAACAACCTGGTCCTTCTGCTGAGGATAGAGGAAAAAGGATATTAACTCCTGAAGAGATTGCTGAAGAGCATCTAAAAAGGGAAGCTGAGAAAGAAAGATCCCGTAGAGCGCTTATTGATGAAACACACCAGGAACAAAATAGACTAATCGAGGAAAAGGCTGAAGCACTCAAGAGATATGAATCAAACCATCCTCCTGCTGTCATGTATGCAAAAGGCTCGAGTACTTTGCCGGATCGTTCAGAATCAACAAGAACAAATGAACCTTTGATCCGCATTGTCACAAACTTAGAGGGCACCAATGTGGATGCTGATGACACCTCTGTTACAGCCAACATGGTTAGAACTCTAATGAAAGACAACATCTCATTAAAATATCTGATGAGTCTCACTGAAACTGAGTTAACCAAGCTGTACAGTGACGAGGAGAGGTTGAATTCTCACCTACCTCAAAATCAAAATGTTGAAGCACAATCTGATCTCCTAGCAGGTATCTTTGCTGACACAACCAAGACTGTGGACTTTCTTCCCATCCGCGATCATCTCTCTGATCTTACCCTTGACATCGGAAACACATACATTCCTCCTCCAGAGAACTCGTCCGTTGACCCTCCTGACTCTGAAGCATACATTGAATCCACCACCAACAGTATGACTTCTGAAGAACTCCGCAACTTCTATAAATTCAAGAACATTGATAAAAAGGAATACAACAAGAAGAGACTTACTGGTCTCCGGAAGTTTGTGTGTTAGTACCGGAAGACAGAGCGGTTAGCTAAGTTGGAACAAATAAGAATCAATGAAGAGGAACGGGCTGAGGCTCTCAAGAGAAAAGATAATCCCCCAATCTATGACGAATGGGAAAAGCTGACTCCTAACCTGAAGGCTATGCAACTGTTTGCTGCCAAGAACCTAAGGAAAATGCCTAGCAACCCGAATGTCAATCATGGGATGAAAATATTGGGTTGGAAGTATGATGAAGCCTTTGATGCTTTCATGGTAAAGAGGAGAAATGGCTATGTTCAAATATTCGGAGACTTCAAAGATCTTACTAGCTTGTTCTCTTGGGAACTCAAACAGCTTAAGTACCTGGACTTGGTGAACCACACTAAACATCCAAAAGGGTATAAGGGCTGCTGCGTTGATCCAGTCTGCTTATGATGATAAGAGATTCAGTCAAGATTCAGAAGCAGAGAGAAAAGCTCAGTTGGCTGAAGAGAAAAGAAGACTTTGTGCTCCTCACCGTGGTATGTTCAAGGATATAGGAAAGGAAGTAAAAGCAAAGACTATCCCTGAAAATCAGAAAAATGCTCCTATGATCAGTTGGTACTATAATGGGATGACTCATGAGTTGGTAATTGAAAGAGATGGTGCTGACGCTATCAGAATATTTGCTGCAATAGAACTCCGTCTTCTCTCTCGATCCTACTTGAAGATAATGTATTATGAGAAAATGCGGACCATGCCTGTTCAGTTGAGACCCTATGAATGCTACGATGCCAACTACTTTTTGATATTCTTAAACTGGTGGTGTATAAGGCTTGCAGAATTAGGTAGACTCACTCTTGATTCAGAACTCCTGAGAACATCAAACTATTGGTTGATTGAAGAACATGGTTCAAGTGTCATTCTGGATAAGTCAAGACGATTGGTCGAGCTGAACAATTATAATGACCTGAAGAAGCTCGTTTGGCAAGATCTCTATAGGCTGTATGATATAGGTATTCACGTACTTTCTGATAAAGACAAACATGCAACTAGAGAGAACTGGAGATTTCTGCTAAAGCTGATCGGTCAAGATGCTTGAAGCTCGAGAGTTTGCATTGCCAACAAGGGTGGAATTGTTAGAACCTATTTGTTAGCAACACAAACCTTTTGTTTTCTTACCTTGTAATTGATACTTTGTTTTGTAACTAACTTTGGATATGTACTTGGTAAACTTTGTTTATATGTTAGCGTACTTGTTATGCTTCTTAGCGGAGTTGTGACTTATGTTCCTAGCGGACTTGTTTTACTCTTAGCGTACTTGTTTGATTGATTATCTTAGCGGACTTGTTTATTCCTAGCGAACTTGTTTACTTAGTAGTCTTGATCTTGTTCCTAGCGTACTTGTCTTGTTCCTAGCATACTTGTCCTGTTCTTAACGAACTTGTTAGCGTACTTGTTCATGTTAGCGGACTTGTTATTGCTTAGCGTACTTGTTAGCGAACTTGTTATTGCTTAGCGTACTTGTTAGCGAACTTGATAATGCTTAGCGTACTAGTTAGCGGACATGTTGTTACCTAGCGTACTTGTTAGCGAACTTGATAATGCTTAGCGAACTTGATTTAACTCTTAGCGAACTTGTTGTCCTGATGGAATATTTTGCTGAATACTAGGTAATGATTGTATTCTGTCAAACATTCTTTTTGTCCCAAGCTATCAGGTAGTATAAATACCAATTGGAAAACCCTATTGGGTACGCTTCAAGGAGTATTTCCTACAGAGAGCTTTTGTGTGTGTGTTTTTGGTGTTAGTGTGTGTTCTTGAGCTTTAGGAATCATCAATGGGTGAGCATTGATGCTGATTCATCCGGAATCAACCATCACACATGATTTCCGCACTTGTGTGATGAATCATATGAGAACAACGTTCTCAAATCTGGTCCTGATAAGAAGAGACGAGCTAAAGTCCCCTACAAGCAGATCTACTCCAACATTGGCAGGAACATAAAGACTAAGAAAATTGAGGGTAATCTGAAGAAAAACCCAATCAAGGATTGGTACTATTGTGCTCAAACGCATGAGTTAGTGATTGAACGAGAAAATGCAGATCCAATCAGACTCTTTGCTGCCATAGAGCTTAGACTGTTACCAATCTGCTACTTGCGTTGGATCTTTTATGGTCCCCTTGAAACTGTTCCACCCAGACTGAAGCCCTATGAGGAAGTTGATGCAAATTACTTCCTACTGTTCCTTAAATGGTGTGGCAAACCCAGATCTACTGCTATGACCGCAAGTATAACAGGTTGGCGAGAAGATACTGGCGTTTCCTGTTGAAGCTTCTTGGACAGTTAAGATGATGATGATGGAGGTCGTTCGCATTACCACCAAAGGGGGGAATTGTTGGAACCTGGAGGTTGGTGATAACGCGAACACACGAACCCAAGAACAAGATCACAGGTAAAACTGCAGAACCAACATGTATTTTGCTATTTATGTATTTGAAAATTTCGGTTTGTAATAACTTAGTTAATGTTGAACTTTGAATATTTACTTTGAATGTTTGTTTATTAATCGTATGTTTGTTCAGCTTGATTTACATTTGTGTTGATCTTGTGATTGTATGTTTGTTTAGTTGTTCAAACACTTAGAATATTTTCATGCTTGAGTTGTACTTAACGATCGGGCCCAACTGCTCTTAACGATCTGACCCTAGTTGTGCTTAGCGATCTGCTTGACAAAGGTCTTAACGATTTGGGTGCCTTGGCCTTAACGACCTGCCTCCTCTTGTCTATTAACGATCTGTCTCTCTAACGATGTGCCTCTCATGTCTTAACGACTTGACTTGGTCGTTTAGCCTTAACGACCTGAAGAACTGTTCTATCGATCTGGTGAAACCTTAACGACCTGGCTAGTCTGAAGGAGCCTTAACGATCAGATACTTTGTTCTTAACGATCTGGCTATGTGGCTAACGATCTGGCTATGTGGCTAACGATCTGACCTGTGTATCTTAACGACCAGCTTCTTGAGGTTAACGATCTGACAATAAGTGTTAGACAAATTTAATGATTCCTTGATGTGATGTGTGATTCTCCTTGTATTCTGGTCATAAACACTTGTGCTCCTCATAGGGTATATATAGGAATTCTTAGGAAACCCTAAATAAGCCTTGAGAGAACCTCCTGAGGAGCACTGTGTGTTTGTGTGTGTTCTTGGTGTGATTTTGTGTTTCAGAGATTTCTTCAACAATGGCAAGGGAATGTTGCTGAACCAACCAAGGATGATCATCACACGTAATTTCCGCAATCGTGTGATGAATCAAATGATGATCTTTGGCTTGGAAATCGGTCCTGACAGGCACTGTTCATCATTCTAGGTTTGGAAAGAGTTCGGATACTTGGAGTTTGGAAGGAGATCGGACCAGGTTTGGAAAATTAGAGTTCGGAATAAGTTCGAAGATACTTCAGCTTGTGTAGTTTGGTTCGAACATAGTTCGGAAGAAGTTCGGACAACTTACTAGAGTTCGTTAAGAGTTCGGATAAACAGTAAAATTCAGAATTTCAAAATGAGGGATTTGCATGCCTTTGCTGCAATTCAATCTCAGATGCAAACGTTGTTGAATTATGACAACGAGATTGGGACTACACAGAAGGTTCCTAAGTTTCTCAAACTTGAGGACTATCATAACTGGAAGAAACGTTTAAAAGCTTATATCAGAACAACGGATTGTGATTTATGGATCGCCATGGATGCACCATATGTTTATCCAGTTGATAACAACATTGTTCCTGTTATGCAAAGAAATTTGGATCTTACACAAAAGGCTGATTACACGAGAGAACGGAAATCTTATGGACTTCTTACTCAAGATTTACCTAAGAAGCTTTTACATCAATTTGAAAACTGCAAACATTCTCATGAACTATGGACTACTTTGAAGGAAAGATGTGAAGGCAATGATCAGTACAAGAAAATTAAGAAGAAAGTTTTGAAAAAGGAGTTTGACAATTTCAAACATTTTGACGGGGAAGGTGTACCTAAGCTGATCTCGAGATATTGTCATCTTTTATCCGAGATGGATACCGTTCAAATAAAAAAGGACGATGATGAACTAAAGGAAAAATTACTCGAGGGTCTTCCGTCAAAATGGGAACCGTATGTATAATGCTTACCAATGACAAGGATTACTCAACTTTAACTTTTGTGAAGTTATTGGGAAAGTTACAAGTCAGGGATTTGGAAATGAAGAATGTTAACACTACTCCTACTGAGGTTAAAAACCCTGATGTTTATTATGGTTCGCATGCTGCAACAATTTTAGGCAAATCCGAGAAAGCAACAAGTTCTGCTCCGGCGACTGCATTTGTAGCTGGAAATTTGTCTGGAAATGTCTCAAATTCGGGGAATGGAACAAATTCAGAGAATTATGAATATAACTATGGATCTGGAGGGTGTAGTGTGTCAATCCCAGCAAGCAACATGATGAATACAAGCAAGATGGCCATGTCTGTTACTACAACGGAAGATTATATGGCCTTGGTATCTCCTTTGGTATCATCATACTATGAAATTATTACTAGAAAAGTGAGCAATGCGGAATTAACCGAAGATGACTTTGACCAAGTTGATCCAGATGATTTGGAGCTCATGGATATCAATTGGCAATTTTCTATGCTTGCGCGAAGGGTAAAAAGGTTTCTAAGAAGACTGGCAGAAAAGATCTTAATTCTGGTGGTCGAATCGGATTTGATAAATCCAAAGTGAGATGCTACAATTGCTCGAATTTTAGACATTTTGCACGGGAATGCTCTCAGCCCCAAAAGCAAGAATATCAAAATTTGCTCCCAAGACAAGTGTGTCTGGATACAACAATGCTACAAATTCAGGGAGTTCCTCAAACTCAGACGCTAAGTCTGAAAATTCTAAAGCTTTAGTGTCTCAAGAAGATAAAACATACAATTGAGGTAACCAATTTGCTGATTCATCTGCTTTAATTGTTAACAATGTACAAGATGAAGATGCCTTGACCGAGACTACACAAGACTGTGATGAAGCAAATGATGAAGCAAATGGTGAAGCAAATGGTGAAGCAAATGTTTGAGATAGTGACTAGACAAATGTTACAAAATCAACTGTTGATGTTCACTCAATTCTTAAAGAAAAGTTTGCATTTATGGCAAATACAATTTCTGAACAAGTTGAGTCTAATGAAATTCTTTTGTTGCAAAAGAAGATTGAAGTTTTAACTAAAGAAAAAAGAAGCTTTGGTTAAGGAGGTTGAAGCTGCAAAAGCTGATGCATTGGATACAACAAATGATTTTGAGAATCCGTATCAGAAAAGTCTTCCTTTAAAGCAACAATATGAGAAGGCTAAACAAACTGCTTTGGAAGTAGCTGATAAAATGATTGCTTTACAAAAGGAAATGCAGAATCTGTCAGATGAAAATAACAATCTCAAATAGGAGAATGGTGCCTTGAAAAGAAATAATATCAAAGATTCGGTTGCCTTGATGACCGACACTTCAAAGGTAGTTTCTTCTCCTGGTTTGTGTAAGTCTTGTGATCAATTTGCTACTGCTAAGAGTGAAATTGCGTGAGCTTTGGATCGTCTACTCAATCTAGCTATATCGGATACAACTCGTATTTAAGCGATTGTTTTATTGAGCTCACGAAAAATTACAATCAGTAACACGAAGAACAATGACTCGGAGAACACCACAGTAAACACACACTTGAGTCTCAGCTCTCTTAGACTCTGCAATCACTCGTACAGAATACAACGACCAAACTCCTATATATAGACTACTGGCCAAACTCCGTCCGAACTCCAAGTTTGGCAGGTCCGAACTCCAGGTTTGGACCAGGTTCGCCCAACAGCAAACCTAGCCTTGAACTATGGTCTTGATACTTCACATGACATCGTCTGGTTGGATACTTCACACAACGCACATACCATGTATCAACAAATTCCCCCACGTCATGTGCAGTATCTCTTCAACATCCTCAACACTGTATCTTCAATCAAACTCCCCCTCAAGTGTAGAATTCGTTCATCCAATGAAATGAATCTTCAAACAAGCTCCTCCTCAACTTGATCGTAGCTTGATCTTGAAAACTTGATAATGTCTGGTGATTCTCTGGTCTCTGTCAACAGCTTCAGAAGACTTGAAGTTGTGATATCTTTCACTTTAACATTCTGCTCAAAATTTAAATGATCTTCGCGCAAAACGTCTCTTCGAGACTCCAAGATATGCTTTTGAAAATTGTATTTTGTATCACGTGTTGATCAGATCGAAAATAAAGCAGAAACAAAATCTTTTTGACTTTTAGAAAATTTATATCAAAACAAATTTGATTTTTCAAACTTATGCTAAAACACACCAAAAATCTTTTTGTACTTTTCTTGAAATGAAATGAAATTGCAAAACAGAATCAAACTCTATTTTTGGTATGAGAAAGATCACTATATGGGATCATATTGGACATAACGCACTGAATCTACACTTCAATTTCAACTAATCGAAGCACATAATTCATGTTGATTGCCTGTATAATTTGTCCATCTTAAACTCAGGCATAATCATACTCACAACATATGGATATGTTAAGATATTGATTAGATTTTGCTTTGACCAGTGTATCCCACACTATCAGAAATATTCAGACATTTTCTTTTACTTTTTCTTTTTCTTTTGTGTGATTACACTTGTGAATTTTCACAAAGTATAATATTTTCATGATATCGTCAACTGTGTTCCGTGCAAAAAGAAATAAGATTGTTAAATCGTCTACCTTAAGGTCGATCTTTCGATACGCAGATAAGGCCTCGAATTTAACAAAATAAGAAAAATAAAACAAAATGAAATTGTATAACCCAACAACAATCAGGTCGGTACTCCCGTACACGCAGAGAAAGTCCGATGAGTTATACGAAACACCAAAGAAAATAACGCAGAACGTCAAACAAACAATAATCAAGTCAATCTTTCGATACGCAGAGAAAGTCCGGTCGTTTGACAAAATAAAGAAAATCAAAGAAGTTTAAATCTTTGCAAAATGAACACATGTATACACAGAGACTTCTCATTTTTCTTTTCGTCATGAAATACACATCAAGATGTTATCCACATGATCAAGCATTAGTATTTAGTGTTTATCACATCTGAATACTTTCTGATTTGCCGAGCCTACTAAACATATCAAACAATGATCTTATGGCTCTTTCATCTACTCTATCCATTAGTCAGATACGTAAGCCAATGTAACATCATTTCCCAATGATCAATTTCTCAAAATTTTATATATTGTGCATGTATTCACCTTCCTTATATATTGTGCATGTATTCACCTTCTTCCCATAACATGCATTTTCACAATTTCTCCCCCTTAAACAAGACTCGATTTTTAGCTTTTTCATTTTACAAAAACAAGATTTAATTTTTGGCCTTTTCAATTTTAAAGAAAGAAAAACTGATCAACCAACACGGATACTTGACAGTTTAAAATTTCAGAAAATTTGCAGGTTAGAAAAATATATTTCAGGCAATTTAAATTAAGCAGAATACTCCTCCATCAACAACTTTACAATCATGGATAGGTCTTCTAGAAGTACCTGCACACTGGTCAAACTCATTAGTTTTTAACTTGACCCAAAGCGACTGCTTATGGTCGACCAGTGTCCTAGTTTTGCTTAAGACCCACATTGGGTTTCCAAATTGATTGTTGTTTAGGTAACTCAGTTTTTGATGAAGTTACCATAGATGGCTGTGTTGATGAACCTACACTTTGTATCTTTTGAAAAATAGGAACAAAACATTTTTGTTTTAAAAAAATGTAGTCTCAACTTCATCAAAAACTCTGCCTTGTTCATCAAAGAACTTTGTTGGGGCAGATTTACAAAAAACTGGTATCTATTGAAATCTCTGAGGTGAAACATCAGGAAGTGGACAATCTTTTTCCATATGCCCCTTTTGGCGGCAAACATAACAAATACGTTGTGATTTTTCCCACTTTTTGTGTGCCTACAAAGAGTCACAAACATGAATATCTCTAAAATGATAAAAATTAGAATCATATACCTGATGCCTGTGATCATGAACCCATTTTGATGTTGGGCTTCGAGAATAAGAACCATCAGAAGAAACTTTTGCATTCTGATTCTTCAAGGTTCTTGAAACTTCCTTCTTCACAAAAACTCCGGAAATCTTTCGAGCATGAACACAATGAAGAGGAAACTCTTTATCATAAAAAACCTGTTCTGAACCCTTAAGCTTGTATAATCTTTCGGTTTGAATCTTCTCTGCCTGGAAAATATCCTTCTTCACCTGTTTCATTTTAATCTTCTTCAAATCTTGTGGTATTGATGCTGGAACCTCCTCAGATTTGACATTCTGTGATTGAAAACCCAAACCAACATGGTTACCAGAAATCTTCTCCTCAGATGTAGATGCCTGATGACCATTCTTTGCCAACCTTAAAAATTCAGCTTTGACATCACTAACCTTTTTCTGCTCATATAATTTCGTCTCATCAAAGTCAGGTTGAGAACGAATTTTTTCACTCGATGTAGCAGAGTTCTCATTAGTAGGTGACGATGAACCAGGAATAAATTGTGGAGCTGAAGGAATTTCAGATTTCTTTTCCTTCTTTCTCTTAGCCATCTTGTTTTTCTTCTTTTTCACCATTACCTCTTTTTCTCTAACATGATGAAAACTTTGAATAATCATAATCTTCCACCTTTTCTTGCACCTCTTTAGCTAGAAAGCTTGTGAACAATTGAGAATTGGAGACATTATTCAGCAATCGATTGGCATCAATTACTTGAATCTTTAAATCTGGAATTTGCTGTTGAGCTTCAGCCAACTCCTTCTAAGTAGCTATCAATCTTTTTGCAACTTTATGTGTTTCAAATTTCTTTGAAAGCTTCTTTGATAGTAAGGGGTGAAGCTGTCTTATCAAACATCTTTTAAAAATTTTCATCTTTAGCTAGAAAGCTTGTGAACAAAATAGAATTAGAGACATTATTCAGCAATCGATTGGCATCAATTACTTGAATCTTTAAATCTGGAATTTGCTGTTGAGCTTCAGCCAACTCCTTCACAGTAGCTATCAATCTTTTTGCAACTTTATGTGTTTCAAATTTCTGCATTCGAAGATTTTCCATCCCTTCATATAACTCCTTCCTCAATTTATCTTCATTACACTTTTGAATTTCCAAATTCGCTGTTTGAACTTTATTCACACTTACCAACTCACGCTTCTCATCCAAAAACTTCTCCATAACAACTTGATAACTTTCAATCTTAGCAACATATTCTTCAGACTCCTTTGTAAGTAGATCAAGCTTGAGTTTTGATTTATCAAACAGATTTTGAAAATCATTAGCAACATCTTCTGCTTTATCCTTCAATTTCTTGACTTCGTTAACCAAATCATCCTTCTCTTCACAGATCTTTGTATTTGTAGCTTCAACATTCTTTCTATATTGTTTTGATATTTCTAAAACTTCATTCAGCAAGTTGATCTTTGTAATCAAAAATTCATTTCTCAAAACTAATTCCTTCTCGTGTTCCTTTGAAACCTCCAATTCTGAATTAACCAACTTAAGCTCATTAGAAAGCTTCCTAACTTTATTCAACAATGAATTATTTTCTTTTAAAAAGCTTTCCATATTTTCAGCGGATTCATAGGAACTTGGTTCTGAACTTGTATCTGAATAATAATCAACTTGTTGATCATGAGTGACAATCATAGCAGATGAATCAAATTGTTTACCCTAATCATTAACACCATCATTTTGAACTGTTAAAGCTGTCTTGTTTGAATTACTTGACGATGGTTGAGTAAAACCGGGTTTGCTAACATGTGCTTGTTGACATTCTTTAGCAAAATGTCCAAGTTTTGAACATTTGTAGCATTACAACTTTGATTTGTCAAACCCCAAATTTCCATTAAAATCAGAAGTATTTCTTCCATGTGTCTTAAAAAACCTTTTTGATCTTTGACCCAACATAGCATATTGCCAAGATATATCTATTTCATTGAGCTGATCATCATCAAGTGCATCAAGATCATCCCTTGTTAGTTTTGCATCAGCAACATTCTTGATAATCAATCCGAAAGATGATGAAATCAAGCAGCAATCATTTTGGCATAATCATCAGTTGATTCTACAGAAAAAGCATTCTGACTTGTTAACTCTGGCATTGTAAAGGTAAAACCACATTGTAAAACCGAGATATGATCTTACTACTGCATGCTTTGATCAATGTAATGATCACAAGATGTAAATAAGAGAATTAGTATTGAATCACTTGAGATTACAATGAAGACTCTCTGGTTTCTCTCTCTCTAGAACACACAGTAAAGGTGTAGAAATGGCAGAAGTGTTAAGCTATCATTCTAACACATGGTATTTATAGTTAGTGACAAACTGGTCTGCGTACCAACTGGCGGACCATTTGGTACGGGCGTACCGAATGCTACGACGTACCATATGGTACGGCACCATAGAAATTGCCACTACAACTCACAGACTCGCTCTAATCAAGATACAATACACGAAACACATTGTAGCATAGGAATATGCTCTAACACCCGTGATGAATTATTATCTGAATGTCTAGAACTATTTCCAATGAAAGCAGTAGGAGGTGCAAAACTCAAACTTGGCTTAGATTTAGCCGTCACACTAGCAACATTCTCACCATGATACAACTCTGAATTTTGCAGATTTGCTTTGGACTTGTTGGAATTCATCATTTCCATCTCTCGAGCATGAAGTTTACCAGTTAGATTATGAAATCTTAATGTGGAAAATTCTTTATCATGTGTAAGCAGCAACACATAATTTTCCTATTTTTCTAGTAATGCTTCCATAATCTTTTCTTTTAGCTCTTCGTCTG
This sequence comes from Deinandra increscens subsp. villosa, assembly GCA_039602395.1. Lineage (NCBI taxonomy): Eukaryota > Viridiplantae > Streptophyta > Magnoliopsida > Asterales > Asteraceae > Deinandra > Deinandra increscens. Next base: position 32,040,633 of record JBCNJP010000006.1, read on the forward strand.
TTTTCTCAATTCCTACAATCTTCAATTCACTGATGAGATGTGACAACCTTGAGACAAGAGCCGTGATGTTTTCATTCTCGTAATGCTGGAAGTTGTCAAACTCCTTACTTAGCACATTCTTCCGACTTTTCTTGTATTGATCATTCCCCTCACACCTTGCTGATAAAGCATCCCACAATTATTTTGATTTCTTGCATGTACTAAATTGATGTAACAACTCAGTGGGTAATGCCATTGTAAGATAATTGAAAGCCTTTTGTTCAAGCTCATATGATTTCCTTTCAGCAATGTCGAAGGTTGGATGTTGATAAAGCTTCTTAATTGGAATCCACAAATCGATAACATTTGTACTTATATATGCCGAAAATCGTTGTTTCCAATTTTGATATTCTTCTAGCTTCAATAATTTGGGAAATTTCCGACTTGTTCCTATTTCGTTATCAAAATTCATCAGGGTTCGTATCGCATTCTGCATAGCGGCAAAAGCTTATAATTCCGACATCGTTGAAAATTTTTAGAATCTGATCGTCCGAACCCTATCCAAACTCAAATTTGTGATCCGAATCTGTTCCGAACTCTCTTCGAACCTTTTCAGTAATCCGAACTTCAATTAAAACTAGCTATGCCGAACTGTTGCCGAATGCTTTCCGAACCCTTTCCGAACGCTATCAGAACTCATTTTGAACACAAATCTATCCGAACCTCGCACCGAACCTCTCACGAACCAGAAAATTTCCAAACTTTGACTGAACTTTGAACGGACTTTCTCCGTACTCTATACAAACTCTGTCCGAACTAGGACTTGGGAGCGGTTATGCCGAACCTGACTAGTTTCATCCGAACTTCATCATAATTTTCTCAAAACGCTCGATTTTGGACTGATTTTGACAAATTTGCAGTAGTAGATCAGAAAAAAGTGATAAGGAATGATTTAGGAGCTAATGTTGGTACACGAGCAATTACGTCTTTAGAAGTTTGAGTTTGTAAAACAGTCTGAATTGCTCGTGTCCACAAAATAGGAACTGGAAAATAGTCAAAAGGTTTTGTCTGATCTTAATATTAATAATTTAAAATTTAACAATAAAATTAACACTTTTCAAATTCCACCATCATTTTCAAATTTTCTCTATAATACTGATAATGAAAATGTGTCTGGAAAGTTTCATCAAGTTCCTGCTCCTGTGATCATTACAAATGGTCCTTCATCTGCTAAAGTTGATGAGAAGGTGGATGTTGTATCTTCTTCCACAAAGATTTTGGTTCCATCTCATGATGAGAAATTTGATCAGAAATCAATTGATCAAAAGTCTGATAAAAATTCAACTGGAAAAATAGTTTTGGATTCCACTGTTGATGAATTGGTTTACGATCTTTCAGACTTTGACAAAATTGATGATCTTGTCTCTGAAACCGAATTTGAAAATTCAAAACCCATTCTGAAACCAGTTTCAAAGCCAGATCATATTGATTTGATTGTAAAACATAATTTTCCTACCATTAAATCTGAGCTTACGAAACTAAGTGAAAATGAGCAAAAACAGATCGCGAGAGCTAAATCTATGGGGGGGGGGGGGTAAGAACTTATAGAATGGTGGAGTCGGATTTGTACCTGAGTCTGTAAAATCAAATTCTAAGGTTTTTGAACAAGGTTCATCTTTAAAAGTATCGAATTCTAAAAAGGTAAAGGTCGGCAATCCAACTCAAAATGAAAAGTTTGATAAAACCAAGAAATGCACAACTTATCGCCTGAAAGGTTCAGATGTTATGTATAGCGGTAAGGACTCCCCGTTAAAAATGTTCAATCCAGATTTGATTGATAAGTTTTTTACGGGAGGTTATGGTCCAAAATATGACCCGAATGTGAAAAGTGTGCCCATTAGGAGGGAAGATGGTAAAATTATTATACCAAAGGACACACTTGATTCGGAATATTCAGATCATAATTCTGATTCAGGGTTGGTAAAACGGGTGCAAAAATCTGTGCAAAAGACACCAAGTGCTTTCCAATCACCAAGAGTTCGTCAAAAACAAATTTTTTTATGAACTAGCTAAACCAACTTTCAGAAAACCAAATTCATTTTCTAAGAAAGTTATATTTTACTATGATGATGGTTTTTATGATCATTTTGGATATAGACCGAATCCACCAGTCTATGGAAGGGGTCCACGATCGGTTGATCATGGGTTTAGAAATGATGTTGGTCCATGGTATGGTGGTAGGAGGGGTAGATTTCAGGATTATGATGACCAATACTATGCTTGAAATCCACAATTTTGTGATCAATATTTTCATGGTGGTGATGTTCCAGATAGTTTTACTGGCTATGACTCTGGGTTTTACGATGATTTCAGTGATCATCGTGTTTCTAGTCGAAAGGTTTTAAAATCAAAGAAACAGAAACCCGTCATTGAAACCGGTATGGATGATGACACGGTCAAAGAGTTTGTCATTAACAAACAAAAGTGTTTTAAGTGCAAAAAACCATGGTCATACATATCGAAATTGTCCTTCGAAGAAGGATAAAGCTGATAAGTCTGAAGCTGAAAAATTTGATGAGGCTTCTGAGGGCTATCAAACAGAGACACCTATTTCTGGTGTTTCACAAAAGAAAGTCAGATTTGTGGATTACAAAGGTAGAGTTCATTTTTATGATGAATCATCTTAATTTCACAAACATCAAAATGATAAGAACTTAGATGGTGGTTTTGATAATATCAAATCAATTTTAAAGAATTCTGAATCTGGATCCATAAGCACTTCAACTGACAAGTGGAAACCTAAAGGTTCATCCATAGCTGGTAATGACTTTGTCGGAGATGACGGTCGACCCAAAGCTTCGAGCTTGGGTTCGTCCCAAAACTAATCAATTTGTTAATTTATGCACGGATCTTTGCGACAGCCTATGAATAATATTTAGGTTGTTGATAGTAGAGCATCCAAACATATGACCGGTGACATCTCCCTACTTCATGATGTTAAACATTTCGATGGAGGAAAAGTCACTTTTGCTGGAAATAAAGGCGGTCAGATTACTGGAATTAGTAAATTGAGTAATGGTGCTATCACATTCGACAGAGTAGAATATGTCATAGAATTGGAATACAATCTTCTAAGCGTCTCCCAGATTTGTGATAAGCAATACACCACTGCTTTCACAGGGAGTGAATGTTTGATCTTGAAACTAGGATACAAGATTCCAGATTATTACATTGTGATGCGAGCACCACGTTTCTCAAATCTTTATGTTCTTGATATGAATTCAGCAAGATCGAATGTTGTGGGTCAATGTTTTCTTTCAAAGGCTTTTGAGAAAGAATCTGTCTTTGGCACCGACGCATGGGTCAATCCATTACCGAAAGATGAATGAATTGGTTCGTAGGGATCTTTTGGAAGGGGTTTCGAAGCACCAATTTGTATTCAATGATGTGTGCATTAGCTGCAAGAAAGGGAAGCAGACAAGAAAATCTCATCCAATGAAAAAGTACCATTCGATTGATGTTCCATTGGAATTGCTTCACATGGACTTATTTGGTCCTATGAATCGCAAAATCATTTCCGGACATTGGTACTGTCTTGTGGTAACTGATGAATTTTCAAGATTTTCATGGGTAGATTTTCTTGTCATAAAGGATGAAACATCAAGAATCCTTGTCAACTTAATCAATACACTTGAGTCATTCTACAAGTCAAAGGTTAGAAGGATTCGGAGTGACAATGGCACGGAGTTTAAAAAAACGTCATGAGGGTGTTTTGCTTGGAAAAAGGAATAGTAAATGAATTTAGTACTCCTTACACACCTCAGCAAAATGGCGTTGCAAAGACGAAGAACAATTATCGAAACAGCACGTACGATGTTGGCTGATGCACAACTTCCAGTAAATTTCTGGACAGAAGCTGTCAACACTGCTTGTTATGTGCTTAACCGAGTGCTTACGGTTAAAAGGCTTGGGAAAACTTGTTACGAGTTACTCAAGAATCATAAGCCAAATATCAATTATTTGGAACCTTCTGGGTGTCCCTGTACCGTGTTAAAGTCTACTGGTAAATTTGAAGACAAAGTTTTCGAAGGATTATTTGTCGGGTATTCAAACCAAAAGAAACGCGTGTTTAATAAGCAGACTGGTACAGTGGAAGAACATTTGCATGTTGATTTCTAATCTTACACGTTGCCACCCAAAGGCGTTGGACCGGATTGGATGTTTGATTACAAGGCTATTTTTGAATCGTTTGAATCAACACCAGCAATATCTGATGATCATCTTACTCGTGTTAATATCATTTACCAGATGATACTCCGGTCTTTAATATTGAGACTTTGTCTACTCTGAATGTGCCTGTTGTTGAAGATTATCTGACAGAAACAACAACTGACTCCACAACTACTGCTCATGATTTATCTTCTGATGATGACAATGAGTTTCAAGAAGCTGTGTCTGATCAAATTGAGATTCCTGTACAACAAGCTGAACCACAAGTTGAAGCTACCACACGTGGTACGAGTGAGGTTGCGGTAGATAATGTTAAACTTGCACAATCATCTAACACTAATTCAAATGAAAATGTGATTGTTGGGGAAGATGGTGTTCCTGGCTTAGCTGAGACGGTCATTGTTCCGGTTTATCAGATGCTCCGGATAAACACATATCATCCACAAGATAATATTATAGGTGATTTAGGTGAAGGAGTGAGAACAAGACATCAAATTGAGAATAGTGCTCTTCTTACAATCCGGGAATCTGGTATTCAAGACGAGGTGTTTCATTCATGTTTCCTATCCCAGATCGAGCCAACTAATGTTAAACAAGATTTACAAGATGAATCGTGGGTAAATTAAAAAAATTGAAAAATGCAAAAAGCATAAAAAAATTGAAAAATGCAAAAAGCATAAAAAATTGAAAAATAAAATTTTAAGAAATTGATCCGACCAAGTGAGAAATGATATTACATCAGCGTATGTTATCAACCATGGATAAAGTAGAAATAAAGGATATAGGTGCTTGTTTTAGTTAGTTGAATCTGGGAAGGCAAATCTTATATATGCTAGTATGATATAAACTTAAAATTTCTGCATGATAATTGTGAGGCACATCATGATGGATGCTGTGTGATTTTGGCAATAAAAAAATGAAAATAGCAAAAACAGAATAAGAGATGTTCTAGTGTACGCATGCTTTCATTTTGCAAAAAATTCAACTTGTTTGATTTTCTTTATTTTGTCAAACGATCGGCCTTTCTCTGCGTATCGAAAGATCAACCTGATTGGTGTTCGTTTAACGTTCTGCTTTATTTTCTTTGGTGTTTCACATAATCCATCTGACTTTCTCTGCGTGTACGTGAGTACCGACCTGATTGCTGCTGGATTATACAATTTCTGCTTTATTTTTTATTTAATATTTTCCTAAACAATCGGACTTTCTCTGCGTGGCCACAAGGCAAACCTGATTGTTGTTTGTTTAGAGTTCTACTTTATTTTTGCATGAAACGCCATGGACGATAAATCTCTGTTAAAATTCAAATTCTGTGAAAAATACAAAAATAGAATAAACCAGATTGCTAGTATTTCTGATTGTGTGGGCTGTCATATTTTCAATGCTTGTTAAATAAAATCTTAACATATCAGAAAGCTATAGAAATTGATCTGCCTGAACTGAAATACATTGAAAAATTGTATTCTCTGCCTACTTGACTTGCATGCTGACTAAAATTGAAATTGAAGTGTGTCTCATACATATTGGCTTATATGATCTCACGTCTGGATCTTTCTCGCAAAAACTTAAGTTATTATGCTCTTCAATTCTGTTATTTCATTTCTGTTTGGTTATTTGTTTTTGAATATCTGAAATTCCAAAAAGATTTTAGGTGTGTTTTAGCATAATCTTGTAAAAATCCAAAAAGATTTTCGGTGTGTTTGAAAATATTATAAAAAACAAAAAGATTTTGTTTTCATTTTATTTTCGATCAACCGATAGTGGAAAATAAAAATTATGCCGGTTACAACCAAATGGATTTGAATTCAAAAAGTTCATCATTAAATTGCACAAAGTTTGTTGCAAATAGATAAAATTTAAAACTTTTGGGGTTCAATTTGGAAATTCTTTAAAATTCAGGGTTAATTTGAAAATTTTGGAAAATGTCCAAACGCTAAGTTCGGACATTCGAACCTTAGGTTCAGATCATCCGAAGTTCAAGTTCGGACAACATTCGAATGGGCCGAAGATAGAGTTCGGACAGGGTTTGGAGAAGTCTTTGATCGAACATGAGGTTCGGAAAGAGTTCGGACAAGCCGAACCCCTCAGGTTATAAATAGCCAAACTTGAGGTTCGGATATTCACTATTTCTCTTGTTCATGAACCTTTACCGAACCTCCGCCAAAATTTACAAAATTTGATTGACTGCGTGTTTGCTTGTTCTGAGACCGGATTAAGGTAGGATTTGGTTTTCCGAGTGCAAGGGTGTATTTGGTTATCGTTTTTGGTCGACTTCTGTGAGTTTTTTTGGTCGAAAACCATGTCGAGGGTTTTAGAGTTCATAGATTTAAAATTAATCATACTTAGAGGTCATTTTAGATGATAAAAAATGGTTCTGTGGATTCGTAATCTAAAACCGCTCAAAGGGTTCAAATTTTGAAGTCTAATTTGGTCTGAATCGAATTTTAGAGAGTTAAAATTTCTCGGTGTTCGTCAGTTGCCGAACCTGAAGTTCGTCTGCCGAACCTGGAGTTCGGACGAAGTTCGTTTAGGGTTCGGAAGTTGACCAAGGAGTTCGGACATTGACCGAAGGTCAACATTGACCTTTGACCACGTCAAGTTCGGACAAAGTTTGGACTCCGATTTTAGTTCGTCTGGAGTTCGAACAAAGTTCGGCTCAAGTTCGTCCAATATTGTTTTTGAATAAAAAAGTCAATTGTTTACGCGAATGTAGGACCGTTGATTACTCAGAGAAATAATCAAAACAAGAACTCTTTACTTGAAGATCACAACCATGCGGAATAAAGTTGTATCATACTTGTTTTTACTTAAGCTTTGTTTTACTTATACTTGTAGTTTGATTGTATTGATTGCATAAACTAGTGAACACAAGATAATAAATTTCTCGGTACTATTTGCATTAACTCAAGTTCAAACTGTTACAAGTGTAAGCACTAAATCTGGTACTTGTGAATGAACTAGCTAACAACTATAAATAGTACTAAGGAGATCAATTACAGCCGTTGATCTCATACGGGCTAATCTAACCGTAATGAAAGTCAAACAATAAACTTACTAAAAGAACATTAGTAAACATTTAAAAGAGGAAATGTGCAAAATGCATTTATCTATAAGTAGGAGACGACAAGGATGTGACTTTGGAAGAATAGAAGCAGTTGCAGGTCTGAATTCTGCAAAAGTAATCTTTCAGTACTTTTCCGGTTGAACTCTTTATACTGTTGGATAAAAGAGTTCACCCGGAAATGTTCTTCCGGTTGATCTTCCGGTTGACAAATCTTCCGCTTGAGCGTTCTTCCGCTTGAACATGTCTTCAACCGGAAATCTTCATCTTGAACCAGTTGACTCAGAAATTCATTTCCTTACAATCTCCCCCTAAGATGATGCTGCCAAAATTTATCCTCTGTATGTTGTTCTTCAAAAATTGACTATCTCCAAGAGTTTCACTCTTCTAGAGATTGCGGCCTTTCGAATTGAACTCTTGTTTTGTTCAATTGTCTCATGATCCTCCTGGTTTGAAAATTGAAGGTTGAAAGAAGAGGTCTTTTTGCAATGGACTTCTTTCTTCCAGGTGAAGCACCAGTGGCAGGATCAGCAGATGATTTATCAGTTTCAATTGGGACCTTTTCTTTCCCTTTATCTGCTTGAGACGATGCTTGAACAGAACTGGTTGCGGCTATCTCAGTGGGTTCAGAAGGCTTTGTTGGTGATATGGTGGGTGGTTTCATGGCTTGTGACTGTGGAGTTGAAGAGGTGGAGTTTTTAGGTGGAGATGAAGGTTGATTATACTTCCAAATAGATGGACAGGGTTTAGGCTTGGCAGGGGTGATATCAGTCCAGTTATCTATCCTAAATTTTGGATGAATATATTTAGGCTTGGTAGATCTGGATCCCCTAGGCCTTGGGTTCATTCCCCTGGGTCTATGGGAGTAAAATCTGGAAGATGGAGTGGGAACATGGGAGGCTGGTTGCTTGAGTCTTTCCAACAAGTTGGAAGGGAGAGACTCAGCAAGTATGTCAGAGGCATCAAAAGGTTCAGGTTTAATGTATGTAGATGAGGGGTTACCTGTGACTGTCTCAGATGGCAAAGGCATTTGAAGACTTGGAATCACAACAAACTCTGCTCCTTTCACTTATTTGAGCAGCTCATCTACAATTTTGCAAGTATCTTTTGCCTTCATCTTCTCTACTTCAGCAGCAGGCTTGAGACATCTGATGATAGCACATCTCTTGATCCTTTCCAATAGCTCCAGGTTGTCTAAACTTTTGTTCAAGACAGTTGGCATTCTGGAAGCTATGTTGATCAGCCTATTTTTCTCCTGTTCACTAAATTTGACAAGGTCATAGACCTGCATTCTCCATTCAATCGATCTCTTCCTTGCTTCATCTACCAATCCTTCAACCACAAAGTCATTTGATAGAAGATCCAGGTCTGCCAAAAATTGTTTGTATTGCAAATTTGATTTGGCTTCCTCTAATCTTATCCTGGCTTGATTATCTTCCCAGTCATGGATGAATTCTTCTTCATTCAGGTCATCCATAGTTTCTTGTTCTTCTGACTGGTTAGAATCAACCATAGTATCTAATACCCTTGGTTGAGGAGTTATGCAATCTTCACTCTCCTTCAGTCTGATCATCCTCCTAGGTTTGGTTTGTTTCTTTCTTTTGAAGCTCAAAGGAGGCTCTGAATCGGAGGCGGAGTGCAGTTGGATCAATGTTTCAGCAATCTCAGCTTCTGTTGAGTTTTCCGGTTGAGTCTCTTCCGGTTGAGCTTTTTCCGGTTGAGTCTCTTCCGGTTGAACTTCAGCCGGAGATTTTGTACTTAGTTCTTTCAGTACAGTGCTGATATCCTCTCCTTCTTTTTCACCTTCAACTTCTTCAGTCTGAGTGACTGAAGCATCATCATCCACATCTTCATGAACCACATCAACAACTGGTTCAGAGACAATGTTAGTTGTGACCTCATCCACTTTAGATTTGGCAAATGCCTCCTCTTGTGGGATAATCACATTGGTCAAGAAGTGCTTGACCTGCAGAATGCTCTCTGGCTGAGCACCTGCAACTAACATTGTTGCTTCAATCATTCCCAACAGGCTTGGATCCTGTGGAAATACCTTCATGAGTGAGCTCATCTTCACCTCGGTTAACCCATCAGCAACTGAAAAGGGATCAACTTTAGCCAATTTGAAGGCTGTATGCCTTACTTCTTCAGGTAAAGGCACTGTTTGATCAAGTTCTTCTTCTTCAGTTGTGGTTGCAGCAGCAGCAGTAATAGGTGTTGGAGGATTAGTCTTCTCCCCCTTTTTGGCAGCATCAGCTTCTACAGCCTGACCTCCAAAAGGAAATGGGTTCAAAGAACTAACCTCAGCAGTATGCTGTGCAACCGGTTGAAACTTTGGTGCAGGGGAAGTTTCCGGTTGAGCAGTTGAGGCTTCAACAGGAACTTCTTGAGCTTGAGCAGCAGCAGGAGTGTTCATTACAAGGCTGGCAACAGTCGAATTGAGACTGGTTACCTGAGCCTGTAGTGATTTGTACAATGCCGTCAATTCTGTAAGTGTTAAACTATCCTCAACTGGAGTTTTACCAGTATCATAGGAAAAAGATGGACCATCAACCCTATGTTGATCAAGTCCACCACCCTGGTTTTCTTGGCGCCTGGGATTCCCCGTAACTACAGTTTTCCCTTTAGGATCCACTAGGGGATCTTCCGGTTGAACTATAGTATGGGTTGCCATGGATTGGGTCTTATGAATGTTACTACCATCATCAAAGTTCAATGAGAAACTTTGAGTGGCAGCAGCCCTTTCCACATGAATCTCATCTAAACTCCTGAGATTCACCTCATGGGGTGAATGTGGGTTAGATGTAGCAGTGTGAGTGTCACTCAGAATGTTCCCATGTAATGTGGTGTGTGGGTTAATAACACCATCATCTGTGACATCTCTTTCTACATCATCATTCACAGGTGAGAAGTGTGAAGTGTAGGGTGAGAAAGTGGATGGGGATTGTACATCCATATGAAATGACTCCCCCTCAGAAGAAGGTTCATCAACAAGTTTAAATCCCAATTTGGCTGACCCAGTTGGCTTTGTGCCAAGGGTTGGTTCAGGACTGGAGGCAATGGGTTGCAAGAGAGGAGTAGGCTCTTGCACAACCTTTTTGAGCCTTTTGAGCTTTGTAGGCTTTGGGGAAGGGGGGATGATGGGAATTGATGGTGGGTCTGAATCTCTTCTCCTTTTTCTTTTGAAAAATATAGTTGAAGTATCAGAAGGAGAAGGTGGTTGATCAGTGGTGGGTTCAACTACTGTGGATGGTACAGTGTTGTCCACTGGAGCAAGTTGCTCTTCAGAAGCATGTGTTTCCGGTTGAGAACTAGGTTCTCCTTGTTCAACCGGAATCACCCTTTGGATTGGCATGGGATGGTCAGTGTCCCTCCCAAGGAATGGCTTCCTGTTGGTGGTTAATTTGGAAAATGTGTTTTCAGATAATGCTCTTGGAACCAGCATCATGTTTCCATCCAAATTAATTTTGGGGTATTTTTCTTGCAAAATGTAAGTTAAAAATCTAGGGTACATGTAAAAAGCAAAGTTCTTTGCATTACCCTTTAAAGCATTAAAAATTACAGCAGAAAAATTGTATACCTCCCCTTTCACCACAGCATAGAAGGCAGAAGCTTGCTCAACAGCCATTTCATCAAATCCTGATTTCTTTGGCGACAGGCACACCATGATGGTGTGAGCCAGAAATCTCCATTTGTAGGGCATTTGACCCTTGTGAACAGTGGCAGTTCCTTCAGTAGCACCACCATAGCCAATTGCTTTGAGCAGAGCCATGTATTGCTTGGGGGTTCTGCGAACATACCCATTCTTGTCATTCAATTTCAGCAATTCCCTAATCATCGATTCAGTGATGAGAACAGTTTCCCCTTTTACAGTTGACTTCAGCGTATCTTCCTCTACATCGTCTACATCCTTCTCGAGCAGTTGGATGTTCTTCCAGAACTCAGAGAGAATTTCCTCATATATGTAAACCACAACAGTGAGTGCGTGATTCAGATATGAAGTTTTGAGGAAATTGATCATCCCGGTGAAGGTTTCAGCATGTGTAGAGTTCACTGGTTCGTCAAGAAACGCAACTAGGTTGTGTTCAAGTGGGAAAGGATCATTCTTCACTGGTTGTTTCCCCTTTGCTTTGGACTTTGGTGACATTGTTGAATTACTATGAGAGAATTTTGAGAGTAGAAAGAAATGGTTCTGAAAATTTCTAGGTTTTCGGATTTTGAACGATTTCTTGCTTTTGGATTATGAGGAGTATTGAAGGGGTTGTGGGTATTTAACTGGTGGGTTTAAAGATGGGTGACAGTTATCAGCGATGGGATAAAGTACGCTGAGTCACAGGAGAGAGAAAGAAAAAGTGCAAGTGGGTCCGCAAAAAGTGTGCTTCAGGTGGTTGTACAATACAACTCCCTGTTGCGTGTCTTTAGAATTTAATTCGGACAATAAATTGAAACACTTTAAATGCACAATCCGCTTGAAAATATGTGCCTCAACCGGTGAATTAAATGATTCATTTAAGACAAAAGATTTTTCCGGTTGAGATTCAAGCGGAGAGTTTTTCTCTCCAAACAACAAAATTTCTTTCCGTTTGAAAGTTGAACCGGACAGATTTTGCCGGTTGAAAATTTTTCCGGTTGAGGTTGTCAACAGGAAATAAAATTTCCGTTTGAAAAATTTTCAATTTTAATCTGAACTTTCTAATAAAGAATTGTTGTTCCTTTTACAAGTTTCAGAAATTTGGATGGTGTGATCAAAAATTGAGTTTCCGGTTGAAGATGACTTTCCGGTTGAGATTCAACCGGATGTGTTGAACTGGAAAATTCAACCGGAAGACAGAAAAACACTTGATTTTGAAAATTACATGTATCAGTTATCATAGTTTAACAGTATGACCTGACTATGATTGAAAAGGTGTCTAACTGATACAGAAACTTTTCTTTTTCTTTTTCTTTTTGTATCAAGAGACGGGCTCTTTGACACAAAATGGTCTCTTTTATTAAGTTTGTGAAAACAGTTTAATCAGTCAAAGTTCATCATACCAATGGCACTAATGAGATAGAAAAATCTAGCTTCATCAAATGCTTTGGTAAACAAATCAGCCAATTGTTGATTTGTATGAACTTTAACCATTCTAATTAAATGTTTCTCAGCACAATCTCTAATAAAATGGTACCTGATATCAGTGTGTTTTGCTTTTGAGTGTTGAACAGGATTGTTTGTGATTGATATAGCACTGTTGTTGTCTGCTAGAATTGGATTCTCCATGAACTTGATGCCGTAATCCAACATTTGATTTTGAATCCATAAGACTTGACTGCAGCAGCTTGATGCAGCAATATATTCAGCCTCAGCAGTAGAAGTAGATACGCAGGTTTGCTTCTTGCATTGCCAAGACACAAGTCTTTCTCCCAAAAATTGGCATCCTCCAGTAGTAGACTTTTTATCCAAGTTGCGGCCAGCATAATCACTATCAGTGTAAGCTTTGAAGGAGAAATCTGAATTCTTTGGATACCACAACCCAAGCTTTGGTTGTCCTTTAAGATATCTAAAGATTCTCTTCACTGCTAACATGTGTGATTCCTTTGGTTGACACTGGTATCTAGCACATAAACAGACACTAAACATGATGTCAGGTCTGCTAGCTGTGAGATAGAGCAGTGATCCAATCATTGCCCTGTAGAGATGAACATCCACTGGTTTTCCACTTAAGTCACTGTTTAACTTGTGGGAAGTGGAGATAGGAGTTCTTGAGGTTGAAACAGACTGCATATCAAACCTTTTTAGCATATCTTGAATATATTTTGACTGATTCAAGAAAATTCCATTGGCAGTTTGTTTCACTTGTAGGCCTAAGAAGAAATTCAGTTCACCCATTGAACTCATTTCAAACTTAGATTGCATCAATCCCTCAAACTCTTTGCATAAGGCAGCATTGGATGAACCAAAGATGATGTCATCAACGTAGATTTGTACCATCAAAGTATCTTTGCCATCAGATTTCACAAACAATGTTTTGTCAATAGCTCCTCTCTTGTAGCCATTCTCTAGGAGATAGTTTGAAAGAGTTTCATACCATGTCCTAGGAGCTTGCTTGAGACCATATAAAGCCTTAATTAGCTTGCATACCTTGTTGGGGTGATGAGGGTCTTCAAAGCCAGGAGGTTGCTTGACATACACATCTTGTTCCAAAAGACTATACAGAAAAGCACATTTGACATCCATTTGAAATACCAGAAAGTTTTTGAATGCAGCATAGGCAAGAAATATTCTGATTGCTTCAAGCCTGGCCACAGGAGCAAAAACTTCATCATAATCAATGCCTTCTTCCTGTGTGTAACCTTGAGCTACAAGTCTGGCTTTGTTTTTTATCACAATTCCTCTGTCATCCTTCTTGTTTCTGAATACCCATTTGGTTCCAATTGGTTCTTCACCTTCAGGTAGGTCTACCAATTCCCAAACCTTCTGTTTATTGATCTGAAACAATTCCTCTTGCATTGCCTCTACCCAGCTTTCATCTTCCAATGCATCATTGATCTTTGTGGGTACTTCTTGAGACAGAAATGTAGCATGTAGGCAAATGTTTGCATCAATAGACTTGCTTCTTGTCAGCACAGGAGCTGACAAGTCTCCTATAATATTCTCCCTTGGATGATTCTTACTAACTCTTCTATCAGTAAACATTGGAAATTCATGGCTTCTTCCATTATGAGGAATATTGAGTTGAGGTAATAACTCAATATTGTTGGCTTGTGAAACAGGTTCTGAAACTTCAGTTGGTTCTTGAGAACTAGGGACTGAATCTGAGATTAGATGCTCAAAACTGTACTCATTTGAACCAGCATCAGTTGAATCATTGGATTCATTGTTCTCAAAATTTTCTGAAAAATTGTTTTCCGGTTGAGTCTCAACCGGAGATTCTACTGCTACAGGATCCGTTTGAACTTCAACCGGAAGTTCAACCGGATGAACTTCTGCATCAGCAAGAACAATTTCAGAGGCTTTCTTTGAATTGTTGGATTTCACAGGCTTGGTGCTGATCGATGAAAAGAAGGTGGGTTGCATTTGCAGTCCTTTGGTGTTCATCTGCCAGATATTATCAGCTGACCTCATGTGATTCTGCTTAAGTTCCTGTTCCTGCACTGTTGAACTCAATGGCTTCTCAATGGTAAAATTGAAAGCAGTGGTTAGTGCATCTATATCAAATAACCAATCTGGTTGAGATACAAAATTGTTAAGAGATTTCTCATTAAAAGTTACATTAATGGTTTCCTCAACAATTTTAGTACTTTTATTGTATACCCTGAATGCTTTTGACACACCAGAATATCCAACAAAGTATCCTTCATCTGCCTTTTCAGCAAACTTAGGCAACAACCAATTAGTTATCAAAATAGTAACAGGACAGCCAAATGATTTAAAGAAGTAAATGTTAGGTTTTCTACCTCTCCAAAGCTCATAAGCAGTTTTATTTTTACCCTTAACAATCAAAGTCCTGTTTTGGACATAGCAAGCAGTGTTTACTGCTTCTGCCCAAAATATCACAGGTAACTTAGAATCTGCTAGCATTGCTCTAGCAGCCTCAATTAATGTCCTATTTCTCCTTTCAGCAACACCATTTTGCTGTGGAGTTCTAGGAGCACTGAATTGTCTAAGAATTCCCTTTTCCTCACAAAATGAGTTCAAAACATGATTTTTAAACTCAGTGCCATTGTCACTTCTGATTGTCTTAACTTTCAATTTTGCTTGATTTTCTAAAGATACAATTAGTGTTTTTAACAGTTCAGCAGTTTCATCTTTTGTTTTTAAGAAAAACACCCAAGTATATCTTGTGAAATCATCAATAATGACAAAACAATATGACCTTTTTCCTAAACTCATTACTCTAGTTGGACCAAACAAATCCATATGCAAGAGTTCTAGAGGTTGAGTGATAGAAGACTCAGTTTTTGGCTTGAAGGAGGTCTTGTGTTGCTTACCCTTGAGGCAAGAAACACAGTGTTCAGAACAATTGAACTGCTTGTTAGGAATACCCTTAGCCAAGCCAAGATTCACTATCCTGTTCATGTTCTTGTAGTTAACATGACATAACCTCCTATGCCATAAATCAGATTCATCCACTGAGGCTTTGGATATAAAGCATGCAATTCCACTTGCTGGAGTGGCAGCAGATAGATCCAAAATATATAGTCCTTCTCTCCTGGGTGCTCTGAGCAACACAAGTTCCTCAGGGATGTTAACACCAGGTTTTAAGACTATGGCCTCTCTCTCAGTGAACATCAAATTCAAATTCTTGTCACACATTTGTGAGACACTAAGTAAATTGAAATTTAATGTATCAACAAAATTTACCTTGTCAAAGGTAAGCTTCCCATTACTAACAGCACCTTGTGCAGTAATGTGTCCTTTTGCACTCCCAAAGGCTACAGGAGCTCCGTTTATGTTTTTGGGGTTTTCCAATACATGCTTATTTCCTGTCATGTGGCAAGTGCATCCACTATTAACAACCCATAGGCTTTGTTGGCCTTTATTATGCACCTACACACAGAGAAAGTTGGTTAATTTCAAAAGGGAACCCAAGCCTTTGAGGTCTTGGGCTTGCCAGAAGCATCATAATACTTGTACTCTTTAAGTACTAAAGTATTTTGTATTGGATCCTCATTCAACAGATCATCTTGATCAATATTCAAGTTTTCAGACTGTTCACTTGATTGACATTGTCTGTTTGTTTTGCTAAGCCTTCTCTCAGCAATCTTCCTCTCTCTGTATTCCCTATATTTCTTTTGTTTGTTGGTCAAAACCTTTGGCAACTCATTGGGTGAGGTGTAGGTCTGATCAACACCAGTCACTGGTGAGATTCTAGCATTAAAGTTTGAAAATTTGTTTGACTGGCTAGATCTCTCACTGTGAAATGCAGCAGTGACATTTCCATTTGAACTAGAGGGAATTTCCGGTTGAGAGTTGTGCTTGTTTTTCACAAAATTTTCTCTAGAGGTGGTCTTGCCTCTAGATGGGTTTCTCCTTCCTTGACCTTCAAAATGGTCATACTCATCAGTGAACTGAACCCTGGGTCGTTGTCTAGGTGCAGTAACTGATCTGAGTGTTTTGGAGATTTCCGGTTGAACTTCATTTCCAGTTGAAAATTTTTCCGGTTGAAGTTCAGCCGGAACCCTGTTCGGTTTTAGGACTGAAAAACTTCCATTTTTGTTGTTCCCAATTAAAACTTTGTTTGACTCAGTATCAAAATACTTCAATGTGTTACTTCTTACAGGTGAGGTTCTACCTGTAGATTTTTTCTGAGTAGAAACAGTTTTGGGTTTTAACAAGTTTTGAGTTTTACTCAAAGGATTGAATTTGCACATTGCAGCCATGTGCCCTTTCTCACCACAGAAAACACATTCAAACATTTTTCTTTGGTAAGTGTTTGTGTTTTTGGTTGATTCTTCATTTGTGACCTGGTGATAAGTTAGCTTATCCATTTTCTCAGTTTCACTGGGTTTTGGCTGCTTAGGTAGTTTACCTCCAACTTTTGAGTCTTTGGGCTCATAAATAGTTGGTGGTGGAAAAACAACTTTTGGTTTTAAAACCTTGGATTGGTCAACAGATGCTGATGTGCTAGCATCTTTGACTTCACAGTTTGATAATGATTCAACAGATTTTGTTTCAGAAGAAGAAGATGTAGTGCTATCAACAGTTAGACTCACATTACACTCCTTCTGAAGTGCTTGGATTGGAGCAATAACAGGTGAGTATTCCTTGGGTGGTTCAACATTGTTGTACCCAATACCTGTTTTCCCATGCATTACCCCATTCCAAAGTTTCTCAGCTTTCTTGTTAGCTGTTTGGAATTTGTCACAGGTGAACAAGGCATCTTTTAACTTAATTTCAAGAACATCATTTTCTGCTTTTGCATCTTTTGTTTCTTGTCTTGAAATAGTTAGTTTGTTCAACAGATCCTCCAATTGTGTTTCCAAAATAGAGTTAGTTAGCTTTAAAGCATCAAATTTTTGTTTAAATTTTCAATTTTGGTGATGTATGCATTTTCAGTTTTCTTAAAGCAATTCTTTAACTCATTCAAATTAGAAACTTCATCAATTAGATTAGTGTTATGTTTCCTGTATTTTGACACTTGTTCTATGCATGCAGGGCTGCATAGATTTTCCAAAACTTTTTCAGGAATCTCATTTACCTGTTCAGTTGAATCTTCTTTGGCCATCAAAGCATGGTTGATTGGCTCAAACTCAGTGACAAAGTCATCCCACTCAAAGCATTCAGTCTGGTTAGCTACAGCTGCCACCACATTTTGATTTCCAAGTGGTTTTGGTTGTGTTGGCTGTTGGTTGCTGTTGCTGTTGTTATGTTGACTGCTGTTGTTGTTGCTTCCATGATTTGATCTTTGTTGGACATTGTTGTTGTTATTCTGTCCATCTCTCCTTGGCTGCTTGCACTCCCTGGCAAAATGACCAAGTTGGTGACAATTATAACATTTAGCTTTAGATTTATCCAACCCAATTGATGATCCCTTTGACCCTTTATAAATTCTTCCAGTTCTTTTATAAAATCTTTGGGCCCTTACAGAAACCATAGCTAATTGAGTTAAAATGTCCATTTCTTCTAGATCATCTGCCCCTATACATTCCAAGTCTTCACGTGTGAATCCTTGAGATGAGTCAGTTGCCACATAGGCAGAGTGAGAGTTGTCAAACAGTGTTGAAGAACTCTATGAGCATCTAGGTGACTCATTGAAACTGACTGAGGGTGAGTGATATTGAGAAGAATTTGAGATCTTTTGAAAATCAGTTGTAACCAAAGCAGTGGTTTGCAACTGTGGTGATGCTTCAGGAAAGTTGTTTTGCTTAAGATTAAGCTCCATTTCATAAGCACTAAGGACTCCATGGAGTTCACTTAGTTTAAGCTTTTTGAGGTCCTTGCACTCCCTAATGCTTACTGTATAGACAGTCCACATTGGAGGTAAGGATCTCAAGAACTTCCTGTTGGCATCAGCCTGTTCTGTTGTTACTTCTACCTTTTGCAATTCATCAAGAAGTGAAACAAATCTAAGATACTGGTTGGTCATAGATTCACCAGTTTTGTAAGTGAAGTTTTCATATCTTTGTTTCAAAACATCCTTTTTGTTTTCCTTAACCTCACTAGACCCTTCATACATCTCACTGAGAGCATTCCACAAGCCATGTGCTGTCTTATATCCCTTGAACCCTACCAGTATAGAGTTGGGTAATGCAGCCTGGAGTGTCCAGTAGGCCTTGTGATCATATTCAAGCTCAGTATAATCAGCTTCAACATATTTGTCTAGTGGTTTTGGTATGTACACTTCGGCATCATCAGCAGATTGAACAGTTGGACTGTAAGGACCTACAGTCAACCTGTTCCAAATGCGTCTGTCTAGGCTTCTAACAAAACCTTCCATCCTGAGTTTCCAAGTATCAAAGTCATCAGGAGTGAAAATTGGTGGTTTGTTAGAGCTACCATTTAGTGAACCAAGAGTTAAGTCAGTCATTGTGAAAAACAGTTTGTAAAACAGAAAAGCTTATAAAAACTCAAGTGAGCAAGTAAAGTATCAACTTTGAAGCACTAGAAGTCTTCAAAGTGGAGAGCCAAAGCTCTGATACCACTTGTAGGACCGTTGATTACTCAGAGAAATAATCAAAACAAGAACTATTTACTTGAAGATCACAACCATGCGGAATAAAGTTGTATCATACTTGTTTTTACTTAAGCTTTGTTTTACTTATACTTGTAGTTTGATTGTATTGATTGCATAAACTAGTGAACACAAGATAATAAATTTCTCGGTACTATTTGCATTAACTCAAGTTCAAACTGTTACAAGTGTAAGCACTAAATCTGGTACTTGTGAATGAACTAGCTAACAACTATAAATAGTACTAAGGAGATCAACTACAGCCGTTGATCTCATACGGGCTAATCTAACCGTACATGAAAGTCAAACAATAAACTTACTAAAAGAACATTAGTAAACATTCAAAAGAGGAAATGTGCAAAATGCATTTATCTATAAGTAGGAGACGGCTAGGATGTGACTTTGGAAGAATAGAAGCAGTTGCAGGTCTGAATTCTGCAAAAGTAATCTTTCAGTACTTTTCCGGTTGAACTCTTTATACTGTTGGATAAAAGAGTTCACCTGGAAATGTTCTTCCGGTTGATCTTCCGGTTGACAAATCTTCCGCTTGAGCGTTCTTCCGCTTGAACATGTCTTCAACCGGAAATCTTCATCTTGAACCGGTTGACTCAGAAATTCATTTCCTTACAACGAATGACAACGAACTAATGGAATTGGTGACCATTTCTGTTAATCACATTAAATTTAATTAACTTTTTATTTTATGTGTTTTCAGATATGGCGAATAATTTAGAAGTTGGTGATAAGCATAACATCTGTGCATATCATGGCGTTGCTCGTTCAAAGCTTGCTAAATTTGGAGGATCGGGAATCTTTGATTTCTTATGAAGATCAAGAATTCATTATGCCATTACACAACCATGTGATGTCTATCGTGATATTCTAGTGGAATTTTGGTCTACAGCAAGAACGATTACTGATGATCCTATCAGGATTTCTGCAACAGTACAAAGCCGAACTGTCACATTCACTGAAGAAGATGTTAGAAGAGTCCTGAATCTAAATGGTGACTCAACAATAGCTCCACTTGAATTTCCTCATGCTGATAATGTGGCATTGTTGAAACGGATTTGGTAAACCGATGATCCGAGCCGGGAGTAGATTTATAAGTCATCTCTTAGCGTTCCTTACAAAATCCTGGTGCATGTATTGTTGCTGTATCTGGGGCACATGATTTCTGGACAAGATGAGGTTAATCAGAATATGATTTCATTGATGAATGCCTTGATAATTAACCGTCCATACAATTGTGCTGGATTAATCTTTCACTACATGAGAGATAATCTGACTCAGAGGCACAAGAAAGCAGCATTGTATCCAAGATTTCTTCAGATGATATTGAATGATTTGTATATTGATTTAGTGAAGCTTGAAGAGCAAAAGATTGATTCAAAGCATATGAACGAGACAAGTGTGGGTGCATTGGCTTCTTATCAGAAAAAGTCACCTGAAGAGCAGCCAAAACTAAAACGACTGATTGGTCACTTGGCTAATCCAAACTATGTTGCACCAGCTCAGGGTGCAGCTCGTCATGCACAGGATAGTGATTCTGAGGAATTAGATTTTAGTTGGATAGAAGAACAGAAACAACAGCCACAACAATCAAGAATTAAATGACCTAAACGAAAGATTCAAACACTTGTTGCACAAGAACAATATCCAGTGGTTCAAGAACCGGTAGTTCAAGAACCGGTTGTCTCTCAACATGCTGTCTCAGAACCTGCTGTTTCAACACAAGAAGTCCCTGTGACTGTCACCGAAACTGAAACACCAGCGTTTAATACCTTAATTGATGAAGAAGAATCAGAAGATGATGTCTTTCTTGAAGCTAACTCCGAAGATGTTTCAGATATAAATGAACTGTTTGTTTATATACGGGTTGGTTCAAGGAACAATAAGGTGAAGCAAGGTAGTGATGAGCATATGGCTTATCGTACCAGTTTGAGAAAGAAAAATGATCGTTTTATTGGTCGTGTGTATAATGACACTCCATCTGAGTCGGATGAAGATTACAATCCTGAAGTTGATGTTGTACATGGCAAGGGAAAGCAACCGGCTACTGCTACATCTTCAGTAACTCCATTGAAAAGGAGGATGAAGTCAGTTGCTGCCGGTGGGAGAGGCAAGAAACATAAAAGTCAAAAGTATATTTTGAAACCTCGTCCTGGTGTATCTTTATCTGATGGTCCAAGTATATCCATTTAATAGACTACAACAACTGTAGTTTCTACAGCTCAAGCTGATATTTTTAAAAGATTGAATCAATCTGAGTTTTTACAAGATTTGATGAATGCAACAAGATCTGAAGCAGCTAGCACAACACCTTCAGCAAGTGCTGGTGCTCAACATGTTAATCAGCCGATGGGATCAACACCTACAACTCTGTGTTTTCAACAGCTACTATAGTTACAGCTTCAACAACATCAACTCCCGAAGTTAATTTCAATCTTGATCAAGGTTATGTGTCATTTTCTCAGGCCAGTATCCTTAACAATGCTTTACTTAATCAAGAAGCACATATTGACACCTTAAAGGCTAAGTCTGATGAACAATCAAAGGTGATTACTGAGTTGATAACAAGCAATGATGCACTGAGAGCAAGAACTGAATCTCAAAGGAAGTTGATTACTTCATTACAAGGAGATTATTTGCAATTCTACGTTTGAGAACACCTAGTCAGACTCAGAGTGCTATGCTTCTAGAAATGAATGAGCAATTAAAAGTCTTGATGCAGAAATTTGAAGCTCAGGGGGAGATTGGGTCAGGTTCTGGATGTCAAGAGGATTACATGAAATATTTGAATGATGATCCTAACCATGAAGATCCTCAAGGGAATGTTGGTGGAGGTTTAGGCCCAACCGGAAACACTGGTTCGGGTGCTAGAACTTCTACATCTCAGGGGGAGTCTGATTCAAGGGATGTTATGCCGATAACTTCAATTCCATCGAATCAGGCTGCTAAGAGTATGGATGAGTTCAAACGAACGCCGGAAGAAGGTGAATTTGTTTGTGATCTTTATCCTGAACAGCTTTAAGCAGCTTTTGATTTGAACGAAGAGGAGATGAAGAGAACTTCTGAAGCTGCACTTAAGAAATATGAATCATCTGAGCCAGAGTCTGAGGAAGATATTTTTGAAGAAGAGATTGAGGTTGAAGATATTACTGAAGAGGAATATCCAGATTTATACTTCAATTTCAACAATAAAAATCAGTCTAGTGATGATTTTGAAGTATTTCCCAAAGAGAAAGGTGCTGAAGCTGAGGAGAGATTGAAAAAGAAAGAGGCAGAAAAACCTGAAGACGCGATTGCTAAAGAGAAAAAGGAACAGAATCAACGATGGATGTTCAATGAATATATGAAGACATTCCATGCAAAATTATGTTCCTCCTCCAAAGCCAATCAAGCAAAGAATGGATGTAAAATTCAAGGGTCAAGCATCAAGTGAAATTATCAGTTGGATGTATGTTGAAAGTCTTAGGTGCTATGGAATTAAACGACAACATGGAATTCAATATTTCAAGACTGCACGAGACTTTGATACATTACCGGTTTGGGATATTCGAGAGCTTACGTGAAATCCGTTCTACAATTATGGTAATGATTGGAGAGGTTTCTTCTTCAAGAATCAAATTGAGAAAGAATGTAATTATGGATTTCAGTTTCTAAAACCTCAAAGACTGAAGAGGCGTAGACATCCAACCAGGATTCATAAGAGATCTGGGAAGAAGCTGATAATACTTACTTTCAAAACCAAGTCTAATGTGATGAAGAAAATTCCGTTGATGAAGATGGAATTAGACTTCATACAAGATTTGAAGTGGTGGTATTATAATGAGAAGATGGGAGAAGCTGTAATAGTGCTGAAGAAACACAACAGGGTTGTGAAGGTTTATGACCCGATGTGGCTGATTAACTTATCAAAAGCTGACGTAGATGTGTTGTATCACAATCAGATCCTGTTTCATCCAGACTATATGGATCAGGACTTGCAATTTCAATGGGTGATACGGATATGCTTTGCATTGGACATCTATGCTGGGCACAATCATCAGAGTACCTGGACTGGGATGGAGACTGGAGTTGAAAACTGACAAAGACTGACTAGTATTTGCCAAGGGGGAGTTTTTTGATACCTGCAGATGGCAAGATGCTAGATCAGACAATGTTTTGAAGATGTCAAGATTTCAAGTTTACCTTGTTGTCCGAACCCTAGCCGAACTGCAGTCGAAGTGCAGGTTTCGGACATGCAGTAGACTTCGGATAGTGGGGGTTTATATACAGGTCGTTAGGTTTGAATTTTGTAATTAAGTTTTCTTATGTGTGTGTAAGTGAACGTGTTTTGTGCTCCGAGTCTCTGTAATCTGATCTTGAATATCGAATGAGATTGAGTCTTATTATTTACACGTTTTTTCATCATTTTGTTTACACAATGATAACGAGTTGATCACGATCCATCCGCTCACGCTCTTTCATCTCAGATCTCCAAGATCACCTAGAAATCACTAAGTACACTCCTAAAATGGCAAGAATCATTATGGAATCGCTAAGGGTTATTATTATGAAATCACTAAGTGTTATTTGAATAAACCAAGTGAGTTAGCATGAAATAACACCAAGAGGGATCCAGACATTCATATCACAATAGTTAAGTACAAATGCAATTATCTTAATATCAAACAACATAAGTAATGATGATACTGATAAACATAACATATCAATCATTGACAATGATCAGCAAAACATTAAGACAGTTGTTTCAGTACTAGTACATTTGAAATGAAAGATTTACATTTGAGTCCAACACTACGGATGCTATGATTGAGTTGCCACCAACCCAAGATAGGTCTTACAAATTCCTCCTTTGGTGGTAATAAAAACAGGAGACTGACAACTACCTGATCTGACCGAGTAGCTTTAACAAGAACCTCCAGTATTTCCTAGCAAGATTCCTGTAGCGATCATCTAAACAGACGATCTGTGCTTCATACAATATCCAAAGGTCTTCTGGTGAGAATTTCTTCAAATCTGAGTAGTGCCACATCTAAAACATCCTTTGAGATCCACGGGAGAGATAGCAAATCCCTCGACCACCCATAATCTAGTTTTCCAAGGTACTTAGGCTCTCTGTAGTCATCTTATTAGCAACAATGCATTCACACCACCACCATCTTAGAAAAAAACCGAAGTAGTTTGCATCTACTATCTTGTATGGCCTGAGCCTTCGAGGAATGGTGTCTAGGAAACTATAGAATAACCACTTAAGATAACTCCCGTGCACCAACCTTAATTCAATTGTTGCGAAGAGTCTTATTGTGTTGCCATCTTCCCTTTCAATAACCAGCTCCTGTGGGTCTCCACTATAATACCAACACCTTATAGGATTGCTAACCTAATCACTAGTTATTTTCTTTGTGTTTAGTTCCTTGCTAATGCTTTTGTACATGATCTGATGAGGGACCACAGCTATTTGTTTTCTAAACTTTTTATATCTCTTCTCCTTTTTCTCTAAAGGGCGACTAGAGCTTGCATTGTAGATGGAGTTTATTTTATCTTCAGCATCCCTCCCCACAGGATCATTTGTGTGGTTGATCAGCTTTCTCCATCTGAGTTGTTTCAGCTCCTAGGAGAACAAGTTCAGAAGATCTCTTACTTTAGTAAAGAACTCCACAAATCCGTTTCTTCGTTTGACAATAAATGCCTTGAATCCGGATCATACTTCCAACCGAGGATTTTCATCCCATCATCTGATTCAACGTTGGGAGGTCTCTTTAAGCTTCTTAGCAGTGAATTGCACCAAAGCTTTTCGATAAGGTGCCATTTCCTTCCAATTAGTCAAACAAAGTACGAGCTTCTTTCTTTCGATGTTCCTCAACCCTCCTCGCTTCCCATTCATCCAGTTGTCGCTTAACCTTCTTATTTTCTTCAATTATGTGATTTTTTACCATTGTTTGAAGACCAGGATGCTGCTTTCTGCTATAGCTTTTGCGGACATAACCTTTCCTTTCTAGAAAGTCTTGCATTTCTTTTTTGGTCATTCGGTTGACTCCAAGCGTAGCTATATTGGGACTAGGAGGAGGTGAAATATTATCAAAGATCTCTGGAGGAGGAGGCATATACTTTGCGTGCATTTCACAGATCTTTTCCCTTAGGTTGTCATTGAATTGCACGTACTCAAACTTTTTATCTGTGTCAACAAAAGGATTCGCTCTGGGATCGGTTAGCTTTTAGGGAAGCTTGTAGTTATAGAGGTGGTTCTCCATATCTTGCTCGTCGGTATACAGTTCAACCAGCTGGGCATCCGAGAAAGTCATCAAGTAGGATAGAGGTATGCCACAAGGAATGATATCTCTGACATAATTGGCTATCAATAAAGCGTCAGACGGATCAACATTATCTCCAGCAAGGTTGGAGATTATTCTTATGCGTAGTTCTCTCGCCTCATCATTATTTGGTTCAGTTGGCTCAAAATGCTCAGATACAGGACCAATTCTGCCTTGAGGACGACTGTCATCTTGTAGTTGTTTGATGGCTTGTTCCCTAACAAGCAGATTTAGTGTTCTTTCACGCTCCATTTCTTATCTGGCGAGTCTATGAGCTTCATCTTTCTTCCTCTGTTTTTCCATTTCTTGCTCATGTACTTGTCCAGGAGTTAACTTCTTCTTGCCTTTGTCAGGTTTTCTAGAAGGTCCGGCTTCTTGTGTAGTACCTGAAACAAATATAGCTGGACCACCGTCTGTACTTTGGACAGGATTAACTGGAATGGATTAAGCAGCAGCACCAGTGGTGGTTGAGGCAGGGCCAGAAGCATGAACTTCTCCTTCTTGAGTAACTTCTCTTTCTTTAGTATGATGAACTAGTGAAGAGATTGGTGACATATTGGCATCATCTTGCATTTGAGGCTGACTCAACACAGGCTCAGATCTCAGAGTATAAAACCACGAAGGGATACTGCATGATTCGGTAATACGAGAATGCACACGATGTAAATAAAGCTTTGCTTTATTGATTTCACTTAGAGAATACACAAAGTCTAAAGAGAGAGAGAACACACTCAGTTACACACACTTAAGAGTAGAGAATGACAGAACTAATGAACTATCTCTAACACGAACTATTTATAAACACTTACATACTAGCTGGCATACCACCTTGCGGACCAATTAGTACGCCCGTACCAACCGGTACAGCGGACCATATGGTACGGCCATCTTCGTATGTTGACTATATGACTCACAAAGACGCTCTAATCTAGATACAATACACGAGACACAACGTAGCATAGGAATATGCTCTAACACAGAGGAGTTGGAGCTAAGATATCAGTCGGCTCGTCCTTGATCTCATAGATGATTTCCTCGTCATATTCATCATTAGTAGTGAATTCCACATTTATGAAGTTTGTTTCACTGGAGTCCTAGATAAGATTGTTTAAATGATTAGGCAACAAAAGGTCATTGTAGATCTCATCTGGAATCAAGCTAAGAGGTTGAACTTGCAATGCTTCTTTTACTTCTACATTTTCTTCAGTTATAACTACACCGCTTCGGCTGCTGGGGTCAGTAGCAAGGGTGTTTGCATAAAACTCGTGAAACGCATTTCTCCCAAGATCTAGAAATTCAGGATCAACATGCATGTACTTTAGTTGTTCTGAAATATCGAAGATAGCACTTGCAGGCATTTCAATGCTTACTGGCTGTTGTACTGGAGGAGCCAATTGAAGTTGCAATGAAAGTTCAGGAATGACATGAGGTACATCTGGCTCTCCCATTGTTATAGCAAGAGTGTCTCCTGAAGATGATTGTTTTGCTTCAAGTACAACACTTGAGAATCTCGGTAGCTTGAGGTTCTCGGGAGGTGGCACCAAGCTTATGACGGACTAATATATTTCATCTTCGTCTTCTCCACATGGTTCATCATTTAAGAATGTGTCACCAAAATAAATGTCCACTTCAGACTCGGAAGATTCATCATCACTTGATGGGAAATCAGCAAGATGAGTGTCATCTACATCTTGTTCTGTGACAACGATAGAAGATTTGGCTCCAGATTCTTTGCCAGCTTGGTTGAACTTGGTTGTTTATTTGGTTAAACATTTTCTGCAGAGGGGACCTGGTCTATCATCTGTACATCACCAAGACTTGCATCTCCACTACCACCAACATCATAACCATTAGCTCTAGCGGCTTGATTATTTTGCAGTGCTTATGCCAATAACCTCTTTAGTCTTTCAATTTCCTCAGCTTGCTTTCTTATTTTCTCATTAGCTTTGAGAAGCTCTTCATCATGTTCTTTGATCCTATCATTAGCTTCTTTAAGCTTATCAGCAGTAAGTGTATTTAAAAAACCGAGGTGGTGACCAAATACCAATGGATCGAGTCTTTTTGTAACTCGTTTTTGTAGAAATAAATGAACACCCGAATATGAACAACGACGGTGTTAGAGATGTGATGATGATGATGAGCAAAGCTAGTATAAACATGGATATATGAAGAACAAGATAGATAGATGATAAATAAGATGGAATGGTAGATAAATAAAGATAATCGAATGATTACGTTTTACCTACCCTACGCATCCCTGGTATCATGAACTTACTAGGTGAGTTTATGAACCCTTACAAGCTTCAAAGAACCATGACTAGCTCTCTCTCACTAAACATACATCATCAAGACATTCCTCCATGGGATATGTCTCTATATATAGTATAAGACTCACTAAGGGCATAACAGTATATACTAACTAATGACAATATTACAACAATAAATAATAATCACTAGAGCCTCTTCTTTAGTCAAGTCATGCGTCTTGAGTTGTCATGGTCTTCACCGTGTTGTAGGGACGGTATATAATAAGTGGTCGTTGAATATTAATCACATCTATCCAAATCTTGTTGGCTCGGTCTCTCGATTCCCAACAATCTTCCCCTATTTGGTAGATGAAATACTCAACACTTGTGACATTGATTCTTGTATTCTTGCAACTTGACTTCAAGATAATCTTCATGTAGTTTCAAGTCTTTCATTCTTCAATTCTCCTTTGTGAAGCTCCCCCTTCAATAAACATCTTCTAGCCCGAAATTCCGCAAAGGCTATAAATGCATAGGGTGTTTACAAAATCAACACAATGGCTAGCTACTTGAGGATTCAATCATAACTCAAGTGAGTCAATATTGTTGAAAGTAAACAAGATAAAGGATCTATGAAAAATTAGAAACTCAATCCCAAAATTCAACCATATTAAAATACTTGACCGAATACCAAATCAATGTTTTGCACATAGATAAACCACTTCTTTTGTGCTATTAATCTTGCCTTTGATTTTTACCATAATGGCATTGACGCAACTGTTACAGCTTGAGGACTCTTCGAAGAGTAAAAATCACGTTGCTTTCTTTTTCTAAAATCATTGCAAAAAGTCTCATTATCTTCATCACATCTTCTCACCCTAGACTTTTGCAACCCGTAGCAAAATAAATAAGCATGTTGTTGTAATCAAACACTTCCAAGTAGAATATCACAAAAAAAAAACCAGCCGTGCAATATCAACCGATGAATCTTCATAATCCAACCAATAGCAAACCCCGTTCGTCTACAACACATCAACCCAAACTTATGCATAACTGAAATGTTTGATGAACATCGGGTTCACGAGAATACTAAAAGTGTTGGAAAAATGAAGTGGTTGATGTGGATCCTCATGGCTACGATTTGGTTGCTACTGTGTTGACAACAAAAATAATAAAAACAGCAGCCCAACTGTTTTATTTTTCTGGTCTGGCCCAGTCCGTTCATTTGCACAACCCATTTTCCTTTAATCTCACGCATCTGCGCCTCTTCATCTCTGTCGACAGGGAGCTAACAGCCGACGGCCTGATTGGCATATTCCGGCGGGCCTGTAGTGCGAACATAACAAATTCCGGCGACCAGAACATTGAACGAAGATAAGTGTCGGCAGACTGGAGCATCACCTGCGATCTGAACGACATCATAAACTTTTCTGGTTCAAGTTCGTGGTTTGCGATTGAAGGTGGAACATCTTTTCCAGTTTCTGGTTGAAAACGCATTTCCGGTTCAAGTTTCCAGTTGAACTTCACAATTCCGGTTGAACTTGATTTTCCGGTTGAAAGTGAGACTTCCGGTTGAACTCTGATTTCCAGTTGAACACCAAATTCCGGTTGAATGTTGGAATTCCGGTTGATGTTCTATCAATTCCGGTTGAGTTTCGGAATTTCTGTCATATGCATTTTTCCGGTTGGAACAAGGTGGTTCCGGCTGGTTGATGAAACGGAGTGGTCATGTACATCATGTGAACCGTCAATCATCGTCCTTTTTGATTGAAGAATCCGTTGTCAGCCATGTTCACCATCTTCATCTATGAAACCCAGATAGGAACGTCATCAACGTGAATAGTTTCGAGCCGTTACCCAATCAACTTCTTATGCCTAAACCCAGATACGAGTTTCATCTCCCTGTTCGGCAACCCAGAACATAGTTTACACTAACATTGTCAACCTCATGATAATCATCATCATCATCGGCATTCATCACCCTCATCACCATTTTCGACCAAAACGAGAAGAAACTTGAGATGCCACGAGCTGCAATCTCGTGTTTTACGCAACTTTTCTGAGTTCCTTCAATGGTTTTGTCTCTTTAATCAAAACCTGCAACTCAAACAATATATCTTTTGTGTATTTTTGCTCTTTCAAATCGAAGAGAGAGAGTAGGTGGGGCATGATATATTTAACCTTTTGACAGAGTTCACAGGATGGGATGGACAAACGATTGTTACCCTTTAGAAAAAGTACTAACAAAGTCGTTGGTAAATGGTTGATGAGAAAGATAGATGTGCATAAAAGTAAAGAAGAAAATGACAGTGACGATATAACTTTATATTTACTCAAACAAGAAAGTGGTCATGCTTTTTCTATGTATAAAAGTAGGTTTGACATTTGATGATAGTGACTGGACATGTGAATTACTTTATTTTCAAAAATCACCGAGACTACATAACTAATATAGTAAGAGTACACCATCATGAATTAAATGCACATGCATAATATTTCGATGGGGATATTTCAAAATATATTGGTAATTTTGAACAGAAAGAAACACAAGCCTTTAAAAACACTCAAGAACATAGCAAAAAACTAATAATCAGATTTTGAAAGAATATGGAGGGGATTTCAAAAATCTTTCAAAATGTATAAACATCTCCATTTGTTTACAAAAACAATCATAAGAACACAAAGTTGAGATATCAACGGTGAAGTTGCATTATCTCGACCTTGGCTCTGATGCCAATTGAAAAACTGAGGTGGTGACCAAATACCTTGGGTTGCGGAAGCGGATTAAGTCTCTGTGTAACTCGTTTTTGTAGAAACAAATGAACACCCAAATATGAATAATGATGGTGTTGAGATGTGATGATGATGATGAGCAAAGCTAGTATAAACATAGATATATGAAGAACAAGATAGATAGATGATAAACAAGATGGAATGATAGATAAATATAGATAATCGAATGATTGCATTTTACCTACCACACGCATCCCGGGTATCATGAACTTACTAGGTGAGTTCATGAACCCTTACAAGCTTCAAAGAACCATGACTAACTCTCTCTCACTAAACATACATCATCAAGACATTCCTCCATGGGATATGTCTAACTAGTGACAATATATAGTACAAGACTCACTAAGGGCATAATAGTAAATACTAACTAGTGACAATATTACAACAATAAATAATTATCACTAGAGCCTCTTCTTTAGTCGAGTCGTGCGTCTTGAGTTGTCATGGTCTTCACCATGTTGTAGGGACGGTATCTAATAAGTGGTCGTTGAATATTAATCACATCTATCCAAATCTTGTTGGCTCGGTCTCTCGATTCCCAGTATAGGAGTCTTCAAGATTTCTCTCCATAGTCAACTCTTGATGAACCGCAGAGGTGTCTGCCGAAGATACAATTGCTTGAGTAGGAGCAGTAGGCATAGGCTGAGACTCTGATTGAATGGTCGGATCTTGACTTGTGATGGTATTGTCAGCAGTTGTGTCTATGTCTTGAATAGTTGCTTCAACAGCGGTGATTGCAATATTATCTAGTTTGGGTTGAACAGATGATTGCACGACAACAACTGTTCTAGATCCAGAGGTTGGACCTCTTCTTATTTCAAGTTTCTTCCGTTCTTGACCATGCTTTGATCTTCCTTCCCTTTTGTACAAAGGCACAACACTTCCACCCTCAAATACGAGAGAGACTGATTCGGGTTCAGACTTTCTTGGAGAGAAAGAAGAAATGAAGAAGGTGATAATACACCTCCAGTTATCTGGGAAAAACTTCTTCTTAATCTTCTCGTTTGAACCTATAGAAAGATGTCATTCATATCCCATCTTGAGGATTATGTCTTGCCATTGAGCCTTTGGGAAGGAATCAGAGCATAGTGCATCGTTCAACTATAACACTTCTCGGACATTTTACTCATTTATTCCAATATACATATCTTGAACCCTCGATCTGATGGATTTGGAACCATAGTCAGCAACAAATGTGTTAGCATTATTCCAAAAGCCATTTATTATATCCGAGCTGATGACAGACTCCACAAGGATACTAGTGATCCAACTTGAGTTTTCCAGAATCCTGAAAGCCTGTTCATATAGTCCGGCATCAGTCCAGCTGTAAAACACATATAAGGATCTTACTAATGCATGATTGTAATCAGATTTGGAACACACGAGGTAAATAATGATTCTTTGATTGATCACAAGCTCGATTATAGAGAGAGAGAATACAGAGAGTAATACACCGTAGAAAACATGCAGTTAAGCACTCAACCCTCACAACTGCTCTCTAACACACGAGCTAAATATATTTATACTAGACTGCGCAGCGTACCAATTAACCAGCGTACCAGATGGTCTGTTGCTGCGTACCACCTAGTCCGCCACTGGTACGCTGGGGATAGGATATACAAAACGATCAATACAATAGACAAAACACCTAGACCTAGCACTAGACATCATATTATGTTCTAAAAAACTCTCCCTTGTCTTGTGCTAGTCTTCAGAAGCTTTTGTCTCTGACTTCTTCCAATATTGTCTTCGATTATTTCCAGCATGAATCTTGAACGCAAAACATACTCTAATCACTCTTTGAAATTGCAAGGTTTGCTTAACATTCTCAGCCTTATACAAAATTTTGTCGTGATAGAGCTTTTTGATATCAGCTTTTGATAGATTGATCAACCACATTGGATCAAAGATTCTAACCACCTTGGTTTCTTCTTTAATCACAATCACTGCTTCTCCAGTACACTCGTCATAGTACCACCACCTCAAAGTCTTGATAAAATCTTGCTCAAGCTTCTTTAATGGAATTTTCTTCAATTGAATAGGCTTCTTGTATTTCAACACCACAACAGCTTTCCCAGTTCTTGGATTAACATCTGTAGGATGCTCTGAATACTTTGCTCTCTGAGGAGTTAGAAATCTAAATCTTCCTTGACATTCTTCTAATAACTTGTTCTTGAAAAATTCTGCCAACTGATCACCTTCATAGTTCAGAAATGGTTTTCTCGATAAATCTCGAACATCACAAACAGGCAAAGTGTTGAATCTTGTTGCATTCTTTAAGTACAGAATTCTAAACTCTTTCTTTATCGCATAACACTTGAGTTCTGGATCAAACATCCAACTAATTATGTTCCCAGTAGCTTCACCTTTGTTTTCAAAGAATTTCTTCTGATCAACTTCATTTGTAGGTTTCACTACCGGTAGCTTCTTTGCCCTTTGAGTCTTCAACCATTCATCAAATAACATCTTCTTTTCTTGTTCCTCTGACAAATTATCAGACTCAGTTGTTTCAATTGGTTTTTTTGAAGTTGGTTTCTCTGATTCTTTCTTTTTCATCTCCTTATCTACTTCTTCTTCATCATCTCTACCAAAGAAATTGAATCCTCCAGATTGATCGCTATCTGAGAAATTTCCATAAACTTTCGGATCATCTGGATATTCTTCAGCAGTCATGTCTTCAACATCTACATGTTCCTCTTCAAAACCAATATCAACATCAGAATCTACTTCCTCGTATGGCTCAGCAAAAGGAACTTTGTCTACATCATCCACATTTAGATCAAAAATGGCAGTAAGTTGCTCTTTTGTGTATGGATTGATAAACTCCCCTTCTTCCAACTCTACCCTGGTAATAGGAGTCACATCATAAACAACCTTTTCAGACGACTCCCCGTGAGATGCAGCAGATGTTGAAGTCAAGCAATCTCACGATCTTTTGACTAATCCCGAGATACCAACTCCTTAACAATATTCTTTAAGCCTTTAATTTCATCAGCTTGCTGTCGATTTGTAAATTCTAACTCATCCAGTCTTGTTTGATGTAAAGAAAGCTTCAAAATCAGCAGAAGAAATAGTGGAAGTTGTAGAAGCAGCAGTGGTTGAACCAGACGCAGAAGTAGAAGAATATCTGATAATCAGCTTTCTAACAGGTGGTTGAGTTGAACTTTGTACATTAGCAGACTTGGTGGTTGGTTGATTTGGAATCGAAGACTTTGGATTAACCTTTTGCTTCTTGCTAGGTAGACTGCTACCAGCCTTTCGAGCATCAGCAAGGAATGAACACTTTCTTACCCTCATTTTAGGTCTAGCCATATGCTTTACATGTTTTCCTGTAACGACCATTGGAGCCTTGCCTTTATCAGCAGCTTTTATTTGTCTAGTTGATTCCTCCACAAAAGGAGTATAAGATGGATCATCAATGTCTTCTCGATCAGCAGATCGTTTTGTTAAATGCTCATATTTAGAAGTATCTTTATTTTGTGCAACCAAATATGCCAAATGAGCTTTAGAACCTTTCTTAACTTGGAAACCTCTGGTATTATGCAAAATCTCAACATATTCACCAAAATCAGTATCTGTATACGAAGAACTTTCATCATCATCATTTTCAGAAACATCATGCATCAACTCATCATCTTGAACATTAACCGCCTCAGGTTCAGTAATAGGTTCTTGAACGACTTGCTCTTGAGTTTGTCGTTGTTGCTGTTGGACAGGTACAGAAGCAGCAGGTTGTTGTTCTACAGGTTCTTGTACAGGCACATCATCATCGTCATCTTCTTCATTATCATCATCTTCAACTGGATCTCCATTTTCATTATACACTAATTCATCATCAATACTATCTGGATGTCTTGGAGCACCATCAGCAGGAGCTACATAAGCAGGGTTTGCTAGATGACCAATCAGACGTTTAACTGGAGGAGGCACATTCGCTCTTTTTCTTTTCTGATAAGTAGGCAACTTACCCACAGCTACTTCGTTCATGTGCTTCAAAACTAATTCAGCATCCGGATTCTTTGGAAGATTAGGATGAAGATCGTTTAAGATCATTTGCATAAATCTAGGATACATCACACTCTTGTTCTGTTTTACCAAAATGTTCTCCTTCATGTAATAAAAAATCCAACCTGAGAAGTTGAATTCTCGATTCATCACCAAATCTGTAAAGAAAGATAAAACCTTCATATCAAATTCCTCATGACCCCTCAATCGGTTACCAAAACATCTGATAATCACGTGTATTAGATACTTGTACGGAGGACATAAGTTTGCTTTGAGAAACCAGGATGCATAGATATTGCTATCATACTTTATTCTCCTTAACAAGGCAACCATATCAATCTGATCAAACTCTTTAGGAAATGTCGGTTGATCATTGAATTGTAAAACCCTCTGAACATCTTCTTCAGTTACAATCACATCAGTTTGAAGAATTCTCGCACGCATCACTGCAGGTGTCACCAAATAATCTACTTGAGCTGATGTCCAAAACATTGTAAGTAAATCTTTGTATGGTGTACACTCGTGTGTAGCAACATAGTATACTCTTGATCGGCTCAGAAAATGAAATATTTCTCTAAAGTGAGATCCCACTTGGCAAATGCCCCAAGATATGCACAAATATTGTGTTCGTCGTTGGTCTTTAACGGTGCCATTTCTGAAACAATCACAAACAACAATTATCATTAAAATCACAAGATATAATTAAAACTGCTTCGAACCGACTCTAGTTTAACTTTTAACGCTCAAACGATGAACTTTCTGAAAAACTTGTCAATGGACCACGTAGCGGACCAAATTAGTCATACGGACCACATTTGGTATGGAGCGGACCAATATAGTTGACCACGTACCAGATTGGTCAACGGACCAGATACGGACCACAATAGTTGACCACGTACTAGACTGGTCAATGGACTAGATACGGACCACACTCAGTCACGTACCAAATCTAGTACGCCGCGTACCATTTGGTACGGCGGATGAACAGTTCATCTGAAGAGTCTTTTTTGATTTTGACACTTAAATCCATATTGTTTTTGAAATCGGCCAACAAGAGTTTGATTTACATCAAAAAACAACCAGGAACATTCATTCAAAACAGATTGAGATAAACAGAAACCCCTTTTACCAACTCGGTTCCAGTTTGGCGAAAAACCCGACACTTAAATCTCAAAAATCAAACAAATTAAACCAAGATAACCAGATTCAAGACCATGAGAAGATGCGCAACATCTGTACCTACCTGTAGCAACAAAAATCTCGAGCAATGGTTCGTTATACAATGAGAAATCAAGAAAAAACATACTGAGGCGAATTAGGGCTTTTCGGAGAGGTTCGGAGGTGGTACGCTGTAAATGCAAGAAACGTACCAGATGACCTTTTTATAGCCCAGGTGGTTCGGCCCAACGTACCATATGGTATGCAGCGTACCACCCACTAAACCAAATTTTGGTCCAAAACCAATTTTCAATTTTAACCCTTATTTTTCAGATTTATCAATTTGAACTAGAAAAAGCACAATTTTCCAGTTTTTCACTTTTTAAAGAAGATGAGCTGATGTAAACGTCGATTGTGGTTCCTTCAACAAAAATTTGCCATTTCTGTATTCAGTTGATAAAAAACAAAGCAGAAATAAAATCTTTTTGAATTTTATCAATTTTATATCAAAACACACTAAAATCTTTTTGATTTTTCGAACTTATGCTTAAACACACCTAAAATCTTTTTGACATTTTCTGAAATAACAAATCAACAGAAATTAGAACTTTAAATGCAATAATTTATGTTTTTGTGAGAAAGATCGCATAATGAGATCATACCAGTGAGATGCACTTAACACATTTCAATTTCAATCTAATCAGCATGCAAGCCAAGTAGTCCACGAATACAACATTTTTATGTTTGTTCCAGTCAAATCAAATCAATTTTTACTGCTTTCTGATATGAATTAGTTATATTTATCAAGCATAGAAATCATGGTACCCACAAATTCAAGTAACTGAGAATATGATTTATGATATTTTTTGACCTTTCTTTGACTTTTATTCATCAACGTCAGGTCGGCCTTGTGAGCACGTAGAGAAAGTCCGATTGTTTAGGAAAATAAGAAAGCAAAACAAGTTGAAATTGTATAACTCAACAACAATCAGGTCGGTACTCCCGTACACGCAGAGAAAGTCCGATGAGTTATACGAAACACCAAGAAAAATAAAGCAGAACATCAAACGAACAACAATCAGGTCTATCTTCGATACGCAGAGAAAGTCCGATCGTTTTACAAAATAAAGAAAATCAAACAAGTTTAAATCTTTCAAAAGAACGCATGCATACACTAGAACACTTATTTATTTAATTTTTCAATTATCATCTTTTATCAAGATTGTTAGAGCATTTTGTGTTGTCTAGTGCTAGGTCTTGATAGTTTGAATATGTAAAGTTATATGTTTGTGTTTTATAGATCCAGCGGATCAGTGGCGGATCAGGTGGTACGCCGGACCACCTGATACGCTAGTAAGTTGGTCCACCGGATCAGTCTCTATATATAGGTTTGAGCTTTCTTAAGTGTGTGTTTTACATGGTGTAACCTGAATACTCAGTGTTCTCTCTGTTTACAAGTTGTGATCAATATAAAGAAGATTATTTACCTTGTGTGTCCGAATCCGAATGTAATAATGCACTAGCAAGATCGATTACGTGTTTTACAAGTGGTATCAGAGCAGGATTGCTCAGTTGCTGCGAGTTACAGTTCGGTTTTGGGTTTTAGAGAGAAAAATTTCAATTTTGGTAAGATTTTGATCAATTCTTCTCAGTTCTTCGTCAATTCAGTATGTTTTCTTCATTCAGATTGTTTCTAGTTCATTTTCGCTGAGTTGTACATCGAATTCAAGCATTAAAAGTCAGAAATTATGGAAATTATGTGTTTTGGTTCTGATCCGCTGTTGATCCGCTGGTGATCCGCCAGTTGAAGGTTCTGATCCGCTAGTATAAACTCATAAATTTAGTGATCCGCTGAATTTGATCCGCCAAGCAATCTTCAAACACTGATCCGTGGCGGTTATTGTTTGATACGCGGCAGTTTCAGCGTATCAGAGTAGCAGCGTATCAGATTAGCAGCGTATCAGATTAAGCAGCGTATCAGTTAGCAGCGTATCAGTTTGATCCGCGGGTTATTTTTGATCCGGTAGAAGAATTTTGTTCTGCAGGTTGAATTTTGATCCGGGGAATTTTATTTTCTGATCCGTTCACCTAAAATTTGATCCGGGGGTCTAGTTTTGATCCGGGGTTCGATATTCTGGTCCGCTGAGTACAAAATTGAGGTTTTGTTAATCATGGATCCGTTTCAGGCTTTTGCTGCTATGTCTACGACTGTTCAAGCGTTGTTGAACTACGATAATGAAATAGGAACTACGAATAAAGTTCTTAAACTGATGAGATTTGAGGATTTTCATAATTAGAAAACTCGGTATGAGTCGTATATCGGTGTGACCGATGTTAGTGTTTGGACTCCTATGCTTGATGGGTATGAGATTCCAAAATTCACAACTGGGGAGTTTATTGGTCAAGAGAAGCCGTTCAACAAGATGAACGATGCTGAGAAAGAGGCATTCAAACTTGAAAGAAAAGCATATTCCAACTTATCAATGGCTTTACCTAAGGATATTTTGCATCAATTTAAAATGCATACAACATCTAAGAAATTGTGGGATGCCTTATGTCATCAATGTGAAGGTAATGCACAATACAAGAAGAGCAAGAAGAAAGTGTTGTTACGAGAGTATGATAATTTTGCTCATGTTCCGAATGAAACCATTAATGATCTCATTTCAAGGTTGTCTCATTTGGTCAGTGAACTTGATACTGTTGGAGTAAAAATTGAAGCTGGAGAATTGAAAGAAAAGCTATTAGATGCTTTGCCCGAGAAATGGGAAGGTTACATTTTGTTGCTGACTCATGATAAAAGCTTTGATGATCTCACCTATGATGAACTTACAAGGAATTTACTAGCAAGGGAACTGGATATGATGCGTGTGAAAACTTTACCATCTCAAGTCCAGAATCCCGATGTCTACTTTGGTGAAAATGCTTCTACCATGCATGCTAAAGCAAAGGCTAGCACAAATCCACCATCTACTGCTTTTTATGTAGAAAATACTTCAGGTGGTCATGCAAACATGTCTAGAGGTTCTTCAAGTGGAAGCTATGCTAGTAAAGCTGCTGTAACATATCCAGTATATTCACATCAGTCGTCTTCTGCTCCAAGTCACAATCAGAGTGCTTTTTCAGCAAAGACTACAAATGACTTTATGGCTTTATTTTCGGCAATGGTTTCGTCTTATGATGGAGTTGTTGCAGGAAAGTTAACTAGTGCTGAGTTAACTGATGAAGACTATGAACAGATTGATCCTGATGACTTAGAATTGATGGATATTAACTGGTCCATGGCAATGCTTGTACGCAGAGGCAAAAAGTATATGCAAAGAACGGGTCGGAAGGATTTAAATCCTGAAGGAAAACTTGGATTTGATAAATCTAAGGTTCGTTGCTACAATTGTCAGAATTATGGGCATTTTGCCAAGGAGTGTACCAAGGGCAAGCAGCAAGAAACTTCAAAGTTGTATCAAAAGTATGCTGCACAGAGTAACAAGACATCAGGGAGCAATACTAATCCTTCAAGTTCAAATGCAAATGCTAGTGGTTCAAATTCAGACAATAAAGCGTTGGTTTCACAAACTGGTGAAGGATATGATTGGGCTGCTGATTTTCCAGATGAATCTGCTTTTCTGTGTACTGAGGAGCAAAGTGTCAAGATTGAAGATGATTCTGATCTTCCTGGTGAAGATTTCTTTGCTGAAGGTCAACATGCATTTATGGCCAACATTCAGGTTAATTCTAATTCTTATGAACTTTGTCTTAATTCTGCTAATCAGTTGAAGGAACTCTCTGTTGAGAAAACCATGTATTTTGACAAATACTCTATAGCAGAAGAGAATGTCAAAATTTACAAACAGAGGTGGGAAGCTGTTAAAGCTGAACTGAAAAGTGAACATTCTGTGGTTCTGAGCACAAAAATTGAGCTTAATAACAAAACGGAAGATTATATTTTTAGTGAAAAGAAGCTTGCTGAAGCAAATGCTAAAATTTCCGAATTAAACATTGAAATTTTGGATCTTAAAAGGCAACTTGAAAATTTCAAAAATTCATCTTCTTTTGCAAGTTTTCTTTGCAAAGATGAACATTTAAAAGATTTGCTCAAAGAATCCGGGTGTAACTCAGTTCCTCCACCCATTGTTCATGGTTTAGGACCAAAGGAATCTGAAACCAAAGTTGTGTTTGATTACTCAATGTTTACTGAGGGATCGTCTGATAAATCCAAAAGCACTGATAAGAAGAAATCAGGCAAAAATGTGTCTAAACCTAAGGTTGAGGTGTCCAAACAGTCTGAATCCAGTGATTCTAAGGTTGAACAACCTGTCACTGAGGTTAAGCCTCAAAGTGTCAAACTGACACCATTAGAGGCTGCTCAGAAAATACTTGAAACTGCAAAAACAATGAAAACATTTGAAAATTCACAATTTGCTAAAGGTCCAGATTTGTTTTTTGAAAGAGATGCTGTTTCTGTAAGTAACACAAGTACACCTGATGTCAATACTATACCAGAAGCACCTGAAAGAAGTGCAAAATTAAATGGTATTGGGTTTGGACAGTTTGCTGGAAATTCTAAGGTCAATCAAAAGAAACCTCAGAAATTTCAGAAACGTGAAAAGAAATTTGCCAATGATGGAAAGTTTGATGAAAGTTTGAAAGGCAAAACTGTTGATGGTGATTCTTCTCAGAAATTGAGAATGTATAGTCTGAAAGGAAGTGAGTCAGTGTTTTCTGATTTAGATTTTCCTTTAATTTGTGTTGATCCATCACGTGTTGCCAAAGTGTGGTATGTAGAACCATCTGAGGTGGTTAAGTCAGATTTTGAAGAAGAGCAGTTCATTGTGTTGTCTGATGTGCCGTCTGGTTCAAATGATCAAGCATCATCCTCTAAAGGTCAAAGGATTTCTGAGAAACCAAAGTCATCAAATGATCAAAAGTTTAAGACTAAATCAAAACAATCATCTTACTCACCAAAGAGTTTTTATAACTCTGATGGTCAGTATTCATCAGAAACTAATAGTTTTGATTATGAAGCGTTTGGTTTTTGTGATGATTACAATTTTTATGATGATTTTGGTAAATTTGAACATAACAAAACCACAAAGGTTAAACCTAAAGGATATGCTGATCGTTGTGGTGTTGATGACTATGGGTTTTATAATGAACATGGATACATTGGTCCTTTGTTTAAACCTTTGCCAAACTCCAAAGGGAGAAGGTTTAAAACCAATGTTTCTAAACTAGGTGAGGGTGGTGTTTCTAAGGGTGTTGTTGATCCCAGAAGGTGTTATTGTTGTTTTGAAATAGGACATATTCGTAGTCGGTGTCCTGTTTTAGCTAGAAAGAGGGCTTCAGCGTATATGCAATCAAATTCAGATTCGAAATCTGATACAAAGCCCAAGATGGAGGATGAAAAGATTGTTACCAAACAACATTTTAAAAGGAGAAATTTTTTCAATAAATCTTACAAAGTTTGTGGTAATAATTCTACTTCAGATTCTACTGCTGATTCATCCATTCCATCTGTCAGGCAAAAGTGGCTGCCTAAAATGACTTCAAAAGCCACTGAGAATTTTTCGGAAGATACCGGTCGACCCAAAGCTGAATGCTTGGGTCCAGATACTCACTAATTGCTTGCTACTATGTGCAGGGTGCTCGAAAGCCAGCAGTTAACAACTTTTGGGTCGTTGATAGTGGAGCATCCAGGCACATGACGGGTAATATTTCCTTGTTGTCTGAAGTCAAACCAATTCAAGGAGGAAATGTTACTTTTGCTGGCAATAAAGGTGGGAAGATAACTGGTGAAGGGAAGTTGGGTAACGAGAAGATAACTTTTGAAAAAGTCCAATTTGTGCAAGAGCTGCAGCACAACTTGTTAAGCGTATCTCAAATTTGTGATAAGCAGTACACAGCTGCTTTTACAAGTTCAGAATGTTTGATTTTGAAACCTGGCATTCGAATTCCTGAAGACTGGATTGTGATGCGAGCTCCCAGATTTCGGGATCTATATGTGTTAAATATGAATCAGACTTCATCTGCTGTATCTGCTACATGTTTCATCTCAAAAGCTACTGAAAAGGAATCAATTTTGTGGCATAGACGCATGGGTCACATCAATTACCGAAAAATGAATTACTTGGTCAATCACTCGTTGGTAGAAGGTGTTTCCAAGAATAGATTTTCTATAAATGATGTGTGTGTCTCATGTAAGAAAGGTAAACAGAAAAAGAAGTCTCATCCTTCTAAGCGTTTGAATTCAATTGTCACTCCCTTGGAACTGCTTCATATGGATCTGTTTGGTCCTATGAATGTTCGTAGTATTGAGGGTAGTTATTATTGCTTGGTGATTACGGATGACTTCTCAAGATTTTCATGGGTGGCATCTTTGGCGTCCAAGGCTGATACTCCAGATTCAATTCGGAACATGTTGTCTAAGTTTGAATCGTTGTACAAGCATAAAGTTTGTCGCATTCGTACTGACAATGGTTCTGAATTCAACAATGCCAAAATGAAGGATTTTTGTGGTTCGTTTGGAATTTATCATGAATTCAGTGCGCCGTATACTCCACAACAAAATGGGGTAGCTGAACGAAAGAATCGAACATTGATTGAAACGGCTCGAACGATGCTAGCAGATGCACATTTACCAATTAAGTTTTGGTCTGAAGCTGTTCATACTGCATGTTATGTGCTCAATCGTGTTCTGATTGTTAATAGATTTAACAAGAAAAGTTATGAATTGCTCAGAGGTCGAAAGCCAAATTTGAATTTCTTGGAACCATTTGGGTGTTCATGCACGGTTCTCAAGGAAGGTGGAAAGTTTGATGCCAAAGCTGTTGAAGGCATTTTTGTTGGATATCATCATCCAATGAAAAGGGTTTATTTTACATCTTCCAAAACCATTGAGAATCATATGAATGTGGATTGTCATCGACATACCTTTCTACAACCTAAATCGGTGGATTCTTGAGCTTTTGATTATAAGTCTTTTGTTGATTCGTTCTCGGCCGCACAAAAGAGTTCTGATAAAGAAGATGAGTCTGAAATCTTATCTGCTGCTATCATGTATACATTGTCTACTCCTGGTTCTGGGTCATGGATTCCTAAGCTTCCTAATTCATCTGTCACTACTTCGTCTAGTTAGGATGTTTCTAGTTTAGAAACGATGAGTTCGTCTGACGATGATGATGAAAGTTTGTATCATGAAGCTGAGTCAACACCTGTTGATGATCCAATACTGTTACCAAGTACAAGTTCTTCGGTACCAGTTTCTTCACCGTTAGATGATCTTTCAGGAACAGAAGAAGCAGATGCAAGTTTACCTAATAATTTGGCAGATGATATTCCTGTTGCTGATTCAACTACTTTGAGGATACACACAATTCATCCTCAAGAGAATATCATTGGTGATCCGAGTTCTGGAGTTCGCACACGTAATCAACTAGCAGATTCCGTTGATGCTTTGATTGCTGAAATCAGGGATTCAGGAGTTCAGAATGACGTGTTTCATTCATGTTTTCTGTCTCAAGTTGAACCAACCAATGTCGATCAGGCGTTGGAAGATGCTTCTTGGGTTGAGGCTATGCAAGAAGAGTTGCAGCAATTTCAGAAATTGGGTGTATGGCATCTCGTGGATTTACCCGCTAATTCCAAAGAACCATGTGGTACTAAATGGGTATTTAAATGCAAGAAAGATGATCGAGGCATAATTGTTAGAAACAAGGCTCAATTGGTGGTTCAGGGTTTCTCACAGATTGAAGGTGTTGATTTCAATGAAGTTTATACTCCTGTTGCAAGGATCGAGGCTATCAGAATCTTTTTAGCTTTCGCGGCATATCATGGATTCAAAGTGTATCAAATGGATGTCAAGAGTGCATTTCTTAATGGGTTGATTCGTGAGGAAGTGTATGTGAAGCAGCCGCCTGGTTTTTATGATCAAGCCCCGAGAGCTTGGTATGAAACTTTATCTACGCACCTGCTGGAAAACGGTTTTCGGCGCGGAAAGGTGGATTGTACACTGTTTTCGAAGAAGTTTGGTAAGGATCTGTTGCTTGTCCAAGTCTATGTGGACGATATCATTTTTGGAAGCACAAATGACGCGTTATGCAAGGACTTTGAACGTGTGATGCAAACCAAGTTTGAAATGAGTTCTATGGGCGAGATGGGGTTCTTTTTAGGTCTTCAAGTTCATCAATCGGCCAAAGGAATATTCTTACACCAAACCAAATATGTGTCTGATATTTTGGCAAGGTTCAAGATTGGCGATGTTCGGGTTCCTAGTACTCCAATCCAGGTTTCACATGGTTTAGCACCAGATGAGACTGGTGAATCTATTGATCCCACATTGTTTAGGGCTATGATTGGTTCGCTTATGTACTTAACTGCATCTCGTCCTGATATAATGTTTGCTGTGTGCTTGTGTGCTAGGTATCAGGCAGCTCCAAAGGCTTCTCATTTGATGGCAGTAAAGAGAATTTTTGCTTATTTGAAGGGTAATCCGGATCTGGGGATCTGGTATCCTAATGATAATAAGTTCGAGTTATCAGCATATTCTGACTCCGACTATGGTGGCTGTAAAATCAATTTCAAATCTACAACCGCAGGATGTCAATTTTTGGGAGAACGACTGGTGTCGTGGCAATGCAAAAAGCAAACTTCGGTTGCAACGTCTACGGCAGAGGCGGAATATGTGGCTGCTTCTAGTTGTTGTTCACAAGTTTTCTGGATACAACAGCAGTTACGCGACTATGGTTTGAATTTTCTTACTACTCCGATTTTTATTGATAACTCGGCTGCCATATCCATTACTAAAAACCCAGTTCAGCATTCTAAAACTAAACACATTGAGATTCGATATCACTTTATCCGTGATTGCTTTGAAAAGAAACTAATTGATTTGCAGAAAATTCACACGGATTTTCAGCGAGCGGATTTGTTTACAAAAGCTTTTGATAAAACTCGATTCCAATTTTTGTTGAAAATCAATGGGATTACTAAGTTAAATCTCACATGATTCGTTTCAGTTGATCGTTTTTGCTTTTCGTTTTATTTTTCTGTTATTGTTTTCTGCTTTTTAGGGGGAGAAATTTGAAAAATACAAAAATAGTGTGTTGTTTTGTGTTCTAAAAATGAAAAAGCATAAAAAAATTGAAAAATGCAAAAACATAAAAAAAAATTGAAAATTTCCAAAAATTTGAGAAATGTGATCCAACCTCGTGAGAAATGATAGTACATCAGTGAATGTTACTGACCATGGATAGACTAGATTGAAAGGCTGTAGATACTTGCTTGTTTCATTGAATGTGCCATTCATATCTGATACATGTTAGTATGATATAAAGATAATGCCTGTCTGAAATCTGTGGCGAACCATGATTCTTGTTTTTGTTTAATGCTGAGCTTATATGAAAAATTCAAAAAGAGAATAAGAGATGGTTTTTAGTGTATGCATGCTTTATTTTGCAAAGATTTAAACTTGTTTTATTTTCTTTATTTTGTCAAAGGATCGG
The DNA here is from genome assembly GCA_039602395.1 of Deinandra increscens subsp. villosa. Lineage (NCBI taxonomy): Eukaryota > Viridiplantae > Streptophyta > Magnoliopsida > Asterales > Asteraceae > Deinandra > Deinandra increscens. The sequence goes on from JBCNJP010000006.1 coordinate 32,085,573, forward strand.
ACTTTCTCTGCGTATCGAAAGATCGACCTGATTGTTGTTCGTTTGACGTTCTGCTTTATTTTCTTGGTGTTTAGTATAATCCATCGGACTTTCTCTGCGTATCGAAAGATCGACCTGATTGTTGTTGGATTATACGCTTTCTGCTTTATTTTCTATTTCTTATTTTCCTAAACAATCGGACTTTCTCTGCGTGCCTGCCAGCCGACCTGATTGTTGTTTGTTTAGGGTTCTGCTTTCTTTTTGCATGAAACACTATGAACCGATTGTCTCTGTAAATAGATTCTGTGATGAATCAGTGAAAAATCAAAAATAGAATAAATCAGATTATCAATTACTTGAGTATGTGGGTGCCATGATTTCTGTACTTGATAAACATTATGTGTTGTATTCGTGGACAACTTGATTTGCATGCTGATTAGGTTGAAATTGAAGTGTGTTAAGTGCATCTCACTGATATGATCTCATGTTGCGATCTTTCTCACAAAAATATAAATTATGATAGTTAGTTGTTTGATTTCTGTTATTTTGTTTTTCAGAAAAGTTCAAAAAGATTTTAGGTGTGTTTTAGCATAAGTTTGAAAAATCAAAAAGATTTTAGGTGTGTTTTAGCATAAGTTTGAAAAATCAAAAAGATTTTAGTGTGTTTTGATATAAATTTGTTAAAATTCAAAAAGATTTTCTTTCTGCTTTATTTTAGATCAACTGAATTTCAGAATCGACAATCTGTTGTTTGATGAACCATAATCGATGCTAAATCAGATTATCATGTTTGAAATTGAAGAAATTGCTTGGTTTTGATGAAAAATGAGAAATTTGATGATAAAGGGCAATGTGGTCATTTTTCTGATCCGGCGGACCAGATGATCCGCCGGCGGATCAAAATGGGTATAAATGGCAAATCTGATCCGCAAGAGCTCATAACTCCCGGATCACTTACTTTTAACACAGAACCCTAAAAAACCCTTGCAGTCATATTTTTCTTGATTTCTCAGTCGATAACGAAGCTCTGCCCGAAATTTTTGTTGCTACAGGTAGGTTGATTGATTGCGCACAGGTTGATGGTTTTAATTTCTGAAATGGTTGTCTGATTAGGATTAAAATTGAGGTTTAAGGTCTCGGTTTTTGAGAAAACCGACTGAATTCTTGTTTAATCGGTTTTAAGCAATGTTTATGTGGATAAAACACATTGTGTGAGTCGAAATATACTCTAGATTGAACTCTTGTTCTTGGATTTCAAAACAAACACTTCAAAAGTGCATAAAATTCGAAGTGACTGTACGATAAACTGATTGTCCGCCGGATCAACTGATCCGCCGGACGAGATTTTCAAACTGATCCGGAGATGATCCGGTTGACCAATCTGATCCGTAGTCAACGAATTTGATCCGCCGGATCAAGTGATCCGCCGGATCAAGTGATCTGCTGAATAATGTGATCCGCAACTGGTCCGCCGGACCAGGTGATCCGGATGCACAAAACTGATCCGGGGTTGATCCGCTCATAAAATTTTTTCCAAAAGTTATTCGTTTGAGCGATTTACTTAATATCAGAAATTGTCATTGAAAATTTTGATTATATTAATTGATTTTAATGACAGTTTGTTTTGTTGATGTGAACAGAAATGGCGGATTTTAAATCAGTTGGAGAACAAAATGTGTGTGCTTTTCTTGATGTTGCAGAAAAATGGAGGCCACATTTTCTAAACATATTTGAGTTCATCCGACGATAGAGGATATTCTTTGCTGCTACTCATGAATGTCCTCCGTATAAAGACTTGTTAGTCATGTTCTGGAATTCAGCACAAGTAGATTGTTCGGTGACTCCATCTGTAATACGCGCAAAGATACTTGACACTGATGTCGTTATTTCTGAAGATGATGTGCGGAGAGTTCTACGGTTAAATGATCAAGCTACTTATCCAATTGAATTTCCTGAAGAGGATTTGGTAGCTTTGTTAAAAAGAATTAAGTATGATGGACAATTGTATGTTCCATGGTACCTTAAAGCAAATTTGAGTCCTCCTTATAAATACTTGATGCACGTGATTATTAAGTGTTTTGGAAACAGAACAAGAGGTCAAGAAGAGTTTGATTTGAAGGTGCTTTCTTTCTTTTGTGCATTGGTGCTGAACAGAGAATTCAACTTTTCTGGTTGGATCTTTAACTACATGAGAGAGAATATTCTGGTAAAACAAGTGCGGAGCATTATGTATCCGAGATTTCTACAGATGATCTTGAATGATATGCATCCGAACCTTCCAAAGAATGCTGCTGCTATTATTGATATGAAGCACATGAATAGAGTAGCTGTTGGAAAGATTCCAGTGTACTACAAGCGGAAGGGAAATGCTGTTGCTCTACCAACTAAACGGTTGATTGGTCATCTTGCTAATCCTGATTATAGAGCTCCAGAGAATGGTGCTGCTAAACATGTTGACAGTTCTGATGATGAACTACACTATGATGATAATGGCTTTCCGACTGTGATTGTTGAAGATGAAATTGAGCAACCGGCTAATCAAGAACCTGTTGTGCAACAACCTGTTGTGCAAGAACCTGTTCAGCAACGTCAAAATCCAGAGCAAGTTACTTCTGCAGCTGTCAATGAGTCTGAACGGGTGAATGTTCCAGATGATGTTATTGGTAGTTCGTCTGAAACTGAATCAGACTCTGGTGAATATGTTACCATTTTGCACAATACAAGAGAAATTCCTGTAAAGAGAGGTTCTAAGGCTCATATTGCTTATCTAAAATCTCAAAATCAAGATACTTCTGTCTTTGAGTCTAGAACTAAACAGGCTGACGATACTGAAAATGATCCATCTTATACTCCTAGTATGGAGGAGCCTGTTTCAAAGTCAAAGTCTGTAGATAAAGGCAAAGCTCCTGCAGTTGCTACTGGAAAACGTATGAAAAGTGTAGCTGTTGGTTATAAAGGAGTAAAGCCTGGTTCTTTTCTTGCTGATGCCAGAAAATCTAGGCAAAGTCCTCCTAGCAAGAAGCAGAAAGTGACAACATCATCTTCCATCCCAAGTCAACCAACCACCAAAACAGCTGATGTTCAAAGTTCACAACAACCTCCGATCAGAAAGTTGACTATCAAAAGACCGTCTACTACTGGTTCTGCTTCTACGTCTTCAACTACTTCCATAATTTCTTCTACTGATTTAAAGCTCGCATTGTTTCAAGCTCGATTTGAAAGAGTAGAACATACAAACAAGGTGCAGGCTGAAGAGATTTCTGGGCTGAGGAATTTGTGTAAAGAATTGGTTGCCAGAGATCAATCTCATACAAAGGAACTTGCCCGATTAAAAGCTCAGGATGAGGCAAAAGATCGGGAAATTGCTCAGTTAAAGCTATTGTCTCTGACTATGGGTGAGCAGCTTAAGCAGGTCCTTACAGCTTTAGCTGCTCAGGGGGAGAAAAGGCCAAATCCTGAAGAAACTTGCAGAGAAGAAGAGGATGTGATGAAGTTTTTAAACGATGATCCTGATAATCCTGAAGGTGGTGCTAGTGGTGCTGGTACTGGTACTGATACAGCAGGAACATCATCTGCTGCTGCTGGTACAGCCACGACATCTCAGGGGGAGTCTACAGACAAAGAGATATATGATGTGACTCCGATATCAAGGGTTGAGATGAAAGAGGGAGAGTTGGTTAATGTTTTCACTAAAGAGCAACTGGCAGCAATATTTGCTCTAAATGTGGACGATGTTGAGAATGTGCCAGTTGCTGAGCCATATCAGGAAGATGATTCAGAAGAAGAAGTGGTGTTTGAAGATGAACATGTGGAAGTGGAAGATATGACGGCAGAAGAATATCCCAATGATCCGACGATGTATGGGAATTTTTCTGATAACGACTATTCAGAAGGTTTTAATTTCTTTGGAAAAGACAGTGAAGATAAGGTTGAAACAGAGAAACCATCAGAACAACCTGAAGCATTTGAGTCTGTTAATATGTCTGAAGAAGAAGAAAAGAAGCTGTTGTTTGAAGCTTGGTTAAAAGAACAAAGAGCAAAGAAACTTCCAGTTCAAGTTGAAAAGTCTTCTTCAAGTGTTGATCAGAAGAGGTTTTTTGATAGAAAAGGAAGACAAGCTTCTGGAAAGATTATCAGCTGGATGTATGATTCTGAACTCAAATGTTATGCTATCAAGAAGGAGTTCGGGATTGTATATCTGAAAAATGCTACAAGGTTCAGCACATTACCTGTTTGTGATGTGAGGGACTTGGTTAGAAGTCCATTTTTGAATCCTGGAGGAAATATTTTGGCTGCTGTGTTTAAAGAGAAGTTAATTGAAGAATGTCAAGGAAGATTCAGGTTTTTGACTCCTCAAAGGCCAACTTACTCTGAGCATCCAACAGATATTCATCCTATCACAGGCAGACCAGTAGTAATTCTGAAATATAAGAAGCCGATTCAGCTCAAGAAGATACCTCTAAAAAGACTTGAACAAGATTTCATCAAGACTTTGAGGTGGTTGTATTATGATGAGGTTTCTGGTGAAGCTGTAATTGTGATCAAAGAAGACAACAAGGTTGTGAGAATTTATGACCCGATGTCATTGATAAATCTGTCGAAGAATGATATTGAAAAGTTGCATTCTAACAAGATTCTCTACAAACCTGAATGTTGTGATCAAGCAATGCAATTTCAGAAAGTGATAAATGTTTGTTTTGGTGGTGGGATTCATGCTGGAAATAACAGAAGACGGGATTGGAAGAAGACAGAGTCAAAAGCTTCTGAAGACTAGCACAAGACAAGGGGGAGTTTGTTAGAGCATTTTGTGTTGTCTAGTGCTAGGTCTTGATAGTTTGAATATGTAAAGTTATATGTTTGTGTTTTATAGATCCAGCGGATCAGTGGCGGATCAGGTGGTACGCCGGACCACCTGATACGCTAGTAAGTTGGTCCGCCGGATCAGTCTCTATATATAGGTTTCAGTTTGATTCAGAGTGTGTGAGTGAGGTCTGAGCTTTCTTAAGTGTGTGTTTTACATGGTGTAACCTGAATACTCAGTGTTCTCTCTGTTTACAAGCTGTGATCAATATAAAGAAGATTATTTACCTTGTGTGTCCGAATCCGAATGTAATAATGCACTAGCAAGATCGATTACGTGTTTTACAAAGATTACCCAACCACGAGAATCATGTTACACCACAGATTTCAAGCAAGCGTTATGTTTATATCATACTGACAATTATTAGATATTGATTGACACATTCAATGAAACACACGAGAACCTACAGTCTTTCAATCTATTTTATCCATGGTCAGTAACATTCACCGATGTACTATCATTTCTCATGAGGTTGGATCACATTTCTTAATTTTTTATTTTTCCATTTTTATGCTTTTTCAAGAAAACACGCTATTTTTATATTTTTTTTCATATCTCCCCTAAAAAGTAGAAATAAAAGAAAAACATCAAAAGAAAGTAAAAAAAATTGATCAACTGAACCAGTTTACTTGGCATTCAACCGAGTAACCCCATTGATTTGCAATAAAAATTTAAAGCGAGTTTTGTCAAAAGCTATAATAAGCAAATCAGCTTGTTGAAAATACGTATGAATTTTCTTCAAATCAATTAGTTTCTTCTCATAGCAATCATGGATAAAGTGATATCTTATGTCAATGTGTTTAGTTTTGAATGTTGAACAGGGTTTTTCATGATAGAAATAGCAGCTGAGTTATCAATGAAAATGGGAGTAGTGAGAAAATTCACACCATAGTCGCGTAACTGCTGTTGAATCCACAAAACTTGTGAACAACAACTTGAAGCAGCCACATACTCTGCCTCAGCAGTAGATGTTGCAACCGAAGTTTGTTTCTTACATTGCCAGGACACTAATCTCTCCCCCAAAAATGACATCCAGCAGTGGTTGACTTGAAATTGATTTTACATCCGCCATAATGTCACACCCCCAACATTACCACTAACGGAGTTTATACCGTTAAGGGGTGCGAGCAAACCAGGACCACAACCATTAGTTACAAATACTAAACGAATCAGAGTAAAGTCCAAATGTTCATAATCAAAACAGTTTTTAAAAGTACGCAGCGGAAAATAAACATAAGTATCTTAGCACTAACCACGTGCTTAAATTACAAAACATGAATTATTATTAAATTCCCAAGTTTGAGTTTAAAATAAGAAGTCTTCAAGTGCCATGCCAACCTCCAGCGGATACTCCTTAGCGATCTGCAAAAGTTTAAACCACACAAGTGTCAACCTAACGGTTGGTGAGTTCACGGTGGGCATGACATGCATTGGCCCGGTCTCATAATCGTATTCATCAACATGTAATAAGTATTAGTTTTATAAACATTGCCAAGTGATGTATTACCTAATATGCACTAGTTAAGTAAAGTTAAAGCGGTCAACCGATATCGCGGGTAGCTAATCCGTTGTTCCATGCACTAAGGAAGTTTGTACCAAAGCTGACTTACTTTGTGGGGGCCGAGCCATCCCGTACGGTGCGGACCTACGTCATCGCGGTTCTTGCCTCCCCCGTGTCCTCCCCGGGACTACGGTCAAATAGGCTGATATTGTTCCTCCGTGCACTCCCCGTGCCACGGGGCGGAGTTTGTCAAACTCCAGTAGATCTACCCAACATCCCCCCGCTTTACAATTAATGGTACAATTTAGTTGAGGACTTTTAAGTTTTTAAGGCATCCTTAGAAATCATGTGATATCATTGGTTTAGACTTTAACCTACACTAGTCATATTAAAACGGTTTACTTTGGGGTTCTTATGAATCCCGAAAACATTTTTCAGTTTCGTTTTAGAATTAGTTGTTTAAGTATTTCACAAGTGCTTCCCATAAAGCACTTCTAGTTCATCAAGTGGGTGCCAAGCATTCCCGAATTCAAGTTCATCAGAGAGGTGCATAGCTCTCATAAGGTTGTCAGCATTGTTCTTCTTTAAGTTATACCGCGTGACCCAAACGGGTTCACGGTAAATGGGTTAGTGACACTCACCTTGGGTTGCACTGCTACACTTGCTATATAATCCAGGTATTGTTTGCTTATCGAAAACCTATGAACACGTTTAGGTCTTAAGTATTAGTTTTGTGTCTAATCTTTACTTAACGTCACTATGGCCCATAACATAGCACGTTGGAACTACGACACGACATAACGACACACGACACCGATGGTTGATCATAAACAAGGGTTCATATATTACAGAAATCATAGCATGTTTCATCATTGTATAATCATGTAAGTCATGGAATATCATTCAAATAAGTTGCACAAGTTTGGGTTTAGTTAGGTCAGGTCTTAGTTTCGCTAGCACAGTTTCGCTAGGCAGTTTCGCTGGGTGCACGGGCAGCACTTTCGCTAGGCAATGCCCGGTGACACAGTTTCGCTAGGCTAGTTTCGCCCGAAACTGCTGACGCAGTTTCGCTAGCCTAGTTTCGCAGGGAAACTGGTTTGAACTTTCGTTCGGTATTTCGCTCGGTAGTTTCGTTCGAGCTGGTCGGGTTAGTTTCGCTAGCGACACTATAGTTTCGCTCGACAGTGTCGCTGAATGAACAAGTAAATTCGCTGGATAATTTCGCCCAGAGAGCACACAGTTTCGCTGGTCGCGAAAAACATACGGATTTGCCTAAAAATCAACCTAACAGCTTCTGATCTTACATGCAATCCATTATTTAGCATACATAGGCATTTACCAACATAAATCAGCAAGCTTTAACACCTTAAACATGCATTTTGTCATCAAATCACCCAAAATACATATAAAACCCTAAAATGGCTAAAATAGCATAAATCTCTATCATGGCTGGATTTCATACGCAAAGTTGTCAACTTTATGGTAGTTCTAGCAATCCTAAGCAACATATCAGAAGATCTAACCATATCACGGAGATCTAGGCATGCTTTATGAAGAAACATATAGAAAAGGCACAAATAAAGGTTTTTGGGACTCACGGTTGATTCTAGAATCGATAGATGAGATGAGATGATGGTCTAGAGGCTGAGATCTTGGTCCTTGGGTGACTTTCTCGGCTGACCAGGTTCCAGAGAGGAGTGTGTGTGCGTTTGTGATGAAATGAGGCAAATGGAGAAACTAGGGTTTATTAAGTTTATTTATATCAGAGGCTAGTTTCGCTGGCAGTTTCGCTGGCCAGGCGAAACTAGCTCTGGTCACGTTTTAACTGATTAGCTTAGCTGGCTACCGGGCGACACTACAGTTTCGCCCGGTAGTTTCGCTGGCTGCACAACTTAGGCAAATTTTCACGTAATCAAGGATTTACAATTTGTCATGCTATTCATAATATTAAATCATGCATTTAAATCACATTGCACATAATGACAACAATAAATGAACACATAGCACATATGGGCGGGTTCGGTGATCAATCAAAGGTCGTGGACGTATTCGGCCTAGTTAAGCATTAGTTACCAAGTTAACACTTATAACGTAACTAACGGAAATTGTCTAACGGAAGTAAACCTTGAAATTCCCGGATGTCACACATAATCTGAGTCAAAATACGCTGATAACTCAAACTTATCATGATTAGGGTACCAGATACCAAGAACTGGATTACCCTTCAAATAAGCAAAGATTCGCTTTACTGCTACCAAGCACACAGCAAACATTATATCAGGACGAGATGCAGTTAAATACATAAGGGAACCTATCATAGCACAAAACAATGTCGGATCAACATTGTCACCAGACTCATCGGGTTCAAGACCATGTGAAACCTGGATAGGTGTACTCGGGATCCGGTCATCTCCAATTTTAAAGCGAGCCAAAATATCGGAGACATATTTTGTTTGATGCAAAAATATGCCTTTGGCAGATTGATGGACTTGAAGACCCAGAAAGAAACCCATCTTCCCCATCGAACTCATCTCAAACTTTGTTTGCATGACACACTCAAATTCCTTGCATAAGCTATCATTTGTGCTTCCAAAAATAATATCATCTACATAAACTTGGACCAGCAACAAATCCTTCCCAAATTTCTTTGAAAACAGAGTACATTCCACCTTGCCACATTTAAATCCATTGTCTAGAAGGTGTGTGGAAAGAGTCTCATACCAAGCCCTTGGAGCCTGATGAAGACCATATAAAGCCTTGTCTAGCTTATACACCCGTTTAGGAAACTCTGGATCATAAAAACCAGGCGGTTACTTCACATATACTTCTTCATGAATTTTCCCATTCAAAAACGCACTTTTTACATCCATCTGATATACTTTGAAACCATGATGTGCCGCGAAAGCTAGAAATATCCTGATAGCTTCAATTCTTGCTACAGGAGCATAGACTTCATTGAAATCAATGCCTTAGATATGAGAGAAACCCTGAACCACTAACCGAGCCTTGTTTCTGATGATGATACCATGATCGTCCTTCTTGCACTTGAATACCCATTTCGTTCCACAAGGTTCTTTAGAATTAGCGGGTAAATCCATGAGATGCCAAACTCCTAATTTCTGAAATTGTTGCAATTCTTCCTACATTGCTTCTAACCAAGAAGCATCTTCCATTGCATGATTAACATTGGTAGGTTCAACTTGAGACAGAAAACATGAGTGAAATACTTCATTATGAACACCGGAATCCCTAATTTCAGCAATTAATGCATCAACAGAATCAGCCAATTGATGCCATGTGCGCACCCCAGAATTCGGATCTCCAATTATATTCTCCTGAGAATGTATGTTATGAATCCGAAGCGTAGTCGAATCAGGCGCTTGAATATTGTCTGCAAGATTATTTAAATTTGCATCAGCGTCCTCTGAGCTTGAAAGATCACCAATAGGTAAAGAAACTGGCAGTGAAGAACTTGTACTTGGTAGAGTAAATGGATCATCAACTGGTGTTGATTCAGCTTCATGAAACGTACTCTCATCATCATCAGACGAACTCATTGTTTCTAAGTTAGAAACATTCTGACTAGATGAAGCAGCAGTAGAAACACTTGGAAGCTTTGGAACCCATGAACTAGGAGTAAGTATGGCATGTACCATAGCAACACCTAGAAATTCTTCAGCAAGCTCATCAGCGAATCCATCGTGTGCAGCCGAGAAAGAATCAAATAAGGTCTTGTAATCAAAAGCAGGAATATCAACCGATTTGGGTGTCAGAAAAGTGTGTCTTTGACAATCCACATTCAAATGATTCTCAGTTGTCTTAGAAGAAGGAAAATAAACCATTTTCATTGGATACTGATACCCAACAAAGATGCCGTCAACAGCTTTGGCTTCAAACTTTCCACCTTCCTTAAGAACTGTACATAAACACCCAAATGGCTCTAAGAAATGAAGATTCGGCTTACGACTCGTTAGCAATTGATAACTTGTCTTATTAAAACGCTTGACATTCAGAACACGATTGAGCACATGACATACAGTGTGAACTGGTTCAGACCAAAATTTGACCGGTAAATGTGCATCAGACATCATAGTTCGTGTCGTCTCAATCAATGTTCGATTCTTTCTTTCAGCAACTCCATTTTGTTGAGGAGTGTATGGCACACTGAATTCTTGTACAATTCCAAGAGAATCACAAAAAGCTGTCATGTTAACATTCTTGAATTCGGTACCATTGTCAGTACGAATACAACAGATTTTGTATTTATACATCAATTCAAACTTGGACAACAATTTCTGAATAGTAGCTGGAGTTTCATCCTTTGAATGCAGCGACGCCACCCATGAGAAACGGTAGAAATCATCCGTTATCACCAAACAATAGAAACTCTCGTCAACACTTCGAACATTCATCGGACCAAACAGATCCATATTGTTTTTCTCAAAAACTGATCTGGCGTACCAGAATGTCGATCCCGTACCAACTATAAGCTAAACGTACCAAAATTACTCCTGTACCAAACACGAACCAGAAAGACAAGCACGTACCACCAACGGACCACTGTACCAACGTACCAAAGTGTTGAACGTATCAAACTGGTACGGCGTAACTGCCACGGACCAGTCAATAACTGTCATGGACCAAAATAAGAAGATTGTCTTCTAGACCACTTGCCACGTACCAAATTCCTGATGAAGATTGTTGTACGGACCAACGGCGTACCACTTTGTTATTGAGCCGGACCAACCGCGTACCAACAAAAAATCGACTGATTTTTGATATTTTTGGTTTTCCGAACGTAAACTTGATGCAGAACTCAACGTAGACACTCACGGATCATTTTGGACGTAAAATTTGTATAGATTGGACGTAAAACAGAGAAGAAATGACGAAATTTTGACCAAAAAGGTTGTTTCTCTCTCTAGAAACACAAAACCGATCGTTTAGAGTTCGTTTAGAGTTCTGTCTGTGTTCGGTCATAGTTCGGACTGTTGTTCTCATTCGGTAGTAGTTCGGTCAGGGTTCGGACCAGTTTGTGTGTCGGAAAGAGTTCGGAGGAGTTCGGAGCTAGATCCGAAGGAGTTCGGTGATTGTTCGGATCTATTAAGGTTCGTTTGAAGTTCGGACTATTGTTAGAGGTTCAGAGAGAGTTCGGAGCTGGTTCGGACAAGGTGTTTAAGTTCAGATAGGGTTCGGACGATCAGATTCAAACTTTTCAACGATGTCAGAATTTCAAGCTTTTGCCACAATGCAGAATGTGATGCAGACTATGATGAATTTTGATAACAAAATTGGAACAAGTCAGAAAGTTCCCAAGTTATTGAAATTGGAAGATTATCAGAATTGGAAGCAACGATTTTTGGCTTACATAAGTACGAATGATATCGCTTTGTGGATTCCAATCAAGAAACTTTATCAACATCCGACTGATCATGGAGATCTCAAGGAAGTTCATACCTTTGACATTGCTGAAAGGAAATCATATGAGCTTGAACAAAAAGCTTTTGAATATCTTACAATGACATTACCCACTGAGTTGCTACATCAATTTAGTACTTGCAAGAAATCAAAGAAATTGTGGGATGCTTTATCAGCTAGATGTGAAGGTAATGATGATTACGAGAAGAGTCAGAAGAAAGTGTTGAATAAAGAATTTGATAACTTTCAACATTATGACAATGAGAACATTACTGCTCTTGTTTCACGGTTTTCACATCTGATTAGTGAATTAAAGGTAGTGGGAGTTGAGAAAACCGATGCTGATTTGAAGGAAAAGATTATGGAAGCTTTACCTGAGAAGTGGGAGAACTATATTTTGTTGAGTATGTTGCTTACTCATGATAAAGAATACTCTACATTGACATTTCATGAGCTTACTGGAAAACTTCATGCTCGGGAAATGGAAATGTTAAATTCAAAGAAGCAACTGCTCATATTAAAGAGGCTTTCAAAGAAGTGAAGGAAATGGTTGAAGATTGTGATTATTCCAAGGTTTCATCATCTGCTGTAGAAAAGATAAGATTGTGAAAAAGAAGAAATCCAAGAAGAACAAGAAGAAGATTGGACAGAAATCTGAAGTTCCTCCTGCTCCAAAGTTTGTTTCTGGTCATCTTCTGCTGATAATGAGAAATCAGCTACTTCAAGTGAAAAGATTCGTTCTCAACCGGAATTTGATGAGAATATTTTCTATGTACAGAAGAATGTGAATGATGTCAAAGCTGAATTTACAAGATTGGCGAAGAATGGACACCAGAATTCAAATTATGAGGAAAAGATTTGTGGCAAGAATGTTGGTTTGGGTTTTAAAGCACAGAATGTCAAAGCTAAAGAGGTTCCAGCATCGACATCATAAGATTTGAAGAAACTATAAATGAAGCAAGTGAAAAAGGAGGTCTTTAAAGTAGACAAAGTTCAACCTGAGAGATTCTACAAGCTTAAAGGTTCAAAACAGATTTTTTCTGAAAAAGAATTTCCTCTTCATTGCATTGATGCTCGGAAGATTTATGAAGTTTTTGAAAAGAAGGATGCTTCAAGTACCTTGAAGAATCAAACCGCCAAATGTTCTTCTGATGGTTCTCAATCTCGAAGTCAAACATCTAATTGGGTTTATGATCATCGCCGACAGGTATATCCTTCTTTTTCTGATCATGTTCGAGATATCCATGTGTGTAAGTTTGTGCAGGCACCTAAAAGGTGGGACAAGTCTAAACGTCTATGCTATATTTTCCGTCAAAAAGGGCATATGGCAAAAGATCGTCCACTTCCTGCTGAATCAAACCAAAGGTTTCAACAGAAAACGGTTTTGGTAAACCTGCCAGACCAAAGTTCTTTAATGAACAAGGCAGAGTTTTTGATGAATGTGAACCTACATTCTTTCTAAAACAAAAATGTTTTGTTCCTATGTTTCAAAAGGTTCAAAATGTAGGTTCATCATCATAGTCAGCTGTGACTGTTTCATCAAAAACTGAATTACCAAAACAATCACAATTTTGGAAACCCACGGTGGTTTCAAAGCAAAACCAGGTCACTGGTCGACTAGAAGCGATCCGCTTTGGGTCATTTATGAACTAATCAGTTTGACCAGTGTGCATGTACTTCTAGAAAACCTATTGACGATTGCAAAGTTGTTGATGGAGGAGTATTCTGCTTAACTTAAATTGCTTGCAATATATTTTTCTAACCTGCAAATTTTTCTGAAATTCTAAAAATTGCAAGATATCCGTGTTGATTGATCAATTTTTCTTTCTTTATGCATTTTCAATTGATAAAAACCAAAAATAGCGTCTTGTTTTTGTAAAATGAAAATCTAAAAATAGAGTTTTCATTTTTAGGGAGAGAAATGCATGTAAGAGGGAGAAATTGTGAAAATTCATGTTATGGGAAGAAGGTGAATACATGCCAAATATATAAGAATTGTGAATACATGCACAATATATAAGGATGGTGAATACATGCCAAATATATAAAATTTTGAGAAATTGATCATTGGGAAATGATGGTACATTGGCTTACGTATCTGACTCATGGATAGAGTAGATGAAAGGGCCATAAGATCATTGTTTGATATGTTTGGTAGGCTTGGAAAATCAGAAAGTATTCAGATGTGATATACACTAAATACTGTTGCTTGACCATGTGGATAACATCTTGATGCTTATTTCATGACAAAAAGGAAAATAAGTGTGAAAATCAAAATGAGAAGTCATTGTGTATACATGTGTTCATTTTGCAAAGATTTAAACTCGTTTGATTTTCTTTATTTTGTCAAACGATCGGACTTTCGCTGTGTGTCCCCAAGACCGACCTGATCGTTGTTCATTTGACGCTCTCCTTTATTTTCTTTGGTGTTTCGTATAACTCATCGGACTTTCTCTGCTTGTATGGGAGTACCGACCTGATTGTTGTTGGGTTATACAATTTCAACTTGTTTTATTTTTCTTATTTTGTTAAATCTGAGTCCTTATCTGCGTATCGAAAGATCGACCTTAAGGTAGACGATATAACGTTCTTATTTCTTTTTGCATGGAACACAATTGACGATATCAAGAAAACATTATACTTTGGAAAATTCACAAGTGTAATTACACAAAAAGAAAAAGAAAAAGAAAAAGAAAAAGAAAAAGAAAAAGAAAAAGAAAAAGAAAAAGAAAAAGAAAAAGAAAAAGAAAAAGAAAAAGAAAAAGAAAAAGAAAATGTCTGAATATGTCTGATAATGTGGGATACACTGGTTAAAGCAAATCTAAACAAAACCTTAACATATCCAAATGTTATGAGTATGGTTCTGCCTGAATTTAAGATGGAAAAATTATACCGGCAATCAGCATGTCTTATGTGCTTCAATTACTTGAAATTGAAGTGTAGTTCAGTGCGTCATGTCGAATATGATCCCATATAGTGATCTTTTTCATACCAAAAATAGAGTTTGATTCTGTATTGTATTTATTTTCATTTCAAGAAAAGCACAAAAAGATTTTTGGTGTGTTTTAGCATAAATTTGAAAAATCAAAAAGATTTTAGGTTTGTTTTGATATAAACTTTCTAAAAGCCAAAAACATTTTATTTCTGCTTTATTTTCGATCAAATCAACACGTGGTACAAAATTAAATTTTCAAAATCATATCTTGGAGTCTCAAAGAGACGTTTTGCGCCAAGATTATTTAAATTTTAAGTAGGTTGCTAAAGTGAAGGAAATCACAACTTCAAGTCTTCAGAAGCTGTTGATAAAGACCAGAGAATCACCAGACATCGTCAAGTATTCAAGATCGAGCTACGATCAAGTTGAGGAGGAGTTTGTTCGAAGATTTATTTCATTGGACGAACGGATTCTACACTTGAGGTGGAGCTTGATTGAAGATACAGATTTGAAGATGTTGAAGACATACTGAACACGACGAGGGGGAGTTTGTTGTTACCTGATCTGTGCGTCGTGTGAAGTATCGATATTAAATCAAGACAAGTCCAAGTTCAAGACAAAGTTGCTGCTTCCGAACCTAGACGGAACCCTAGGTTCGGACCAGCCGAACTCCGGGTTTACTAGGAGTTCGGACGACAGTTTATAAATAGTGAACTTAGTCTTTGTTTTGTGTACAAGTGATAGACGAGTGATAGTCTGAGCAAACTTTAAGTGTGTGTTTCTGTGGTGAGATTCTCTGTGTCTGTATTTGAGTGTTACTGGTTGTAATTGTTCTTTGATCAATAAAACAATCGGTTAATTACTCGTTTCGTATCCGTTATAGCTAGATTGAGTAGACGATCCAACGCTCACGACTTTTCAAGCACAAAGCACCCAATTTCACAGTTTATCACCAATTTGGTTATGTCTAGGCGAAGTGCTTTTATTTGCACAATTGATGCCTTATTTTTCTGGCAATTACCAGTTATTTGCAAAATTTGCATATTTTTGCTCGGTAATGGTTGGACTATGATAGGAATCAAACTGGTCAATTACGTGATCATAGACACTTACAATTCAAATTTCCTCACAGATTCAGTAACCTAAGTTAGATTATAGGTATTGTTTATCCACCTAAGCTCTAGCAAGGCAATTTTCAGCAGAATCACTGTGAGGTAAGTTATCATGTTTTAGTCCGGTTTAATGAAAGATGTGTTGACCTTTTATTCCACTAAGTCAACAGTTATCCTAGCTTTGTCTTTTAAGCACTTCAGACGTGCACAACACACATATGGAATTTCTTCCCCCAATTTCTTTAGAGGTAAGTACTGATTTAAAAAAGGTTGCATATTTTTTTTGATTCACATGAACACAAGGTCAGAGTTCCCTCAGCAGATGTGTCACGGAATAATTTGAATGATAATAATGGGATGCGTGAACACAAGGTCAGAGTTTCCTCAGCAGATGTGTAAAGGTCAATGGATGGATGTGAGTTTTGTCTCACTTATTGAAGGATCTGTGATGATTCACACTTATTGATGGATTTGAAATTAGCACTTTGCACAAAAGAAATACTCGAGTGTGTTGGTTGACTTACTTAGCTCAGACTTAAGCAAATTTAAAGGATTTAGCAACTGTTTTGACTTGAGGTCCACATATTCATGCAATTAAGTGTGTAAACACATGATTTTCCTACTTGTCAGTTTGCTGAGCCTACCGACACATTGAATGATAGAATTACTGATCGATTGGATAATTTCCTATTGTAAGATCACAAGACCAGAATTATTTCATTTTCCATATAGTCTGCCCAGCCAAAAACCAAAAATTTCAAATTTTCAAAGTTTATTGAAACTTTTTTAATTTTCAAAATTTTTATGCTTATTATCAAGTATCCAACAAGTGCCTTCACAGATTTTGTTGGAAATCACACGATTCTATTTTTAGTGATTTTTATTTAATTTTGCAAATTTTTGCAATTTATTCAATTATTCCAACCGTCAGCCTATTTAGGCATGGCCGACTTACTTAAGAAGTAAAATAAAATATTTTTGATATTTTCTAGAAATTTTGTTTAAAACACAATGAAACATTTTATAGTTGGTCAAGAAAGGTTAACCAAAAACTTAGTATGACTTAAGGAGACTTAAATTAAAATCCTTTTGTGTTTTTCTGAAAAAGTTTTAAAGGTAAAATCTTTTTGGCTTTTCAAGAGAGGTCTGGAAAAAATAAAAGAGACATCTTTTTGGTTTTGCAAAGAAGGATTATTGAAAGGCAGAAAGCGGACAAAGACAATACCTATAAACTACACACCTAAGACTAAGGCACTAACCTGTAAGGAACTTAAAGATAAGCTTAATTAAAGTTGATCATTCCTACTGATTGAACTAGGAAGTTAAACCTAGAAACATCAAATTCCTTGGTGAAGAAATGTGATAGTTGATTCTCAGAGGAAACATGACCTAAAGTGATAAGCTTTTCCTCGTGAACGTCCCTAATGAAGTGATGCCTAATCTCTATGTGTTTTGTTTTAGAGTGCTGAACATGGCAACAATATTATCAATGTTAATAGGAGTGGACATGAAATTCAAACCGTAATCCAGAAGCTGATTCTGGATGCAGAGGACTTGAGAACAGCAAGAGGCAGCAGCAATGTATTTCGCTTCAGCAGGTTAGACATAGTTGATTGTTTCTTGCATTGCAACGAAACCAATCAATTCCCTAAGAATTGAGCTACTCAGGTGGTTGACTTCCGATCCATGTTACAACCCCCGTAATCACTAACAGAGAAGCCTCCTAGATTAATGAGCTCATCCTTGGGATACCAAAGCCCTCTCTTGGATTGGACTTCAGGTATCTGAAAATTCATTACACGGCTGTCAAGTGTGACTTTTCGGTTTGGATTGAAATCTTGAGCAGAGACAAATGGTAAACATGATGTCGGGATGACTAGCCGTCATGTACATGAGTGACCCAATAATTGATCTATACAAGTGTTCATCAACACATTCGCCTTCAAGGTCTGGATGGAGTTTGACTCGAGTCTCGACAGGAGTGGAAAAGCCTTTAGAGTAATGAAACCCAAACTTTTAGAGCATTTCTTTCACTTACTTTCCCTGACTGATTAGAATACCCTCAGCATTCTGTTTCACCTCAATCCCTAGGAAGAATGTGAGTTCCCCCATTGAACTCATTTCAAACTGCTTTTCCATCAGATTCTTGAACTCATGACAAAGAGTCTTATTGGTAGATCCGAAGATGATGTCATCCATGTATACTTGAACCAATATCATATCGTCACCCACACGCCGTATAAATAGTGTTTGATCAATCACCCCTCGCTTGTAGCCATTTTCCAACAAATAGGTAGACAGAGTCTCATACCACTTCCTGGGTGCCTGATGGAGTCCATAGAGAGCTCTTTTCAGTTTGTACACCTTATTTGGAAAGGACAGATTACCAAACCCAGGAGGCTGATCGACGTACACCTCTTCGTCTAGTTCACCGTAAAGGAAAGCAGTCTTCACCTCAAGTTGATAAACAATTATGTTCTTTGACGCGACATATGCGAAGAAAATCCTGATGGCTTCAAGACGAGCTACCAGGGCATAGACTTCATCGTAGTCTAATCCATCTATCTGCATGTACCCCCTGACCAGTAATCTTGCTTTATTTCTTATGATTATTCCTCTATCGTCTCTTTTATTCTTGAAGATCCACTTGATAGGAATAGGCCTCACACCAGGAGGAGTGTCTACAAGTTTCCAGACATCCAAGAGTTTGAATTGAAGTAGTTCAGCCTGCATAGCCTCTATCCAGTTGTCATCTTTCATAGCAGCAGCTACGGAAGTAGGTTCTTCTTGAGATATGAAACATGAAAATAGGCAAGTGTTTATTGTTCCTGATTGACTTCTGGTGACTCTCTTACTGAGTGGACCAATAATGTTAAAGATGGGATGTTTCTTGTGAATTCCAGTCTCCTCTACAGCCGGAACTGGAATAGTTGAGTCTAGAGTTCCCATCTGCACATCATTGCCCAAAGTTTCACTAGTTTCAATCACAATTGTGTCAATTGAGTCTGAACCATTATTGGTGGGCTCATTCTCAGGTTGATTTTCTGGGATTTCTTGATTTTATTGATTTTCTTGATTTTGATTTGGCATATCATCTTGAACGACATCTTTTGTTATTTGGATTTCAACAGGAGTGACAACTTGAGTAGTGGCAGATGAGGTGGGAGCTCCCATTGATTCATTTCTCCAAGTAAAGTCGGGAAGATCATTGGAATATATCGTATCCAGTATCGATGATGTAATTAGAGAAGAACCCTCATGTGCAGTAGCATCCACATTATTAGCATCTTCTTGCATGTTTCCAGTATCACTTGAAATCACAGACTCACCATAGTTAAAAGAAGAAGATAATTTCTCTAAGTCATACATGTCGTCAGAGTTAGGTTCTATGGAGTTATGGGTATGCTCGTTAAAGTTAACGTTTCAAGACTCCATAATCACCTGAGTTCTTCTCTTATGCACTCGATAGGCCATAGAGGTCATCGAGTATCCAACAAAATAGCCTTCATTTGCCCGAGGGGAAAACTTAGCTAACTGCTCAGATTGGATCAACACCGTACCAAGACATCCATATGGTTTTAAGCGTTTTAGCCCAGGTTTTTGTTTAGAAAACAACTCAAAGGATGTCTTGTTGGCATGTTTGACCAAAAGAGTTCTATTCAAGACATAACAAGTAGTATTGACTGCTTTTGCCCAAAACGATAATTTAAGGTGAGAATCTGCGAGCATCGTCCGAGCACATTCGATTATTGTATGGTTCTTTCTTTCAGCAATCCCATTTTGTTGAGGTGTATAGAGAGAGCTAAATTGACGAGTGATGCCCTTCTCATTGTAGAACGAGTCGAAGACGTGGTTTCTAAATTCTGTACCATTGTCTGATCTGATTCTTTGAACTTTCTCTTTGTTGGTGTTCTTTATGCAGGTAACAAAATCCTTTAGTATTACTAGAGTCTCATATTTTTCTTTTAAGAAGAACACCCAAGAATATCTTGAGTAATTGCCAGTGATGACTAGGCAGAAAGATTTCCCCCCTAAACTCTTGATACTAATTGGTCCAAAGAGATCTAGATGAAACTGTTAAAGAATTGTTGTTGTTCTTCCAGGCAGCTTTGGCTTATGAGACGTTTTGTGTTGCTTTCCATTAGAGCATGCAACGCAGTTATCGATTTGCATGAATTCTTTGTCAGGTAACCCAAAAACATGCTTCCCCCTAACCAGGCGGTTCATGTTGCAGAAAGTAACATGTCCCATCCGCCGATGCTACAAGGTTAAATCTTCCTCTGAAGCTTTAGCCAAGAAGCACGTAATAGAACTAGACGGCTTTGCAGCATTCATGTCCAGTGCATACATGCTCTCCCTACGATTAGCACTGAATAAAGTCTGATCATCATGTACTTTGAAACCAGGTTTTAGAATGAAGCACTCATGATCGTCGAAGATTGAATTGCAAATTTCGACACGAGGTTAACTTTTTCAAACAAAACTTCACCATTTGTTAGGTGACCAGTTCCAATTATTTGACCACCTTTCTTATTTCCTCCAAAAGCAACAGAACCTCCTCCAGATATCAGTTTGACATCATGCAAAAGGTCCTTGTCACCCGTCATGTGCCTGGAACAGCCACTATCCATGTACCCTAGATTTATTGACTTCTTTAGCTGTTCCTGCACTAACAAAGAAATGATTAGCTCATAGATGAACCTAGGTCTTTAGGACCTTGGGTTTTCCTGGGAGTCTGTTTCTTAGGCGGATGAGGAGCTGGAGTTGTGGTCTGAGCAAAAGGCTTCTAAGGATCAGCCAAATGAGACCATGGTGCACGAGGTCTCGAGGAAATGGGAGATGGGCTGTAGACCGTTCCAGGGACTACCGGTTGAAAGTACGTGGTACTTGCACCCAAACCTCTTGTAGAGTGAGGTGTTATGCCTCTGAAGAACTGTTGGTTCTGGAAATTTGGCATGAAAACATGCTGATTATTGATGTATTCATAGTCTTCGCTGTAATTTCCATAAAACCAAGGCCCTGGCTGAGTGAATGGAGGCATCATCATTCTTGGTCCATATGGTGCAACCATAGGTGGATTATACCCCGTGTGCTTTTTTGTTGAGTTGAATGGACAACCCCTTGCAGCATGATTTGGGTCTCCGCATACAAAACTGAAAAAGCGTGAGCGATGGATCTTCTACTAGATCGTACCAAAATCAATGTTAAAACGGGTGAACACGAGTCTTATACAAAGAAACTTGTATTAGACCATAGAGAAATACCACAGAGTACACATACAAGATCTGACCAAGAAGTTACTAAATCTATGCAAGACCGTGCTATTTATAGTTGAACTACACAAGCGAAAACCTGATCAGCCAAAACTTAACTTCGGACCATGTTCGTATGCGTCCGAACTCTGAATTCGCCTATAGTTTGGATCATAGCAATCTTGCAACATTGTCTTGTATTTGATACTTCACATGACGATCAGGAACTATGTATCAACAAACTCCCCCTCGGTATGTGCAGTATCAGCTTCCACTTAAAACTTGTATCTCAAATCAAACTCTTCCTCAGCTTGACAATGAGCTTGATCTTGAATACTTGACATTGCAGCGTTGTGTAAATCCTTTATTAACAACTTCAGAAGACTTGAAGTTGTGATGTTCTCAAAAACTGATCTGCGTACCAGAGTGTCGATCCCATACCAACTATAAGCTAAACGTACCAAAATTACTCCCGTACCAAACACGGACCAGAAAGACAAACACGTACCACCAACGGACCACTGTACCAACGTACCAAAGTGTTGAACGTATCAAACTGGTACGACGTAAATGCCACGGACCAGTCAATAACGGTCATGGACCAAAAGAAGAAGATTGTCTTCCGGACCACTTGCCACGTACCAAACTCCCAATGAAGATTGTTGTACGAACCAACGGCGTAAAACTTTGTTCTTGAGCCGGACCAACCGCGTACCAACCGAAAATCGACTGATTTTTGATATTTTTGGTTTTCCGAATGTAAACTTGATGCAGAACTCAACGTAGACACTCACGGATCATTTTAGACGTAAAATTTGTATAGATTGGACGTAAAATAGAGAAGAAATGACGAAATTTTGACCAAAAAAGTTGTTTCTCTCTCTAGAAACACAAAATCGATCACAGATCACAGCAAAAGAGCAAACTAGCTCTGATACCACTTGTAAAACACATATAAGGATCTTACTAATGCATGATTCTAATCGGATTTGGAACACACGAGGTAAATAATGATTCTTTGATTGATCACAAGATCGATTACAGAGAGAGAGAGATACAGAGAGTAATACACTGTTGAAAACACACAGTTAAGCACTCAACCCTCACAACTGCTCTTTAACACACGAGCTAAACATATTTATACTAGACTGCCCGGTGTACCAATTAATCAGCGTACCAGATGGTCCGTTGCTGTGTACCACCTGGTCCGCCACTAGTACGCTGGGATATAATATACAAAACGATCAATACAATAGACAAAACACCTAGACCTAGCACTAGACATCATAATATGTTCTAACATTCGGAGGAGTTCGTTTAGAGTTCTGTCTGTGTTTGGTCATAGTTCGGACTGTTGTTCTCATTCGGTAGTAGTTCGGTCAGTGTTCGGACCAGTTTGTGTGTCGGAATGATTTAGTGTCCAATAGGTCAAGCATCAGATTTAGTGTATATCACATTCGTATACTTTCTAATTTGTCGAGCCTACCTTAAACATCGATCAATTGGTCTTATGGTTTATTCAATTACTTTATCAATGAGTCAGACATCATTAGACAATGTACCATCATTTCCCAATCATGTCGGATAAAGTTTCTCATCTTTCAATGTTTTTGGATTTTTGCATTTTTTCAATGTTTTTGTCTTTTCAAATTTCTTTCCTAAACATGACAAACTCTATTTTTAGATTTTCATTTTTAACGTTTGAAAACAACTCACCTTTGTATTTTTGCAAAAACAAACTCCCCCTCAAAATGAGACGGAATGAAAAATAAAATAGAAATTGATCGACCAACACGAAAACTTGTAGTGCAGCATTTTGAAAACAGATATTTCACCATCAGCAACATTTCAATTACCGATAGATCTTCCTGAAATACCTACTGACACCAAATAAAATATTATTCGCTTTGGGATCGACCCAATTCAACAGTGTCGGGTCGCCTAGTATCTTCCACATAGTTGTTGTTGGCCTTGGAAACAACCTTTAGTTACCATATCTTTCGATATTTGGATTTTTATCAGAACCAGAATTGGTATCAACTGCGTACTCGATTTAGACCAAGATGACTTACGAGTTAATTTGACCTTTGGGGAGCATGGTGTTGGTCCTGAAATCTCCCAAGCACACGATATCTAATCAAACACGAGTGTGGAATCCTCGTATAAGATCGATTCAAGAAGAATAGTAGAAGAATAGACTAGATCTAAGTAAAAGATGATGTCTTGAATGAAGAACAACTACTATCTTGAAGCTTGATGAACACGGATCGTAAACACCAAAGAAGGCAGAAATCGTAATCTCTAATATCAAAGCTTTAGTTAATCATAAACACAAATGGGTTTATATAGATACCCAATGGGTTTACTATTGGGCCCCTTGTGGATCATAAACCCAATAGTAAACCCAAACCCAATCATAAACTAGCCTAAATACAATAGCAATCTAGCCTATGATTTTAATGAAACCCTCTAAGCCCAACCCAACTTATTTAATATTACAAGCCTTATAATCTAGCCTCTACACATGGTTCATAAAAAATCTGACCTTTGTTTTCCACATATTTAGGAGTGTTGTGAATATATGTAGTCATCGGACAATCAGCATCAAGATGTCCAGGTTGACGACATACATAACAACGTCTTTCTCGAAAGTGAAAAACATTTGAAAAATTCTTTGAATTTTGAAAACCAGAAGAATGTTCAGAATCAAAGTTATCAAAGAAATCATCATAGGAATCATACATAGGAGATGGACTTCTTGAAGACGAAGACCCTTCAGAATAATAAGATTTGTCCTTCGGAGAAGGAGATTTCTTTGACACCTTAACTCTAGGAATCTTTTCAGCTTTTTCTGGCTTCTTAACTTGAACTTATACTTTCTTGACCTCATAACCCAAGCCTTTATTCTTATAACCTGGGTTCTTTGATGAACTTGATGATGAACTAGAAGCTTCTCTCCCTTAGCTTCTCTAGTTAGTTTAGTTTTGATGTCTTTCAATTTGTTCTTTTCAATCAAATATTTTTCTTCTTCAATTGCGGACGAAGTACTTGAAGCAACCTTATCAAAAACATGTTCATTTTCCAAAAGAATAGACTTTGAATTAAACTTCGAAGCTTTAACCAATGGTTTTTGCTTCTTCCCAGACTTCGATTTCTTCTTCTTTGATTGGGTGACAAACTTCGAATAATCATGCAATTCATCTTTAGAATCAAGTGGATCAGATGTAAATTCAGATAAATCCACCGGTTAAGGAACCATGTGAATATCATTCTTTTTGGAACTATCTTCACTCCGATCCTGTTTATATAAGAAATTCAGCAATGTCGGCGATAAATTGCAATTCTTTACTTTCCTTTTTTAACTCCAAAATTTCCAGTTTTACCTCAGAAATTTTCTGTTGAGCATCAAACACTTCTTTTTGTGACTTAATTAATTTTTCATTGAGATCATCTTACTCATACGTTTGCAACTTCCGGATCTCACATTCAGCAAAAACTTCCTCGGTAACGTGTTCCCACTTTTTTATGTATATGTCCACGTCCTTTGTTAAGACTTCATTTTTATCTCGAAACAGGACATTTTCATCTTGAAGTGTAGAGATTTTGGTTTGAAGTTTCTCAATAGTAGCAACCGATTCAACAACAAGCGCATTTGCTTTTTTCATACTTTTGTTGAGCTACATCTAATGCTTTAGCTTTGGCCTTTTCACATTTATCAGCCAGTTCACCCTTTTCTTTTACTACTTCTTCATTAACATGAACCAATTCATAATATTTCTTCTGAAATTCGTCCGATTCCTTCTTGAGTATCACAACTTCTTCAGACAATAAATCAGAACCTTTTTCAAGATTAGCATTCTTCTTACCCAATCTTACACATTCTAGACGTTTAGATTCTTCGACCTTTTAACTATTAGCTACTTTTGGCGAAACCTCTTGGGTCAAAGATATGCTTGAATTAGAATCAGAATTAGTGAGAACACTATCATCATCATGACGAGCTATCAAAGCAACAATAATAGGAGCATGTTTCATTTTTGCTGCAGAATCCGCATTCCACGCAAGTTCATCTGGATGCCAAAATATGTCTGTCAATTTTTCTTCAACAGAATCAGGTTCTTTTTGGACTTTGTGAGCTTGATTTAGTGAATGAACAACCAAATGAGCATGTTGACCAGACTTCAATTTAATTTCAGTAGATGTTGGACATTCTCGAGCAAAGTGACCATACATTGAACACTTAAAACACTTAACCTTCGATTTGTCCAATCCAATCTTACCATCTTGATTCAATCTCTTCTTCCTAGTTCTGCTAAAAAAATTCTTCGTTCTTCGAACTAACATAGAATACTACCTATTCAGATCCATTTCTTCCAAATGATCATAATCTATCTGATCATAATCTTCATATGTCAATTCGGCATTACCAACAGAACCAGTAATAACCCCAAAATATGAAGATACCAATGTAGACATTGAAGCGTTATAATCATCGGTAGTTTGGGTAGATAAAGCATTTTGAGTTGAAGAACTAGGAATTGAAACAGTACAACCAGCAGAATAATCAGAATTTTTAAACTTACCTACTATGAATGCTGTAGGAGGTGCGGAACTAAGAATATTAGACTTCACAGCATTAATTGTTGAATCATTTTCTCCATGATATACCGCAGGATTTTGAATTTGTGCAGGAAGAGACTTGTTCACCATTAACTCCATATCCCTTGGTTGTATTCTTTGAATCAGATCATTAATTGACAATCTTGGATATTCTTTATCATAAGTGATCATCATTACATAATTCTCCCATTTCTCAGTAAAGCCTCCAAAATCTTTTCTTTCATATCAGATTCTTCTTTTGTAAGACTCACCAAACGCATTTCACTCATTAAGTGAGCAAATCTTGCAATCAAATTTGGAATTGATTCGTTTTGATAATACTTGAAACTATCAAATTCCTTCTTCAAAATCTTTTGTCGACTTTTCTTATATTGGTCATTGCTTTCACATCTCTTTTCCAATGCATCCCATAAACTCTTTGATGTATAGTTACCCGAAAATTGATGTAGTAACTCTTTAGGTAATGCCATTGTCAAAGTACCATATGCCTTTTTCTCAGCTTGATATGCTTTCTTTTATTCAGAAGTAAGTTTTCTTTGTATAATCGGCTCCCCAGTTTCATCTTTAGGATAGACATATTGATCAGTGAATGACAACCACATAATAATATCATTCGTGTTCACATACGCTTCAAACCGTTTAACCTAACTATGATAATCTTCCAATTTGAGCAATTTGGGAACTTTCTGACTTGTTCCGATTTCATTATCATAGTTCATCATAGTTTGTATCATAGCTTGCATCGACTTCTGAATTGCCGCAAAATCTTGAAAATCACTCATCTTGTCCGAAAACTTGTATACCAAAACTTCAAACCAAAAAAACTAAGGTCTTAGAAGTGGATTTTGAGTATCGAAACGGAAGGTACTAGCCATTACGTCGGTTTTTGTGAAACCTTCCAAAAATCCCGATTGCTAATCACCCGAACCCAAACCAAATTTGAATAGTTTGTCCAAACTCACCAGAAACGAACTGAAAGTGACTATCCGAACTCTACCGAACCACTACTTCGGATAGGCGAACCAGGAAACAAGCCGAACTCGAAACGAGCCAGATGTAACCCAGCCGAACCTTATCCAAACTATACCCGAACAGTATCCAGTACACATACATGTCTGATCAAGAAGTTACTAAATCTATGCAAGATAGTGCTATTTATAGTAGAACTACACAAGCCAAAACCCGGTCAGTCGAACCTCAGGTTCGGGCCATGTTCGTATGTGTCCGAACTCTGAGTTTGCCTATAGTTCGGATCATAGCAATCTTGCAACATTGTCTTGTATTTGATACTTCACATGACGATCAGGAACTATGTATCAACAAAAACACCCAATGGTGTTAGCAGACCCACTTAGATTCATGGTAGTAGATGGAACCACATTTTGAACAGGTGTGGCATTTGTCTCAACAACAGGTTCCCCTTCCCCTGATCAACAACTTTCTTATTTCACCTTTTGTTGTTGTTTTTCTTCTTAGTAGCCGAAACAACACCTTTATTTTCCTCCAAATTCACGGGTTCAGCAACAACGAGTTCAGCAACTTGTGGTTGAGATACCATAGTATTCTCAATAGAGACAACATTTTCAGTTGAAGTGTTATTCTTCTTACTCTTTGCTGGTTGCTTGACATGTTTTGAAGTTCTCACAACAACTTTACTATCCGAAGGTGTGGTGTTGCTAGACTTGGAGAGCTTGGTAGAAGACATCGGAGTGACTTGAGGTGGGATCATCATAGGTGCAGGATCCGAGGAAATCACCTTAACATTGGTGATTGTGACAAAGTGTTGTGTGTCACCCATGGGTTTACCATCACCCAAAGACAGGTTATTGAGAGCATCAGATGCCAGCCCACTTGAAAGATCAGGATGGCCAGAATCTGAGTTATCATTTTTAGTTTTGGGCTTTTGCCTCTTTGAAACTTTAGGTTTCTTGGAAATAGATTTTGTTATAAACACCATTTAAGTTTTACTAAAGAATGAAGGTTGAGAGATTGTCTCATTATCGGTTGGTAATTTTAAGAACTCAGATTCTGCCTTTTGCCTTACCGTATCCTCAGATAAGCCAGTGTCAACTGACTGAAATGAGATGGATTCAAAATCATCTAAGTTCAGTGCACGTTCAACGGATGGAAGGCTCGAGCCACTTTCATAGCCATATAGTTTTCCTTCAATTTGCTGAATTTCAGACTTGCTTGGAACTGACTCATTATTCAAAAACTTGATGTGTCTTCGAAGGTTTATTTTAGTTAGTTCAAGTATAATAAAATAATTATGATTGAGGGGATGCTCAACAGCAGCATCGTCAATTTCCCGGCTTAAACCCAAAACACTTTTTATACGTCTCAAAATATCCTTAGCCAAATCACTTTCTAAATTAGAGGGGTTAAGTTTCATCAAGTCAATAGTTTCCCGAGCCTGAACACAGTTCTTGCTTAGGGACGAGTGACGAGTAAAAAGATCCTCTAACTGAGTACGAAGAGCCACTTCAGCATGTTTCATAACCTTAATATCATCCTACAAGGACTTTATTTTGGCCAGGAAATCCAGTTCCTTAGCTTGCATAGACTTGACAAGACATTCATTCGCTATTTCCTTTTCAACCAACTCTTGGTTATAAAGGCGATACCGAGCAACTTCCTCTACAAGGACTCTGAGCATAATTTGGATTTTACCGTATCGGGTATGAGTTACTTCTGACGGCTAATCGATTTTTGTTCAGCATCAGATTCAACAATGGAATTGTCATCAGCAGGGTTAGACACAAAAGCAGCATCTTCAGTGATATCATCCACATCAGCCATAAGTGCAAAGTCAGTGGGATAAAGTGGATCAAAGAGAGGATGTTCCACAATCTTGGATTCATTAGATGAATTCACCATCAATGCATAGACACCACCAGTTGATGTTTGAGTCTAATTGGACCACGTGTAGTTGGGATCACTCAGTGACACGAGTGCCTTCTCTGGATTGTCAGCACACTTGACATTGTCGGAACTAGAACGCTGGTGAGATGAACCAGCATGTTAGGACTTATGATATGAGTAGTTGCCCTGATTTTGACCAGAATTATTACTTCCCCTAGTTGTTACATGGATCTACCTAACTTTAGGCTTTTTACACTCTCGTGCAAAGTGACCCAATCCCTGACAGTTGTAGCATTGGGCCTTGGATGTGTCAAAACCATTAGTAGAACTAGGGTGTGACTGGAACACTTTTCTCCCAGTTTTCTTGAAAAACGTTCTTGTTCGGGTAGCAATCATACCAAGTTGCCACTTGATATCCATTTCTTCTAGGTCATCGGCAGGAATTTGGTCCAAGTCTTCTTGGCATAGAGATATACTCTCAATACTCCTTGACATTTGGGAAGCAAGACACCCCATAAGTGCGTTACACAACTCCTGGTCTTTGTCAGTCAGACCAACAGATGAAGGTCCTGATTGGTATGGAGCAGGTGAATGATTCACTGGTGAGATATGAGGTTGAACAACAAAGGCAGCTTGATTAGCAGGTTGTTGAGCAGAAATTGAGTAGAGAAGTAGGACCCACCAGCAAAGTAAGGAAATTCTAGGTTAGTCTCTGTTGGAGCAATAAAGGCAGCATTGTGGGCTATCTGGCTGGTACTTTTATTGATAACTTTCCCTATAAGTGAATTTCCATCTCTTTCAACAACTACAACTTCATAGCTTCTAACTTTGTTAATAAGGTCCATGTAGTCAACAATGGCCAAATCAGTGTTATCAATCAGATAGGCCACATATGAAGCAAAGTCCTGAGGAAATGACTTGAGAATTTTCTTAGATATAGCAGGCATCTCAGGTCGGTTTGTTTGTTTTGCATTTCACAGATAAGTCCACAAAACCTTATCACATGAGTCTCAATGGAGTATCCAGCAATGTAAGCAAGAGTGTTAAATCGCAGTTTGAGAGAGTCCAGTGTCCTCTCTTTGCTCTCAATGGTTCCCCCATACTTTTTCTCAAGTGCAACCCAAATCTCATGAGCAGAAGTTGCTTCAGTGAAGTGGAAAACAATTTCATCAGACAATGCCCTTTTGATACACCCGAGAGCATGTTTATCAACCTTCATCTGATTATGCTCAGTGAGAGTATAATCCTCAACTTTTATTATGACACGCCTTTGACCACCAGCTGGAGGGTCAGCACCAGCCACAGGCACCAGATCCACATAGAACACCTTAAGACCATTCTTCACTGTGGTTAACAGGTCATAATCCACATACTCATGGTAACACTGAAATTTCTTTTTCCAGTCATCACAATTGGCAGCCCCGAGTAGTTTTGGAGGCCTGTTGTTCCCTTGGAACATTTGATTTCCAGAGTTAAAGTCAGACATGGTGAAACAAGTTGGGTTTCTTCACAAAAGTGCTTAATGAGTCAAACGGGTCAAGATTTCTCTAGCTGCTTCAACGGATGCTAAGATCGAGGTTAATTGCTCTAAACCTACAATACAAACATTATGAAGCTTATTTAGTTTGAATCAATCAAGCATTAATGTTTAATATGCGATTTTCAAACTTTCAAGACTTAGAAAATTTTACAGCTATGTTCTTGGGCATAATCACTGGGTCATTATCAAATTTCACAAAAACAAGTTTTGATTATTCCATTAGGTTCGGAATTTGCTTAGGAACAAATTTGTTAACTGTAGCAAACTCCAAAAATAATTTAATCTAGGAGAAATCGGATCAAATAGTGACTTTTATGAAAATCTTCTAAGAACACTAAATTTTCTCTAAAATCTTCAATACTTGATGTTATCGAGTGATTGAAGTTGCTAACAACTCCAAATCATGAGTCTAACATGCGTGGGTGTTCAATTTTAGCTTAGAATCACTGGAAAAATGATTTTGATTTTGAAAAGTCACACATCAGTGACTTACTCTGTGTTCGCATAAATCTGAAAATCTTCAAAATTGACCCATTTATTGTGATTATTGATGAAAACTAAGCATTCCAACAGATTTCTTATGAAATTTTGTTTAGAATATATCAATGAATCACACAAACAACCAGATTTGATGATTTGAATGAGAGATTCTTAAAGTTTTTGAGAAAAACTCAAGGACGTGAAGAACAATGGCTCTGATACCATTAAATCGGACCTAATTTGAGCCTTTTCTCATCCAATGCACAGATTCAAGTGTGGAAATCATGAATCCATGTTCAAATCACGTTGTTCGTTTGCTGAAATCCTTAGATTTCCATGTCTGAATCTCAAGAACACAAGGGTTTTCACACACACAAGTGCTCTCTCTTCCATAGCCGTCCAGGACAATTGATTAGGTTATTTAGGGTATCTTGAGATGGCTCTTTATACTAGAGAGAGCACAGGTAATCATTGCACATATTACAAGAGAATTTCCTAGGAGTTAGTGAAATTTATTATAACAGACCAGCGAAATCGCCAAGAACAATGACGAGATCGCTAAGAGCAATGTGAAGTCGCCAATAGTAAGTTACAGCCTTCAGACCTTAGCGAGGTCGCCAAGGCAGTGATCCAGATCGACAGGGAGTCGGCCAGATCGCCAAGAGGAAAGTTCAAGTCGCTAAACCTTAGTGAGGTCGCCAAGGCAATGTCTAGATCGCAAAGCATAGATCCATATCGCCAAGGCTTATTCCAAGTCGCCAAGGCTAAGACCAGATCGCCAAGAAGAAATTCCAAATCGCCAAGGCTAATCTCAGATCGCTAAGATCACCTAGAAATCACTAAGTACACTCCTAAAATGCCAAGAATCATTATGGAATCGCTAAGGGTTTTCATTATAAAATCATTAAGTGTTATTTACACAAACCAAGTGAGTTAGCATGAAATAACACCAATAGGGATCTAGACATTCGTATCACAATAGTTAAGTACAAATGCAAATATCTTAATATCAAACAACATAAGTAATGATGATATTGATAAACAGAACATATCTATTTTATTGACAATGATCAGTAAAACATTAAGACAATTATTTTAGTACTAATACATGTGAAATGAAAGATTTTGTCAGGACCAGATTTGAGCAACATGTTCTCATATGATTCATCACACAAGTGTGGAAATCATGTGTGATGGTCGATTTTGGATGTATCTGGATCAATGCTCACCCATTGATGATTCCTAAAGCTCAAGAACACACACTAACACCAAGAACACACACACAAATGCTCTCTTTGAAGAATAATCCAGGAGTGTTCTCCCTCAATAGGGTTTTTCTCAACTATATATATACTACAAGAGAGCATAGGAAAAAAAGAATGTTTGACACACATAATCATTACCTAGAATTCAACAAAATATTCCATCAGCACAGACAAGTTCGCTAAGCACTAGACAAGTTCGCTAAGCACTAGACAAGTTCGCTAAGCATTAACAAGTTCGCTAACAAGTCCGCTAAGCATTAACAAATTCGCTAACAAGTCCTCTAAGCATTAACAAGTTCGCTAACAAGTCCGCTAAGCATTAACAAGTTCGCTAACAAGTCCGCTAAGTATAGACAAGTTCGCTAACAAGTTCGCTAAGAGCAAAACAAGTTCGCTAAGATTAGGAACAAGTCTGCTAAGTAAACAAGTCCGCTAGGAACAAATGAAGTACGCTAAGACAAACATTGAACAAATACGCTAAGTGTTAAACAAGTCCTCTAAGTTTAATTAATCAGAAGTCCGCTAAGAAGAAAAACAAGTACGATAGATTCATAATCAAAATGTTTCTAAGTACAAATTCAAAGTCAATTACAAAACAAAGTATTAAATCTAGATAGGACATCAAAAGGTCTTCACCGACAATACTTAACGGTGAATAGTTTGTGTTGCCAACAAAATAGGTTCCAACAATTTCCACCCTTGTTGGCAATGCAAACCTTTGAACTTAAGCAACTTGACCGAGCAGCTTGAGTAGGAATCTTCAGTTCTCTCTTGCGGCCTCTTTGTCTTTGTCAGAAAGTACTTTAATTCCCATATCATACAGCCTCCAGAGATCTTGCCAGAAAAGCTTTTTCAGGTCATTAAAGTTGTTCAGCTCGACCAATCTTCTTGCCTTATCAAGGATGACACTCGATCCATGCTCTTCTATCAACCAACAGTTTTCTGTCCTTAGGAGTTCTGCGTCAATTATGAGTTTACCCATGCCTGCAAGCCTTGTACACCACCAATTTAAGAACATTAAAAAGTAGTTGGCGTCATAGCATTCATAGGGTCTCAGTTGAACAGAGATGGTCCGCATCTTCTCATAGTACATCAGCTTCAAATAGGATCTTGAGAGCAGTCTGAGTTCTATCGCTGCAAAGATTCTGATTGACTCAGCACCGACTCTTTCAATCACTAATTCATGTGTCTTTCCATTGTAGTACCAGCTGATTATTGGAGCATTTTTCTGATTCCCCGGAATAGTCTTTACTTTCACCTCCTTCCTAATATCCTTGAACATTCCGCGATAAGGAGCACGGAGACGTCTTTTCTCTTCAGTTATCTGAGCTTTTCTCTCTTCTTCAAGATTCTGATTGAACTTCTTGATTTGATTAAGACAGCAGCTCGTATACCCTTTTGATGGTTAGAGTGATTTACCAAATCCAGGTACTTCAGTTGTTTGAGCTCCCAAGAGAACAAGCTGAGAAGAGCTTTGAAAATCTCCGAAGATTTAAACATATCCGTTCCTCCTTTTTACCAAGAATGCATCAAAGGCCTCATCTTACTTCCATCCTAAGATTTTCATCCCATCATTGACCTTTGGGTTGCTTGGCATTTTCCTTAGATTTTTGGCAGCAAATTGTTGCATAGCCTTTAGGTTTCATGTCATCTTTTCCCATTGATCATAGATGGGAGGATTGTCTTTCCTCTTGAGTGCCTCATCCCGTTCTTGTTCTCTGAGTCTGACCTGTTCAAGCTTTTCCAGACGTTCTGTCTTTCGATACTCTTCCACAAACTCTCATAGACCTTTAAGTTTCTTTCTGTTGTAAGCCTTCTTCTCAATATTCTTGAATCTAAAATAGTTGCGGAGTGCCTCAGGTGGAGGAAGATATGTGTCAGCAAAGATATCTACCAAGGGATCAGTTTCAGCTTCAACATTTTGACTTCGCGGAAGGTGTGAAATCAACCTTTCTTCATCAGTATACATCTTGGTCAACTCAATGTCTGTAAGACTCATCAGATATTCTAAGGAGAAGTTGTCTCTCATTAGAGATCTAACCATGTGAGCTATTTCAGAGGTGTCTTCCTCATCCACATCGGTGCCCTCTAAATTTGAGACTATGCGGATCCTTGGTTCATCTGTTCTTGTTGATGCAGAACGTTCAGGTAAAGTACTTGACCCCTTTCCATATACAACAGCAGGAGGTTGGCCTGATTCATACCTTTTAAGTGCTTCGGCCCTCTCCTCAAGCGGTCGGTTTTGTTCACTGTGTGTTTCTTCAATAAGCGCTCGACGAGACCTCTGTTTCCCAGCTTCCCTTTTCAGATGCTCCTCTGCAATCTCTTCAGGAGTCAATATTCTTTTTCCCTTATCCTTATCAGAAGGACCGGGTTGCTCTGTGACAGTAGGTCCTGGAGCTGCCGATTCCTTGGGATCATCTTCCTCCTTATCAGAGTCAGAGGAGAAGTGTATGAAAGAAGCTTCAAAGATCTGATTTCGGAGATCTTGCTCAGCAGAAACACCAGGATCAGTTTGACTTTTAGTTTCTTGATCTGCACTTGTCTCAAGATTGATGATTTCAGCATCAGTTGGAATAGGACCTGGAACATATGGGTTGATATCCAAGGCAAGAGTTTCTGCTGTAGACATGACGGTCGAAAGAGGCACACTCACATACTCATCGTCTACTTCCATCTTTACTTAGATTGGAGCAGGACAAGGAGGTTTCTCTTGTTCATCATCCTCACTATCGATCGTATCCAAGTCGATGTAGTTCAGAGGATTGGCTTCGTTCATGAGCACGTTTATTCTTTGACCTAGCTCGTTCATGTTGCTTTCGTCTCTAAAGTCTACAAAGTACGGATGTTCTTCAAAAGCTGCTTCATTACCATCCTCAAGTGTCTCAATGAGAATACCGCATGAGTTTCTTCTTGAGTATAGATTCTCGGCATAGTATTCCCTGAAATTGGACATCTCAAAGTCCAAGAAGGCTGGGTCGATGTAAATATGACGGACACCTTCGGTCACGGGAACCATGGAAGAGGAGGTAGAGATATCATCATGAGCAGTGGGAATGATCGAAAGTTGAAGAGATATGTCATGTTCAGCTTCAGACTCAACACTTGTTGAACCCTCAATAGCAAGAACCTTGGATGCCTGTGCAAACCTTCGAAGTTTTAGGTTTTCAGGCACAGGTGCAAGCCTTTTGATCGAGTCAAGAGTCTCATCAACTGGTTCATCATGAAGGAGGCTGTTGACGAAAGAATCTTCGTCATCAGAGAAATTAAGATCATCTCCTTCTATGATAGTGTCATCATCGATTTCAAAATCGCTGTCATGCAATGGGCTTGTGGTGTCTTGAACACCAGTAGAGTCTTTACCAGCAGGAATGGTAGTAGAAGATATGGGGTCTTGAGAATTTTCACCTACACTTCTCTGATCAGATTGAGGTGGGTTTTCTGGCATTTCATTCTCTTTATCACCGGTATCATCATCTGGTTTGTCACACCCCCAAATAACCACTAACGGAGTTTATACCGTTAAGGGGTGCGAGCAAACCAGGACCACAACCATTAGTTACAAATACTAAACGAATCAGAGTAAAGTCCAAAACATTCATTTCAAACAGTTTCAAAAGTTACGCAGCGGAATTAAAACATAAGATATCTTAGCACTAGCCACGTGCTTTACAAATCATTGTTTCAAATCAAAATCCCAAGTTAGTTTAATGAAAGTAAAAGTCTTCACGTGCCATGCCAACCTTCAATGGATACTCTTCAACGATCTGCAAAAGTGAAAACCACACAAGTGTCAACCTAACGGTTGGTGAGTTCACAGTGGGCATATCATGCATTGGCCCGGTCTCATAATCATAATCGTGTCAACATATGTATTCGTAATATTTGTTTGTGAAAAGCAATGCTCAGTTATATACGCCAGTTTATAAACATTTGTTATTTAGTAGAGTTATTGTCCGTAACAGAGTTATCAGGTATGTACTAGTCTTGTATAATTAAAGTGCTCAACCGATATCGCGGGTAGCTAATCCGTTGTTTCCATGCACTAAGGAAGTTCGTACCAAAGCTGACGATTAAGTATAGTAGAGGCAGAGCCTTCAGCCATTTTGTGTTGCGGACATTCGTCATCGCGGCCTTGCCTCCCCCGTGTCCTCTCGGGATCACGGTCAGATAGGCTGATATTGTACCTCCGTGCACCTCCAGTGTCACGAGGCGGAGTTTGTCAAACTCCAGTAGATCTACCCAACATCCCCTTGCTTTACAATTAATGGCACAATTAAGTTGAGGACTTTTTCAGTTAAAAAGGCAATCCTTAGAAATCATGTGATATCATGTGGTTTAGACTTTAACCTACACTAGCCATATTAAAACGGTTTTCATTTCAGAAAATAGTTTGTTAAGTTTCACAAGTGTTTCCCATAAAACACTTCAAGTTCATCAAGTAGATGCATAGCATTCTAAGTTTTCAGTTTCATCAAGTGGTGCATAGCACTCGTAAAGTTGTCAGCATTGTTTTCTATTAAGTTATTCAGTGTGTCCCAAACGGGCTCACAGTAAACGGGTTAGTGACACTCACCTTTGGTTGCACTGCTACACTTGTTATATAATCCAAGTTTTGCTTAACGAAGACCTATGAACACGTTTAGGTCTTAAGTATTAGTTTGGTGTCTAATCTTTACTTAACGTCACTATGGCCCATAACATAGTACGTTGAAACTATGACTCGACATACAACACACGACACCGATGGTTGATCATAAGCAAGGGTTCATTTACATCAGAAGTCAAAGCATGTATCATCATGGCATAATCAGGTAAGTCATGGCATAACATTCAAGCAAATTGCACAAGTTTGGATTCTGGTCTCAGTTTCGCTAGCAGTTTCGCTAGTCAGTTTCGCTGTGTGCACGGGCAGCACTTTCGCTAGGCAATACCCGATGACACAGTTTCGCTAGGCTAGTTTCGCTCGAAACTGTTGGCACAGTTTCGCTAGCCTAGTTTCGCCCGAAACTGGTTTGAACTTTCGTTCAGGGAATTTCGCTCGGTAGATTCGCTCGAGCTGGTCTGGTTGGTTTACCCGGCGACACTGCAGTTTCGCTGCATAGTGTCGCTGGTTGAAGATTCACATAATTTCGCTGGACAGTTTCGCCCAGAGAACATGACAGTTTCGCTGGTCGCGAAAAACACATAAATCAGCCTAAAAATCAATCTAACAGCTTCCATATTACATGTAATTCATTATCTAGCATACATAACCATTTACCAACATAAATTAGTAAGCTTTAACACCTTAAACATGCATTTTCATCATCAAATCACCAAATTGCATTCAAAACCCTAAAATGACCTAAATAGCATAAATCTTTATCATGGATCAGTTTCACACGTAAAGTTATCAACTTTATGGTAGATCTAGCATTCCTAAGCATTCCTACAGAAGATCTAACAATATCATGAAGGTTTAAGCATGCTTTATGAAGAAACACATAGAAAACACATAGAAATGGCATAAAGGAAGGTTTTGGGACTCACGATTCGATCAGGGAATCGAATGGATGTTGTCTTGAGGCTGAGATCTTGGTTTTCTTGATGGTTTTCAGCTGACCAGATTCTCCAGAGAAGAGTGTGTGTTTTTGTGTAAATGAGGCAAATAGGAGAACTAGGGTTTATTA
This sequence comes from Deinandra increscens subsp. villosa, assembly GCA_039602395.1. Taxonomy (NCBI): domain Eukaryota; kingdom Viridiplantae; phylum Streptophyta; class Magnoliopsida; order Asterales; family Asteraceae; genus Deinandra; species Deinandra increscens. Next base: position 32,123,070 of record JBCNJP010000006.1, read on the forward strand.
AGATTATTTATATCAGAGGCTAGTTTCGCTGGCAGTTTCGCTGGCCAGGCGAAACTAGCTCTGATCACGTGTTATCGAATAGCTCAGCTGACTACCGGGCGACACTATAGTTTCGCCCGTTAGTTTCGCTGGCAGCACAACTTAGACAATTTTCACAAAATCAAGGATTTACAATTTGTCATGCTATTCATAATATTAAGTCATGCGTTTAAACCACATTGCACATAATGACAACAATAAATGAACACATAGCACATATGGGCGGGTTCGGTGATCAACCAAAGGACGTGGACGTATTCGGCCTAGTTAAGTATTAGTTACTAAGTTAACACTTATAACGTAACTAAGGGAAATGTCTAACGGAAGTAAACCTTGAAATTCTCGGATGTCGCATCATCCCTTTGTAATTGGAATTTTCGTCCCGAAAATTATTCTTGCGTCGTAGCGTTCGCAGCATCAGCTGTCGTCGCTGGGGAAAGAAAGGAAAGAAAGCAAAAGTTTTAGGGTCGTCACATCCTCCTCCTGATACAGGAATTTTGGTCCCCAAAATTAAATCATACCTTGAGTTTCCGTGGACGTTTGCTCAAACAAGTGAGGATACTTTTTCTTCATTTGATCCTCTCGTTCCCAAGTATATTCAGGTCCACGCTTTGAGTTCCATCGAACTTTGACGATCGGAATCTTGCTACGTTTGAGGGCTTTCTCCTCGCGTCCCATGATTTCCACTGGTTGCTCGATAAATCTCAGATGTTCGTCGATTTCCAATTCCTCCAAAGGAATTATTTCAGTGTCTTCTGCCAGACATTTCTTTAGGTTGGAGACGTGAAACACGTTGTGAACTCCATCGAGTTCAGCAGGGAGTTTTAATCGGTAGGCCACCGGCCCTACTTCCCCGATGATTTCAAAAGGACCGATGTAGCGAGGATTTAACTTTCCACGCTTTCCGAAGCGTATCACACCTTTCCAGGGAGATACCTTTAATAGCACCTTGTCGCCTACCTCGAACTTCAAAGGTTTACGGCGTTTGTCGGCATAGCTCTTTTGTCTGTCACGTGCTGCGGCTATCCGCTTTCTTATCTGAATAATCCGTTCAGTTGTATCATGAATGAGCTCTGGTCCGGTGAGTCCCTTCTCACCCGTTTCGGCCCAACACACGGGCGATCTGCATTTTCTGCCATAAAGAGCTTCAAAAGGCACTGCACCGATACTTGAATGATAACTGTTGTTATAGGAGAACTCCACCAACGGAAGGTGAGCTTCCCAGTCTTTACCGAAGTCGAGAACGCAAGCTCGGAGCATGTCTTCTAAAGTCTGAATAGTTCTTTCCGTCTGACCATCGGTCTGCGGGTGATAAGCTGTGCTCATATCCAGTCTGGTTCCTAGTGATTCTTGCATAGACTGCCATAATCGGGAAGTGAATCGGGGATCTCTGTCAGAGATAATAGTCTTTGGCACCCCATGTCGTGCCACAATTCGGTCGATATATAGTTTTGTCAACTTATCCATATTGTCACTTTCCCTCATTGGAATGAAATGTGCAGATTTGGTTAGTCGATCAATGATAACCCAAATCGCATCTGGTCGATTCGATCGATGAGGTAATCCTGTTACAAAATCCATTGAGATATCCTCCCATTTCCATTCTGGGATCTTTGGTTGCTGTAATAGCCCAGAAGGCTTTTGGTATTCAATCTTCACTCTTGAGCATGTTAAACACTTAGCCACATATCGCGCGATGTCGGCTTTCATGTTCGGCCACCAATACAAACCCTTCAAATCTTGGTACATTTTATCCGATCCAGGGTGCACCGAATACCTTGATTTGTGAGCCTCGTCCATCACGAGCTCACGGAGATTTCCAAGCAAAGGGACCCAAATTCTGTCATTATAATACCTGAGTCCGTCGGACCTAATATCAGAGTTACCGTCTACACCACGCAGTGCTTCAGCTGCGAAGTTTTCTTCCTTTAGAGCTTCTCGTTGGGCATCGCGGATCCGATCCGGCAATCCCGTGTGAATGGTAAGTTGTAGCGCTCGTACTCGTCGGGGCTTTTCGTATTCTTTCCGACTTAAGGCATCAGCCACAACATTGGCTTTTCCCGGGTGATATTTGATTGCTAAGTCATAGTCATTCAGTAACTCGACCCACCGTCGTTGTCGCATGTTGAGATCCTTCTTATTAAAGATGTGCTGTAAGCTTTTGTGGTCGGTAAATATTGTGCACTTTGTTCCGTAGAGGTAATGTCTCCAAATCTTGAGTGCATGAATAACGGCTCCCAATTCCAAATCATGCGTTGTATAATTCTTTTCTGTATCCTTCAGTTGCCTGGACCCGTAGGCAATCACCTTGTCTCGTTGCATCAACACACAACCGAGTCCTTGGATTGATGCATCACAGTAAACCACAAAGTCGTCAATCCCATCGGGTAACGCGAGAATTGGAGCCGAACATAACATATCTTTAAGAGTTTGAAACGCACGTTCTTCTTTTTCACCCCATCTGTATTGCACTCCTTTGTGCGTTAAAGCCGTTAAGGGTTGAGCCAACTGCGAGAAACCCTTAATGAATCTTCGATAATATCCGGCAAGTCCCAAAAATTGTCGGATTTCGGTCGGTGCTCTTGGGGTAGGCCAATCCTTAATAGCTTCCACTTTAGCTGGGTCGACATGAATTCCATTCTGATCAACAATGTGTCCAAGAAACTGGACTTCGCGAATCCAAAAATCGCATTTTGAGAACTTGGCGTAAAGCTGTTCCTTGCGGAGCAATTCCAAGATAAGTCGCAGGTGCTCCTCGTGTTCTTCCTTTGTTTTGGAGTAGATCAAAATATCATCAATGAAAACGATTACAAACTTGTCGAGGTACGGCTTGCACACTCGATTCATCAGATCCATAAATACGGCAGGCGCATTAGTTAGCCCAAACGGCATAACTAGAAACTCGTAGTGACCATACCGAGTTCTGAAAGCAGTCTTGGGTACATCCTCGTCACGAACACGAAGTTGGTGATATCCAGACCGTAGATCAATCTTTGAGAAGTAACTTGAACCTTGTAGCTGGTCGAAGAGATCGTCGATTCGAGGAAGTGGATACCGATTCTTGATCGTAACTTTGTTAAGCTCTCGGTAGTCAATACACATTCGGAACGTTCCATCCTTCTTCTTAACAAACAATACCGGAGCTCCCCACGGAGACGAACTTGGACGAATAAATCCTTTGTCAAGTAACTCTTGAAGTTGTGAGGAGAGTTCGTTGAGTTCACTTACTGCCAAACGATAAGGTGCGCGTGCAATCGGAGACGCTCCAGGAACTAAGTCGATTCCAAACTCTACTTGTCGAAATGGAGGCAAACCAGGCAGATCTTCAGGAAATACATCGTGGAAGTCGCGGACTATCGGGTAGTCGTCGATTCTGCACTCGGGAAGTGTCGAATCGGTGACGTTGGCAAGAATCGCGAAGTGACCTTTACGAAGGCACTTTTGAGCTTTGAGAAACGAAATAATACCAGTTACTGTTCCACCTTTTTCACCTTGGACCGTTAACACTTTACCTCCTTCGAGTGGGATACGAACCACTTTTTCTTTACATAAGATTTCAGCTCGATTCTCAGATAACCAATCCATTCCTACTATAACGTCAAAACTACCAATCGGAAAAGGCATAAGGTCGATTCCTAATGTATGGCCAGCTAGTTCTAACTTACAGTCCTTAACTATCTGAGTTGTATCATGAAGTTTACCATTAGCTAGCTCTACCACATACTTAGCGTCTAGGGCAATAGGTTTAGCATTAATCAACTTAGCAAATTTAGTGGAAATAAAACTTTTCTCAGCACCAGAATCAAATAACACAGTAGCAAAGAAACCATTCAATATAAATTTACCATTAATCACGTTGGCGTCGTTGCGAGCTTCACCTTGACCCATGACGAAAGCTCTTCCCCTGCCATTTCCATTCCCGTTGGCATTACCTCCGCCATTACCATTTCCACCATTGTTTCCCTGATTACCATTCCCCTGTCTTCTCAACTGCGGGCAGTCCCTCTTTATGTGGCCTTGAGCACCACATTCATAGCAGTTCCCATTACCATTTCCTCTGGGAGCTTCATTGTTGTTACGGTTCTGACCATTGTTGTTACCATTGCCCCGGTTGTTCCCATAGTTGTTGTTGTGCCTTTGGCGGTTCTGTTGCTCAGGAAGAATTGCCCAACAGTCTTTTGCTTCATGGCTCCTCTTGCCACAACTTTCGCAGGTCAAACTTTTTCTGCAGGTACCGGTGTGATGCTTCCCACACCTGTTGCACTTGGGCAGGTTACCTTTGTAGTTACTTTGGCCATTTCCGCCCTGGTGGTTGTTAACACTGTTGTTTCCAGATCTCTTGCTCTGACCCTGGGAGTTAAAGGATCTCCCCGTGTTGTTTCCAACACTCTGATTGTTCATTGAATTTTCAGGAGCTTCTCCTTCAGCTTTTCTTTTGCCACTCAAGGCAGTCTTTTCAGAAACTCTTGCAGGAAGTGTACCCCTCTCAACCTCTTGATCAGTTAACTTGTGAGCCAAACGGATGGCTTGTTGCACAGTGATTGGGTTGCTGGCAGTCACCAAACTCTTGATTTGGGGCACGAGACCCTCCAGATAACGCTCAATGCGCTTGAATTCAGCATCAACCATAGACGGGCACAGTACCGCGTACTCGTGGTAACGCGCAGTATACTCTTCGACTTCAGACCCAGACATCTTGGAGTTCAGAAATTCTCCTTCTAGCTTCTTGACTTGGTCCCGAGGGCAATACTCCTCCATGATCAGTTCCTTAAATGCTTCCCATTCCATGTTGTTAGCCGCATTTACCCCGACCATTTGAATTTCAGCGTTCCACCAGGAGAGAGCAGCTCCTTCGAATGTACCAGTCGCAAATTTCACCTTGTTCTCAGCCGGGCAGTTACACATGGAGAAGACCTTCTCAGACTTCTCGATCCACCTGAGGAGTCCCACCGCTCCTTCCTCGCCGGAGAACGTCATCGGCTTGCAGTCCATGAAAGTCTTAAATGTGCAGTGATGAACGTTTCCTGATGCAATTAATAGTTCGGGTTTCAAATTTAAACAGGTCAAAATATATATATCTCCTTGTGCCTTAACCGGCATAACAATTACCATGCGCGGCAATTGTAGCTTACACGGCGGCCACGGCGGCTTGCACATGCTCATTGATCATTGCTTGCAGTTGTGCAGGCGTCAGGTTGATGTTATTCCTTCCCGCTCTTCCAGACATTTTGCTGAACAGTTAAAGTAGCCAGTGTTCAGTAACAATTATATTCTATACATATCCCATAATATGTATATTAGCAATTTCCCGTTATCCCTCTATTAGTCCAGAAAAATTTTGTGCACAATCGAGGCGTCGTCGGAGAACGTCGTAAGTCGTAAGTACTATCGTCGAAAGTCGGCTTCCCCATAAAAGTCACCGTCGGCGTAGTCATCGTAGTAGAAATCAGGACGTCGCGTGTAGCATCGTTTCATTGTCGCTTTCCCCAGAGTAGTGCGTGTATTATCGTTCGCATTTCGTATTTGTGTGTGAAATCTTCCTAAGGATTTTCCGTTAGACTACTTAGACACGGTCTCTATATATATCTACATATATATATCTACATATGGAGTATTTACTTACACAGTAGAGTCACACCCCCAAATAACCACTAACGGAGTTTATACCGTTAAGGGGTGCGAGCAAACCAGGACCACAACCATTAGTTACAAATACTAAACGAATCAGAGTAAAGTCCAAAACATTCATTTCAAACAGTTTCAAAAGTTACGCAGCGGAATTAAAACATAAGATATCTTAGCACTAGCCACGTGCTTTACAAATCATTTTTTCAAATCAAAATCCCAAGTTAATTTAATGAAAGTAAAAGTCTTCACGTGCCATGCCAACCTTCAATGGATACTCTTCAACGATCTGCAAAAGTGAAAACCACACAAGTGTCAACCTAACGGTTGGTGAGTTCATAGTGGGCATGTCATGCATTGGCCCGGTCTCATAATCATAATCGTGTCAACATATGTATTCGTAATATTTGTTTGTGAAAAGCAATGCTCAGTTATATACGCCAGTTTATAAACATTTGTTATTTAGTAGAGTTATTGTCCGTAACAGAGTTATCAGGTATGTACTAGTCTTGTATAATTAAAGTGCTCAACCGATATCGCGGGTAGCTAATCCGTTGTTTCCATGCACTAAGGAAGTTCGTACCAAAGCTGACGATTAAGTATAGTAGAGGCAGAGCCTTCAGCCATTTTGTGTTGCGGACATTCGTCATCGCGGCCTTACCTCCCCCGTGTCCTCTCGGGATCACGGTCAGATAGGCTGATATTGTACCTCCGTGCACCTCCAGTGTCACGAGGCGGAGTTTGTCAAACTCCAGTAGATCTACCCAACATCCCCTCGCTTTACAATTAATGGCACAATTAAGTTGAGGACTTTTTCAGTTAAAAAGGCAATCCTTAGAAATCATGTGATATCATGTGGTTTAGACTTTAACCTACACTAGCCATATTAAAACGGTTTTCGTTTCAGAAAATAGTTTGTTAAGTTTCACAAGTGTTTCCCATAAAACACTTCAAGTTCATCAAGTAGATGCATAGCATTCTAAGTTTTCAGTTTCATCAAGTGGTGCATAGCACTCGTAAAGTTGTCAGCATTGTTTTCTATTAAGTTATTCAGTGTGTCCCAAACGGGCTCACAGTAAACGGGTTAGTGACACTCACCTTTGGTTGCACTGCTACACTTGTTATATAATCCAAGTTTTGCTTAACGAAGACCTATGAACACGTTTAGGTCTTAAGTATTAGTTTGGTGTCTAATCTTTACTTAACGTCACTATGGCCCATAACATAGTACGTTGAAACTATGACTCGACATACAACACACGACACCGATGGTTGATCATAAGCAAGGGTTCATTTACATCAGAAGTCAAAGCATGTATCATCATGGCATAATCAGGTAAGTCATGGCATAACATTCAAGCAAATTGCACAAGTTTGGATTCTGGTCTCAGTTTCGCTAGCAGTTTCGCTAGCAGTTTCACTAGTCAGTTTCGCTGTGTGCACGGGCAGCACTTTCGCTAGGCAATACCCGATGAAACAGTTTCGCTAGGCTAGTTTCGCTCGAAACTGTTGGCACAGTTTCGCTAGCCTAGTTTCGCCCGAAACTGGTTTGAACTTTCGTTCAGGGAATTTCGCTCGGTAGATTCGCTCGAGCTGGTCTGGTTGGTTTACCCGGCGACACTGCAGTTTCGCTGCATAGTGTCGCTGGTTGAAGATTCACATAATTTCGCTGGACAGTTTCGCCCAGAGAACATGACAGTTTCGCTGGTCGCGAAAAACACATAAATCAGCCTAAAAATCAATCTAACAGCTTCCATATTACATGTAATTTATTATCTAGCATACATAACCATTTACCAACATAAATTAGTAAGCTTTAACACCTTAGACATGCATTTTCATCATCAAATCACCAAATTGCATTCAAAACCCTAAAATGACCTAAATAGCATAAATCTTTATCATGGATCAGTTTCACACGTAAAGTTATCAACTTTATGGTAGATCTAGCATTCCTAAGCATTCCTACAGAAGATCTAACAATATCATGAAGGTTTAAGCATGCTTTATGAAGAAACACATAGAAAACACATAGAAATGGCATAAAGGAAGGTTTTGGGATTCACGATTCGGTCAGGGAATCGAATGGATGTTGTCTTGAGGCTGAGATCTTGGTTTTCTTGATGGTTTTCAGCTGACCAGATTCTCCAGAGAAGAGTGTGTGTTTTTGTGTAAATGAGGCAAATAGGAGAACTAGGGTTTATTAAGATTATTTATATCAGAGGCTAGTTTCGCTGGCAGTTTCGCTGGCCAGGCGAAACTAGCTCTGATCACGTGTTATCGAATAGCTCAGCTGACTACCGGGCGACACTATAGTTTCGCCCGTTAGTTTCGCTGGCAGCACAACTTAGACAATTTTCACAAAATCAAGGATTTACAATTTGTCATGCTATTCATAATATTAAGTCATGCGTTTAAACCACATTGCACATAATGACAACAATAAATGAACACATAGCACATATGGGCGGGTTCGGTGATCAACCAAAGGACGTGGACGTATTCGGCCTAGTTAAGTATTAGTTACTAAGTTAACACTTATAACGTAACTAACGGAAATGTCTAACGGAAGTAAACCTTGAAATTCTCGGATGTCACATCATCCCTTTGTAATTGGAATTTTCGTCCCGAAAATTATTCTTGCGTCGTAGCGTTCGCAGCATCAGCTGTCGTCGCTGGGGAAAGAAAGGAAAGAAAGCAAAAGTTTTAGGGTCGTCACATGGTTTGTCACTTAATTTTTTTCCTTCACATGATTTGGCTAACAAATCCTTGAGTCTTTGAATTTCAGTAGCTTGTTCAGCAATGACTTGTGACTGATCATTAATCTTTTGATTTGCCACTTGCAGTGAACAATTTAGATGGTCATTCTGACTCTGAAGGTTGACAATTTCAGCCTGAAGTTCCATCACCTTTTTAGATTCTGAAGCTGATGGGCTGGTAGCAACAATTCCAGTAATGTCAGTGGTGGTGACAACAACTTCAGCTACCTGCTCCAGTGGTCTCATATCCATGTCTATTCCTTCAAATTGTTCAGCAGGAGATGGAGAGATAGTTGCTGCAGCAAAGGCTGTGTCCGATGGAGTGCCTAATGAACTCACCAATTCATAATCATCCTGTGTGCCGGGCTTCCTTCTGACTTTGAGCTTTCAGTACAGGCCTTACTTCTCTCGGCTCTGATTAAGAACTCAGCGGATTTATAACTACTCCCACCAGTTTTTGTCAAAGTTTGTAAAGTATTCTTAGGAGGATACTCGGGAGGACTATCAGTCTCATCTTCAAGGTTATATTTAAGATCGTCCTCATCGAGAGACACTAAATCCTCTTCATCATCCTGTTCATCCTGTGATGGATTATAGCTTTTATCAGAGGATGATTGTGGTGTCGTAGCTGTAGAGGCCCTGGAATAGTCTCCAGTCCTTTGTCTTTTTCGAGGATGAATGCCCTCAGGTTGTGTGGGACTGTCATCAGAATCTGAGGAGTCAGACCCTTCATCATCATCATTATCGTCTCCTTCTCCTTCTTCAGACAGATCCGCCAGCATAAGACTTGAGGAGCGTTCAGTAGGCTCGGAAGCTTCAGTACTTGTACCCTGGAGATTCCCAATGTCTTCAATAGCAGCAGAAGCAACGGTAGCAGGTGCATTTAAATCCAACTCAGTGTGGACTTGATCAACCTCATTATGTTCTACTTGAGCTTCAACAGCTGCTTCACCCATTTGGATATCTCCTTCGGCATCAGCAGGAGCATTCAGAGCAATCATCTTGGGAAAGAAAGGTACAACATTCCCTTGATATTTACCTTTATGGTACTTGCTATATGAGCCAGTTTTCATTGAACTTGTAGAGATGGTTTCTCCTTGCTTGATCAAGGTTGGGTAATAATGATCCAAGATAGCCTGGATGAACCGGGGGTACATCAGGAACTTCTTTGCTCTTCCAGTGGAATGCATATCATCAATCATCCATTTGAGCAGTTGGTGTGAAAGATTGAACCCCTCACCAGTGACAAACCCATGTAGAGCACATGCAGTTTCTTCAACAAAATCATCAGGAGCTGCCTTTCTGTGTCCGAAGGCAGAAATGAAGAAGCTGATTATGAACCTCCAGTTGATCGTGAATAAGGTCTTGTGAATTTTGTTGCTGACATCTGGGAGAAAGACACAAGAATATCCCATTCTTGTGATTATTGACTGCCATTGAGTCTTTGTGAAAGTCTTAGGCTTGTCAGCATCTTGTAAGTTCAGGACCGTTCTGATCTTTTCTTCAGTGATCTCAACATCAATGTTCTGGATCCTGGACCATATAATATCTGAACCATCATCAAGCTCTTCAGATTGAGAATTGATCTAGAATGCTTCAATAATACCCTTATAGATGACAGGGTTGATCTGTATAGCTGTTTCCCATGTTGATTGTTGCAGTAAGTCAATTGCCTGCTCATCATCATCTTCCCAGTTCTTGTTAAACACGCACCTTCCGTTGTGCAGGCGACCAAACTCTAAAGCTTCAACAGCTTGTCTGGGAGGCATCTGCACATATAGAAAAAAAGGATTATATCTAAGTTGACACTAGATGAATGTCATGTCACACTAGGCTCGTGATAGTGACAGAGCTTCTCATATGAGTATCAATGACATAAAACAACTCACATAGTGCATATACTCCAAAAATGATCACATGCAACCGGAATATCATGATTAACAAAAGTAAGTATCATAGGAAGTAAATAATTTGTGTGTGTAATATTTAAAATCTGGAAAATAAGGAGCCAGATCTAAATCTCCATTAATTTTGACTTAAATGAAAGTATTGTATAAAAACTGTAAATGACCCAAAACTTAGATTGAACCATCCAAATTTTATCTTGTTATTTCAGAGAGGAATTATTGAAAATTCTACTACTGAGGCTTAACAACAGTCAGAGTCATCAAATGTAGGAGGTTTTGGCAATCTGGGATCAAAAACCAATTGACTTTAAGTTTAAATAGCATACTGTGAGGTTTTGAGATCCCAGTTTGTCAAGTTAGTTCAGGGAAAGTCACATTGCGACTTGGTTCCACCCGGACTTGTGAACTCCTTGATCTGATGTCTTATGATTAGGAAAAGGAACAACTAAGTTAAAATCAGCACTTTTAGGTGTAGGACAAGGAAGTTAGGATATAACAGGTCTATCCTATCTAAAATGCCAATTTTATGCTTGTAATGAGTGTAACACTAACTTGTCAGACCACCAGAGCAATCCTAGTATGTCAGAAATTCAAATACTAATCTATAGTTATGATGAATTAACTCAAAGTCCTCTAAGCAGAAGAACAAGTCTGCTAGAACTCTTTAAGTTCGCTAAAGAGAGAACAAGTACGCTACAAACTAAAACAAGTTCTCTAAGCAGTGAAACAAGTTCCCTAGGAACAAAACAAGTCCGCTAAGCAGGCATGAAGTACGCTAAGGACTGAATCAAGTCCGCTAAGACCAGCAGGATCTCATATGCAGATTCACAACACTTAGAGTTGACTACAAAGTGTTTGAATCGTATATTAACATCAATAAGGATTGTCTAGAACCAACAGAGTCAAATTAAAATCCATAAACATGTAAGAGGTCCTAATGGGTCAAGGGTTCCAATTTGATCATTTAAAGGACAAAGGTGACAATTTATGTTTTAACAAATGAGATGATGTCTTTACAAGTCAATTTCAATCCTAACATACAAATATAAGCACATATGGATTAAACAAAACACAACCAAGTCACCAAATTCTCATTCAAGCAAAGATAGTTACCTAAGTCTCATAAAAACAATTCAATGCCAAATTTGACTTATTAAAGTCAACATGACCAAATAAGTGTTCAATCAGGGCTTAAATACCTAAGATAGTTTATATGAACCTTAGAGGTGTCATAGATCACATCCTTTGTAGATATGCTCTCAATAAATCACAACGATGGTCAAATTAACTTAGATATGTCATGATAGTCAATTAAATCTAACTTTGTGTTAAATGGGTCCAAGATCCTTTCGCCTGAGTTATTGACTAGTTTTAGACCCATGTGGATCATTAACCAGACTAAACCACCAGTGCTAGGCTCAATTGGATGTCAAATTACACAAAGAAAGACATATATGCACTTAAAATTGAAAAAGGGTGATGTACTACCTGATTAACATGAAAGCTTGTATTAAGAAAAACATACTTTTGTGAAGATCTATGGGTGACTAAGATCTAGACTAAGATGTAGAGATCTCAATTGACTCAGTGAATAATCTGCTGGGATCAAGCAATTTATATTAGAGATCAGGTAGACTTCAAATAATAAAGTAAAGATTTGCCCCTGTGTAGCCGAGATTAAGTTTGACTCAATTTGCCTAAAATTAGAGCAACATACCTATTTGAGGATCTAATTTGAGTTAAGATCACAATAAGAGATGTAATGATCTTGATCAAATCACAATGTAACAGTTTCTGTTATGGGATCAGACAAGCCAAGTTAGACTCAGAAAATAGATAAACTCAGAAGTTATGGGCAAACATTTAAACAAATTTAGTTAAAGGCATAATTGAGAGAAGTTGAACTTAAACTATCAATATGATAAAAAAATTATTAACAGTCACTTAAGTTCAATACTCATCAAATCAGTAACAAAAGATAATTCTGATTGGAGACTAGATAACCTCTACACAATGTGAATTCATTAAGTCAATCCAATCATTGAAACTTCTAAGTTGTCAAATCTATACTCATAGGCATGAATGAACAATCTGTTTTGAGTAACCTAACAGGGATGGTAATAGCCACAATGAGTTCTACTAAATCAACCAAAGTTCCAAAAATTTGATAGTTAAACAAAGAAATTCCTAAGTATCCAAATAACAGTGGTCACATCTTCTAATTTTATCAATACAAACAATCTCTATGGTTCAAACTGATCAACAAGAACACAAGGTAACCAACTGTTATGAAACACTTAAAGGAATTTCATGTTCAACCACATTCAACCGAACCCCTGTATATAAATCTTTTGGATTCAATGTGTGAGATTTGTGAGAATAGATTCACATACCTTAATATTGATCACACGTGAATTAGGAACAAGAAAGAAGTAATTCGAATCTGTTCAATCAACAAATAATCACATCAGAACCCTAACACATACATAATCGCAACATACGACTCAAGAACATCACCGAAACCGAAATTAACCTAAATATTGAGGGAAATCGAACATGTGGATGCAAGAAGAGTGAGTGAATCAACCCTGAATGCAATGAAAGTGACAGATTCGAGTGAGAAAGGAGGGATTTCGATCGAACAGTGAAGATTTCTAGTCGACGGTTCGAGAGTATGAGGAGCGGTTGCTTGATTTTGAACAGGTGAATAAGAAAAAGTGGCTAAGTTCCTTTTCTATAGTGTTAGGTTTAGCGAACTTAGAAATATCTAAGTTTTTAAACAAGTTCGCTAAGAACTGTCTCCAAGTCCGCTAAGAGTAAACGGACTGAGACAAGTTCGCTAAAAAGGAGAAATTTCAAACAAGTTCGCCAAGGCCTAAAAGAAGTATGCTAAGCCTAAAAGAAGTTCGCTAAGCCAGGAAGTTCGTTAAGGTTAAGGAAGTTCGCTAAGATTAAAGAAGTTTGCTAAGGCTAAAAACAAGTACGCTAAGGCCAACCAGGAACTTGTGACAGCAAAATATTCTAAGTAAAAAGAAGTCCGCTAAGGTATAAACAAGTTCGCTAAGAAACTGTTTAACCTTAGTAGACTTTAAGCCAAGTGGAGAAGTTCGCTAAGGCAAAATCCTTCTTAGCGGACTTCTCAAACACTTAAACAAAAGTAAAACATGGGAGAAGTTCGCTAAGGACAAGTTCATCTTAGCGGACTTCTCACCATTTAAAAAAGAACACAAAAACTATCAAGTTCGCTAAGAACAATTTGTTCTTAGCGGACTTTAAGAAAAAAAATTCAAAAATTACAAGTCTTTTAAACAAGTTCGCTAAAGGCAAACCTGTTAAACATTTTTAGCGGACTTGCCTCAGACAGAAGTTCGTTAAGGCAATAAACAAGTCCACTAAGAGGAGAATTTTAACAAAAGGGTAAAATTGTAATTCTTAAAAATTACAACAAAACTAAAATTTTAAAGAAAAGCATGTCTGCTACCAATAACCTACCAGGAAGATAAATTTTTGTATTAATAAGTCAAGTACCTATTAATTTCAACAAATTTGACCATGACATACCTAGTACCTAAATTTGACTTGATTGGTCAAGAAGATCCACCCGAACTCAAAATTTTCAATTTCATCCGAGTTGGGTCATTTTTCCACCCGAACTCAAGAATCCATATTCTTTTAAGTTGGTTAACTTCAAACCAACAACAAGATTAAAATTAACAAAAGTTGGTCAATTTTTCACCAAACTTGGAAATTTAAGCACTTTGACTTTGAAAATCACCTATTTTTGTAAGGTCATGGTCAGACATGTTTAGAATCATACCGGTCAATTATGTGATCAATAACGCTTACAATTCAATTCACCTTTCGGGTCCGGTACCCTAAGTCAGATTGTCGATATTGTTTATCCGCTTAAGCTCATACAAGGTAATTTTCAACTTGTCTCATGTGATGTATTTATCATGTTTTCTGTCCAGTTCAGAGAAATATTTTGTGGGGTCCTTATTAGGTTGGAAGTTAACAGTATTCTACCAATCATCAAATAGCTTTTCAGATTCAATCACACTTTTAAAAGTAATCTTTCCCCCTTTTCTTTAGTGTTAAGTGACTTATTTCATGGATATAGTCATGAAATCATGATAACCCTTCTTTCATGACTATAGATGAATGAATTTTGGCGGGTTGAGAGCGTCAAGGTTAGAGTCTCCTCAGTAGATGACCTCTTACTTTATTTTATGAAATGATGGAGCGTAAGAACACAAGGTCAGTGATTTCTCACAGCAGATGTGTCTAAGCTTTATTTATGGATGAGACTCAAGGTCAGAGTTTCCTCAGCAGATGAGTCTCATGTGTTGGTTTCGAAATAAGTCATCTTACTACTGAAGAAACAGAGGATGTTAGATTATAGTTTTCTTACTAGTACTAATGGGAAGGGCAACTTTAAAGAATATGCCACTGTTTAAACTCCCAAGGTCCATATTTCTCAATGAAATTAATGTGTTATCACAGAGACTTGTTTACTTCTCAGTATGTTGAGCCTACCAACACATCAAATGATAGTGTTACCGGTCGATTGGATCATATCCTATGGTTAGATCTACAAGACCAGAATCATATCATGTTCTTTACATTTTGTCCGACCACAAACCAAGGATTTTGATTTTTCTTTGTATTTGACATGTGTTTAAAAAAAACTTAATGAATTACAAAAATAAACTCTATTTTTGTTGTTTTTGTCAAATTTTCAATGTTTTTGGTTTATCTTCCACATTGCATGCACGGCAGTCTGACACAAAAACAGAAATAAACAAGAAAAATCTTTTTGAACTTTTAAAAGAGACATGACACAAGACAACCACAAACAAGAGTGTTTAGGTCAAATCAAGGTCAGACAAACTGAAAAATGACTCAAAGAGTCAACGGAATAAAAGACCAGGAAAGATTTAAAGGTAAGAATAGAAAATAAAATCAAACAAGCATAAAGAGAAAAATAGATAACACTCCTAAGTTACTAAACCTATGAAGTCAAGATACTAACATACTAGGGAATGGAGAAGGTTCAATCATAATTAATCATGCCTACAGCACTAATCAGAAAGTTAAACCTAGACATATCAAATGGCTTAGTGAAAAGGTCTGCTAACTGATCATCTGTATTAACATGGACTAAAGTGACTAGTTTCTTCTCGGCACAGTCCCTAATGAAATGGTACCTAATCTCAGTATGCTTAGTCTTAGAATGTTGAATGGGATTCTTAACAATTGAAACAGCAGCAGTATTATCTATATGAATAGGGGTAACCATGAAATTCAAACCGTAATCCAGCAGCTGATTCTGAATCCATAGCACTTAAGAGCAGCAGGAGGCAGCAGCAATGTACTCCGCTTCAGCCGTTGAGACTGACACTGTTGTATGCTTCTTGCATTGCCACGAGACCAGACGGTTCCCTAAAAACTGAGCTCCTCCCGTCATAGACTTACAATTGAGTTCAAAACCGGCGTAGTCACTATCCGAGAAGGCTCGAAGGTCAAAGAGCGTATCTTTAGGATACCAAAGTCCTCTGTTTGGATTGGACTTCAAGTACCGGAAAATCCTCTTCACGGCCATTAAGTGCGATTCTTTCGGCTTACTCTGGAAATGGGAACATAGGCAGACTCCAAACATGATGTCGGGACGACTTGCTGTCAGATACATGAGAGAGCCAATCATAGACCTGTATAGGTGCTCATCTACACAAACACCCTCCGAATCTTGATTCAACTTGTGGCAAGTGACAACGGGCGTAGAGAAACCTTTAGAATCTTGAAACCCAAATTTCTTCAGGATCTCTTTCACATATTTCCCTTGGCTGATAAGAATGCCATCCGGTTTCTGTTTCACTTATATTGCAAGGCAAAAGGTCAACTCTCCCATTGAACTCATCTCAATTTCTTCTTCATTAACTCCTCAAATGCATGGTATAGGCCGACGTTGGTTGAACCAAAGATGATGTCGTCGACATACACTTGCACTAACATCATATCTTCACCAACATGTCGAATGAATAGTGTCTGATCAATTACCCCTCGCTTGTAACCATTTGACAGCAGATATGTCGATAACGTCTCATACCACTTCCTTGGGGCTTGGTGTACACCATAGAGGGCCTTATCCAGTTTGTAACATTTCTTATGGAAAGATTTGTCAACAAACCCCGGAGGTTGTTCTACAAACACGTCTTCATCAAGCTCTCCGTAGGGGAATGCGTTCTTCACATCAAGTTGATAAACAGTGATGTTCATTGATGCGACATATGCCAAGAAGATTCGTATTGCCTCCAGACGAGCGACAGGCGCGTAGACGTCTTCGTAATCAATGCCGTCAACTTGCATGTACCCCTTCACAACTAAGCGGACTTTATTCTGATAATAATTCCACGGTCGTCTCTCTTGTTTTTGAAAATCCATTTGACAGGAATAGGCTTTATACCCAGAGGAGGATCTACCAAATGCCAGACATTGAGCAATTTGAATTGTAGTAACTCTATTTGCATGGCTTCAATCCAGTTATCATCTAAAAGAGCTGCAACAACAGTGGGAGGCTCTTCTTGTGAAATGAAGAAGGAATACAAACATGTGTTCAATTCCTTAGACTGACTCCTAGTGAGACGTTTGTCAACCGGCCCGATGATCTGATTCGTAGGATGTATCTTGTGAATTCGTGTCTCTTCAACAGTAGGGGCTGGAATAGACGACTCCAGATTCCCAATTTGCAGGTCATCGCCAGGAGTCTCTCCGGTATCAATCTCTGTTACGTCATCTGAGTCAAAATCATGCGCAACAGTATCAAATTCAACAGTGTTGTCTGCCTCGGTTGTTGCTTGTGCAGGTTCTGCTTCCACAATTACATGTTCATCAATCTGAATGGTGGGCATTTCAAGTGCTGAAGTAGAAGATCAAGTGCCCTTAACATCACTTGAAGGTGTTGATTGATTTTCCTTTGATAACTCCGTAGGATCAACTGAATAAATAGTATCCAGGATCGAAGAAGTAATAGGCGCAAGCATATCAATGATAGGATTGGTAGCTTCATTTCCTTGATCAACAACAGCAGAAGAAGTACCTACATCATCAGATTGAAACACATTAAAAGTTGAAGAGAAAGACTCAAGGTCATACATACTATCCGGAGCGGGATCTCTAGTGTTCAGAGTATGCTCATTACAAGTAACGTTGCACGACTCAATAACAACTTGAGTGTCAGGACCGATTTCTAGCCAAAGATCATCATTTGATTCATCACACGAGTGCGGAAATCACGTGTGATAATCATCCTTGGTTGGATCACCAACATTGCCTTGCCATGGTTTGAAGAAATCTCTGAAACTCAAAAACACACCAAGAACACACACACAAACACACAGTGCTCCTCAGGAGGTTCTCTCAAGGCTTTTCTAGGGTTTCCTAAGAATTCCTATTTATACCCTATCAGGAGCACAAGTTTCTATGCACAGAATACAAGGAGAATCACACATCACATCAAGGAATTATTAAATTCGTCTAACACTTATTGTCAGATCGTTAGTCACAAGAAGCTGATCGTTAAGTTGCATAGATCAGATCGTTAGCCACATGTGAACACATAGCCAAATCATTAAGAACAATGTGTTTGATCATTAAGGTTCCTTCAGACTAGCCAGGTCGTTAAGCACACTATAGGCATGTCGTTAAGGTTTCACCAGATCGATAGATTGGTTCTTCAGGTCGTTAATGCTAAACGACCATGTCAAGTCATTAAGACATGTGAGGCAGGTCGTTAGAAGGGCAGATCATTACTAGACATTGAGGAGGCTAGTCGTTAAGATGATAATGTTAGATTGTTAAACATATTTTACATGCAAGTCGTTAAGGCCAATGTACCCAAGTCGTTAAGACCTTTGTTAAGCAGATCGTTAAGCACAACTAGGGTCAGATCGTTAAGAGTAGTTGGGCCTGATCGTTAAGTACAACTTAAGCATGAAAAATATTCTAAGTGTTGAACAATCCAAACAAACATACAATCACAAGATCAACACAAATGCAAATCAAGCTGAACCAACATAAGATAATAACCAAACATTCAAAGTAAATATTCAAAGTTCAACATTGACTAAGTTAATACAAACCGAAATGTTCAAATACATAAATAGAAAAATACATGTTGGTTCTCCAGCTTTACCTTTGATCTTGTTCTTGGGTTCGTGTGTTCGTGTTATCACCAACCTCCAGGTTCCAACAATTCCCCCATTGGTGGTAATGCGAACAACCTCCATCATCATCATCTTAACTGTCCAAGAAGCTTCAATAGGAAACGCCAGTATCTCCTTGCTAACCTGTTATACTTGCGGTCATAGCAGTAGATCTGGGTTTGCCACAGCATCCAAAGATTGTTTCTTGCAAATTTCTTCGGATCTGAGTAGTGCCACATTTCAAGCTTCCTGTCCGGTCCTCTACACAAATGACATATCCCGCGACTGTCTATTTCCCACATCTCCAAGTTCATCAGACTTTCAGTTTTCATCCTTCCGGCGTTAATACATTCCCAGCTCCATCATTTAAGGAACCAGTAGGAAGTAATTTGCATCAACTACCTCATAGGGCTTCAGTCTGGGTGGAACAGTTTCAAGACGACCATAGAAGATCCAATGCAAATAGCAGATGGGTAACAGCCTAAGCTCTATGGCAGCAAAGAGTCTGATTGGTTCTGCATTTTCCCGTTCAATCACTAACTCATGCGTTTGAGCACCGTGGTACCAATCCTTGATTGGTTTTTTCTTCAGATTACCCTCAATCTTCTTAGTCTTTATGTTCTTGCCAATGTTGGAGTAGATCTGCTTGTAAGGGACTTTAGCTCGTCTCTTCTCAAACCGTTCATGTTCCTTCTTTTCTTGTGATACCTGTTAAGGTATGTGGAATGCACTAAACTCTGAGCTATTACAACAATCTCAGCGTTTGAGTGATTGACAATGTCGAATCGTCTCAATTCTTTAAGTTCCCAGGAAAAGAGCTTCATGAGGTCTTTGATAGTTGTGAAGAATTGAACGAACCCGTTTCTTCTTTGGGCCTGAGTGTTAGGCCACAAAGATATATATTGCACCAATACAGCTATAGAGGTAGATCAAGGTGTCTCATACCCGTTTGTTAGACCTATTAGGGGTCGGGTGATGGCGTATATGCCTAGTCCACAAAGGGAGGCATGCGGCCGTAGGATCGTACCCACGGAGTGCTGGTCTAACCATAGGAACTTATAACAGGCACTGTGTTGTCACTTGATTTGTGGAAACTTGTTTTGAGTCAAATGCGCTACGACTCACCAACAACTTTTGTTGTTGACGTATTTTTGGTTCATGTGCAGGTGAGTAAAGTTTTGGGTGGATGTCATGTTTGGATGTTAGGGACGAGTTGGGTTTTGTACCCGTTGGGGTTGATTTTGTTGATTTTGGGATTAGTTCCCATTCATAAGACCCAATCCATGGCAACCCATACTATGGTTCAACCGGAAGATCCCCTAGTGGATCCTAAAGGGAAAACTGTAGTTAAGGGGAATCCCAGGCGCCAAGAAAACCAGGGTGGTGGACTTGATCAACATAGGGTTGATGGTCCATCTTTTTCCTATGATACTGGTAAAACTCCAGTTGAGGATAGTTTAACACTTACAGAATTGACGGCATTGTACAAATCACTACAGGCTCAGGTAACCAGTCTCAATTCGACTGTTGCCAGCCTTGTAATGACCACTCCTGCTGCTGCTCAAGCTCAAGAAGTTCCTGTTGAAGCCTCAACTGCTCAACCGGAAACTTCCCCTGCACCAAAGTTTCAACCGGTTGCACAGCATACTGCTGAGGTTAGTTCTTTGAACCCATTTCCTTTTGGAGGTCAGGCTGTAGAAGCTAATGCTGCCAAAAATGGGGAGAAGACTAATCCTCCAACACATGTTATTGCTGCTGCTGCAACCATAACTGAAGAAGAAGAACTTGATCAAACAGTGCCTTTACCTGAAGATGTAAGGCATACAGCCTTCAAATTGGCTAAAGTTGACCCCTTTTCAGTTGCTGATGGGTTAACCAAGGTGAAGATGAGCTCACTCATGAAGGTATTTCCACAGGATCCAAGCCTGTTGGGAATGATTGAAGCAACAATGTTAGTTGCAGGTGCTCAGCCAGAGAGCATTCTGCAGGTCAAGCACTTCTTGACCAATGTGATTATCCCACAAGAGGAGGCATTTGCCAAATCTAAAGTGGATGAGGTCACAACTAACATTGTCTCTGAACCAGTTGTTGATGTGGTTCATGAAGATGTGGATGATGATGCTTCAGTTACTCAGACTGAAGAAGTTGAAGGTGAAAAAGGAGGAGAAGATACAACTGAAATCATCAGCACTGTACCAAGAGATCTAAGTACGAAATCTCCGGCTGAAGTTCAATCGGAAGAGACTCAACCGGAAAAAGCTCAACCGGAAGAGACTCAACCGGAAAACTCAACAGAAGCTGAGATTGCTGAAACATTGATCCAACTGCACTCCACCTCCGATTCAGAGCCTCCTTTGAGCTTCAAAAGAAAGAAACAAACCAAACCTAGGAGGATGATCAGACTGAAGGAGAGTGAAGATTGCATAACTCCTCAACCAAGGGTAATAGATACTATGGTTGATTCTGACCAGTCAGAAGAACAAGAGACTATGGATGACCTGATTGAAGAAGAATTCATCCATGACTGGGAAGATAATCAAGCCAGGATAAGATCAGAGGAAGCCAAATCAAATTTGCAATACAAACAATTTTTGGCAGATCTGGATCTTCTATCAAATGACTTTGTGGTTGAAGGATTGGTAGATGAAGCAAGGAAGAGATCGATTGAATGGAGAATGCAGGTTTATGACCTTGTTAAATTAAGTGAACAGGAGAAAAACAGGCTGATCAACATAGCTTCCAGAATGCCAACTATCTTGAACAAAAGTTTAGACAACCTGGAGCTATTGGAAATGATCAAGAGATGTGCTATCATCAGATGTCTCAAGCCTGCTGCTGAAGTAGAGAAGATGAAGGCAAAAGACACTTGCAAAATTGTAGATGAGCTGCTCAAACAAGTGAAAGGAGCAGAGTTTGCTGTGATTCCAAGTCTCCAAATGCCTTTGCCATCTGAGACAGTCACAGGTAACCCCTCATCTACATACATCAAACCTGAACCTTTTTATGCCTCTGACCTACTTGCTGAGTCTCTCCCTTCCAACTTGTTGGAAAGACTCAAGCAACCAGCCTCCCATGTTCCCATTCCATCTTCCAGATTTTACTCCCATAGACCCAGGGGAATGAACCCAAGGCCCAGGGGATCCAGACCTACCAAGCCTAAATATATTCATCCAAAATTTAGGATAGATAACTGGACTGATATCACCCCTGTCAAGCCTAAACCCTGTCCATCTATTTGGAAGTATAATCAACCTTCATCTCCACCTAAAAACTCCACCTCTTCAACTCCACAGCCACAAGCCATGAAACCACCCACCATATCACCAACAAAGCCTTCTGAACCCACTGAGATAGCCACAACCAATTCTGTTCAAGCATCGTCTCAAGCAGATAAAGGGAAAGAAAAGGTCCCAATTGAATCTGATAAATCATCTGCTGATCCTGCCACTGGTGCTTCACCTGGAAGAAAGAAGTCCATTGCAAAAAGACCTCTTCTTTCAACCTTCAATTTTCAAACCAGGAGGATCATGAGACAATTGAACAAAACAAGAGTTCAATTTGAAAGGCCGCCATCTCCAGAAGAGTAAAGCTCTTGGAGATAGTCAATTTTTGAAGAACAACATACAGAGGATAAATTTTGCCAGCATCATCTTAGGGGGAGATTGTAAGGAAATGAATTTCTGAGTCAACCGGTTCAAGATGAAGATTTCCGGTTGAAGACATGTTCAAGTGGAAGACGCTCAAGCGGAAGATTTGTCAACCGGAAGTTCAACCGGAAGAACATTTCCGGGTGAACTCTTTTATCCAACAGTATAAAGAGTTCAACCGGAAAAGTACTGAAAGATTACTTTTGCAGAATTCAGATCTGCAACAGCTTCTGTTCTTCCAAAGTCACATCCTAGCCGTCTCCTACTTATAGATAAATGCATTTTGCACATTTCCTCTTTTGTATGTTTACTAATGTTCTTTTAGTAAGTTTATTGTTTGACTTTCATGTACGGTTAGATTAGCCCGTATGAGATCAACGACTGTAGTTGATCTCCTTAGTACTATTTAGAGTTGTTAGCTAGTTCATTCACAAGTACCAGATTTAGTGCTTACACTTGTAACAGTTTGAACTTGAGTTAATGCAAATAGTACCGAGAAATTTATTATCTTGTGTTCACTAGTTTATGCAATCAATACAATCAAACTACAAGTATAAGTAAAACAAAGCTTAAGTAAAAACAAGTATGATACAACTTTATTCCGCATAGTTGTGATCTTCAAGTAAAGAGTTCTTGTTTTGATGATTTCTCTGAGTAATCATCGGTCCTACATTTCTAGGGAGGAATATCCACAGTTACCAACTTCCTAAAAGAAGTTGATAGCTCCTTGTTGGAATGCATAGCCAAGGAACCCCATTCTCCCACAGTCGACATTCCTGAGATAAAGGAAACTGAAACCTCAGCTGGTGTTCCTGCTCGCACCATCCCTTAAGAAAGAAAATGGTGGAGTGAGGAAGACAAGACCAAAGAGATTAATGAGGACAGAGCCAAGACAGTCCTCATTATGGCTCTTCCCTATAAGATATTGTGTCAAGTTGACTGCAATACCTCAGCCAAGGGCATATGGGATGCCCTTGAAAAACTCTTTGATTGGGGGGGGGGGGGTATCAAATGAAAAGAAACAAAAGAACTAAAGCACTAAACGAATATGAATCTTTCAAGTCACTCCCAAGCGAGTCACTCTTAAACACTTAAAATCGTTTTGCCACAATAATTAACAATCTAAGGAAGTTCGGTGTTTCTAAATCTAATGAGGAAACAAATATTAAATTTATTAAAAGCCTTCCTCATGAATGGAGAAGTCTAACCATAACTCTTCAATCAACTTTGGATTTATAAGAAAAAAGTCTAAATGATCTTTTATGTATTCAGGACTCTCAAGAGTATGAAATACTGGACATCTCCAAATCCAAAGTCTTTCCACTAGCTCTTTACTCTGAAAAGAGGAAAAGAAATACTAAACAAGAGCCAAACCACTCAAAGAGGAAAAAAATTAAGTGACTTAGAAAATGAGTATTCTGAAAGTGACACAGAAAATGAGTCATTTGAAAAATCATTGGCATTACTGACCAAACAATTTGGAAGATTAAAAAAGAATCCTTCTTGGTCAACTAGAAATAATTTCTCAAAAAATGAAGAAAGCAAGAAACAAACATCTGAATATAACAAACCTGAAATTGACAAGAGTGAGATAAAGTGCTTCAAATGTGGGATAATGGGTCACTATGCCTCAGAATGCAAGAATAAGAAACTCAAAGATGCAGCATACTATAAAAGGAAGTATGAACAAGCCATGCAGAAAGAAAAAGCATTAATGGCTGAAGTTGAAAACTGGGACTAACATTCATCATCTGATGAAGAATGCCATTCAAACAGATGTCTCATGGCCAATGATGAATCTCTCTAGACTGATCTCTCTGAAACTTCACATGAACAACAAGTAAGCTCCTCTCATACTAATCTAATTTTTCATTTCAACATGTCAAGAAATTACAAAGTTCTTCAAGAAAACTCTGAAAGAAACAAACTATTAAATGAAAACAAGTTTAAAACTTTTGAAGAAGAAATCAGCTCTCTCCTATATGAACTCCATCAACTAAAAAGAGACAGAGAAAAAGAACTGTTAAGATTAAGACAACTAGGAACACAGAACTTGAGCAATAAGGCCAAAATTGATCACTATGAGACTGAACGTGCAACTTTGTATCAAAGGTTGCACATGGAAACAAAGAAAATAAATGGTATCATAAATGCTCATGATCAACTTGAAAATATGACAAACACACCAAGAAATTATGGTCAGGGGATCGGGTATATTCAAGGGACTAAGAGTTCCAAGACTGTCCTTGTAAAAAGCAGCAGTCAAAACGACTCACAACTGGACAACAATGAAGAAAACAAAAATCCAGTTTCTCTGAGTCAACGAGTTCCTCCAGTACAACCCTGATGACTATAACAAATATAAATCTGAGTCAACGAGTTCCTCCAGTCTAAATTTTGAAAATTTTGGAGAAAATACCATATACAAACACTGCATGTGTACTGAAATGGTAAAACTGGTTGGAAAACATTACAGCATGAAAAGTATATACTCTGCAAACTCTAACACCTCCTTGAATATTTCTTCCAAATCTGTAAAAATCAAAAGAAAAAAAAGAATCCACATAAATAATGAACAAGAAACCCAAAATAAATGGGTTCCAAAAACCAGATAAATGTTCTTTTTAAAGGGGGGGGGGGGGTTGAACAGACAAACTTCATAATTTCTGAGGTACATCTGTATCAGCTAAAGGACTCCCCTCCATGCACCTATCAAGGGAGAGCACCTCTGTTTGTTTCTATTTTTTTGCTTTCGTTTAAACTTTTCTTTCCTTCTGTCTTTTTCTAAATATAAATAAACGAATACTCAAAAGAGACACGTGTCACTCTCTGGATCCCTCTTCAAAAAGTTGACTTTCACTTTCCTACTGAAAAGAAATGATGCCCATCAAATCACTCTTTTAAATGACAATAGGCATATCAGGAAACAAATCTTTGTGAGTTAAGGCTCTCAAAAGAGGTCATAATAACTCTAAATAGGAGAATGATGAAAATAAGAGTTAATTCCCTCTCACAAACCATCTCAACTACCTCTGCCAGGGGTCTAAGCAGCCAACAAAACCAAAAAGTCTCACTGACAAATCTCCAGACCTCTAAACTCTTCCCAATTACAAATAGATAGTTATCACTCTCATATCTTCTCATCCCAATCCCCATCCAAACAAGTGTTCATCAAAAAATGGATCTTCAAGCACTTATAGAAAGACAAGCATTCCAAATTCCACTCCATCTCACCCATAATCTTTGTAGGATCGATATAAGTCAGAGTTAAACTTAAACAATTCCCTTTACTTGCAAATATAACCTTGCGGAATTAAGTTATATTTTACTTTTCTTGAGCAATGTTGAACTCTTGTATAATGTAAATGCTTGATTTGTAGAATAGTAGTAACAACAAAGTATCAAATACTCGGCACTATTTGCATTAACTCAAAGCTACACTATTACAAGTGATAACCACGATGTGTAAACTAAGAGATAACAAGCTATATATAGTGCAGATGAGATCAATCACAGCCATTGATCTCATGTGATCTAATCTAGATCGTACATTACAAAGTCAAATCTAAGCTACCAAAAGAATAAACTTCGACATTTGAAATGACTTGCGTGTTGACAGCAACAATCTACTTTTGGAGAGCGGCTTGGGCAGATGTAGAAGCATACGAGAAGCTTTTGCAGGATGGGACTGCAGAAAAGACATTTCAGGAAAAGTCAGGTTGAACTCATTATCTGATGGATAATCGAGTTCACCCGGAATATTCACTAAGTGACAAAACTGCTTCTTTCTGCTTGCAATTGTTGTTCCGCTTGAAGTTGTAGTTCCGCTTCAACTTCAGCCGGAATTGTCAAAACTGGAGTTCAGCCTGAATTCTTCAAAATTGAAGTTCCTTACAATCTCCCCCTAAGCTGATGCTGTCAAATTATTCTTCTAAGTCAAAGTTCTTCTTCAAAATTGACTTGTACCCAAAAATCTTCTTCACCTTGTTCTACTTGTCCGTGGTTCTGATGCTGGCATCAAGGTTCTGAGACAGCTCTTTGGTGTTTGTTTTGGTCACCTTCACGTGTTTAAATGAATCCCAGTCCATTTCGCTCCATTCTTCTTGAACAGAAATGGACTCATGAATTGTAAAGGTGCCATGAGCTCTATGAACATAAAAGAGCTTCTCCTCCTCTTCCCAAATGATAAATTTTATTTCACTGGTAGGCATTTCATCTTCTTCTTCTGCTGAGTCACCATCTAAACTGCTTCTGTAGAGCATTCCACATTCCAGCACAGTTGGCTCAATGACAAGCCTTAACATGTGCTCTGCTCTTGAAGGATTCAAAATTTCTCTAAGTTTTAGTATGATATCTGTCATTTGCAGCAGAGTGAGTTGAGAAGTTGCCTTGTGAACGTTTACCACTTGAGTTATGCCGCTGGCCATAGTAAAAGTGAAATAAAATGTGGTTTCATCCACTGTCCAACCCACAATTTGTCTTTTACTGGGTGGAGCTTTTCTCTTTTGTCTTTGATTTCTTTTGCTCTTGGCATGCATCAGTTTTCTTTTCCTGACCGATCTTTCTTCATCAGAGTCAACAGTAGATTCTGGCACAATGGGTCTCTTGCCTTTGTCAGATGAAGAAGGGCCAGTTTGAACTTCAGTAGGTTTGGTGATGGTGGTGGAGGGTTCATTGATGGTGAGTGGAGGAAGTGAGGTTTGTGAGGGTGGTTTACTGGCTTCAGGAGTTGGGCTAGAAGGTGGGGTAGGTGGAAAGATATCAGAAAAGTTCATAGTAGGAGGAGGCTTCTTTTTGAAAGGAATGATGGGTGTAAAATTGTCAGTTCTGAACTTTGGATTGGCAAGCTTGGTGGCTACTTTCTTGGAGATGGAGGGTGGTTTGTATGGAATGATGGCTAGTGACTGTAGAAGGGATGGAATAGATGTAGGCATGGGATTTGGGTCATATATGAAGGAAGGTGGAGGAGGGATATCTGCATCATCAGTGATCTCATGTTTAACATTTATATGAGTTGACATACCTGAGGTGAGCTCTGAAGGTGCATGTATCACAAGCTTTGGGTTGACAGCAGCTATATCTCCTTTTAGCTCATGAAAGATTGAATCAATCAATTTGCACAGTTCTTTGACTTTCAATAGAGCTACCTCTTCTTCAGTTCTTATGTTTCTGACCACAAATGCCCTTTTAACCTTTTTCAGCAGAAGGTAATTCTTATCATTCTTTACCAGCTTGGTAGGCAAATGAGAGGCAATAGAAATTAACCTCTGCCTATCAGCTTCAGTCACAGCATCCAAATCATAATCCTTCAGTCTCCAGTTGAAAGACCTGGTCTTTGCCTCTTCCAGTAAGTTTTCAAAGACAGAATTTTGCATGTATAGATCAAATTCCTCTTGAGTTTCTTTAACAAGCCTCTCATCCTTTGCTATTCTTTTGGCATATTCTACCATCTTCTGTATGGCTTCAGCCTCTGGAGTTTGAACCACCTGTTGAATTGTTTTAGGTAATTCAGCTTGAACAGGTTCTTCCGCTTGATTTGGTTCTGTGCTCCTTAAGGTTATGAGGGTTTCGGCCATTTCTGCTATTTCAGCATTACCCTGTTCTTCCGGTTGAACAATATTTTCGGCTTCCACAAACACTTCCGCTTGAAGTTCTGCCTGAACTTCCGCTTGAACATTAGATTGATCTTCAGTCACCACCTGAGGTTTGGTGACTTCAGATTCTATGTCAGCAATTTCCAACACCTCTGTGCCTTCATCTTCACCAATGGGATTCTCATCTTCTCCTTCAGTGAATGTAGCAACAACAGTGTTTGAAGTGTTGTCTTCAGTTGCCTTGCTGTGATTACTGGCTTTTTCAGCCGGAAATATGACATCTTTTAGAAATGTAGTGATCATGTTGATGTGCTCAGGTAGAGCACCAGCAATCAACATTGAAGATTGAACCAGCTCTGTGAGGTTGGGATCCTCAAAAGGTGAGATGGCAATTAATTGACTGCTTTTAATGTTGGCCCAACACTCTTCAACATCAAAGGGATTTATGCCGATTCTTTGACAAGCTGTGGCTCTAACTTCAGCCGGTATCCTCTGATCTTCTTCAATTTCAGTAATGACAGGCCTTGAGGGCATCTTCTCCCCCAATTTGACAGTATCAGCTTCTTTAGCTATTATAGCTTCATCAGCATCACTGTGAAGGGTTGAAGGGCCTGCTTCAGCATCAGTAGGATTAGCTTTCACCAGTTTGGCAAATGTTGCATTTAGAGTATCAACCTGTGCTTGGAGAGATAGGTACAAGTTCGTCAATTCAGGTAGTGTAAAACTGTCCTCAACTGGCTTTTTGCCAGCATCCTTGGACGAAACCAAGCTATCAATCCTAGATTGA
Source organism: Deinandra increscens subsp. villosa (assembly GCA_039602395.1). NCBI lineage: Eukaryota > Viridiplantae > Streptophyta > Magnoliopsida > Asterales > Asteraceae > Deinandra > Deinandra increscens. Next base: position 32,151,629 of record JBCNJP010000006.1, read on the forward strand.
TCAGCAGTGGTACCCATGGCTTCTTGGCACCTGGGATTCTCTTCATCTGTCACAACAACTCTCGGTTCCAATGAAGGAACTTCAAGTGCTGATTCAGAGAAGATTTCCGCAGATTGGGTCTTATTGATGTTACTGCTGACACCAGGGTCCAGTGGGGATCCCTGGGCAGCAGCAGCCCCTTCCGTATGAATCTCATCAGAACTCCCGAGATTCACCTCCAGTAAGGAGTGTAGGTTCAGTGCTGCAGGGTCCTGGCTTATCAGGTTGTTCTCATGTGATGTGGTAGGTGAGTTAATAACACCTTCACTTAAGCCAAGATTGATAGCACTGTCACTCCTAGGTGATTGGGGTTGAAGTGGTGAAATATGTCCAGATGGGGATTGTGCATCTGCTTCTAATGACTCCCCCTTAAACGAGGGTTCGTCCCTAAGAGAGAATCCCAATTTGACAAGTTTCCACTTGGGCTTTTTGCCTGGAGCGGGGTTAGAAGCTTCGGGTTGGGTGGTGGCACTAGGTGGAGGAGACCTAATGACCACTTGTCGCTGTCTTTTGAAAGTGACAGGAGGAGTTTCAGTGGAGGAAGTGGCAGTGGTAGATTGATTGTGAGCTTTCCTCTTTTTGGATTGAAAGGTTTTTAGTGTTGATGAAGCAGGGACAGATGTGGGATCAGTAACTGTTAGGTCTACAGTTCTGTCATCTTGAGCTTGGAGCTCACTTACTCCTACAGTTTCTGGTTGAACCTCTGCATTAGCAGGTTCATCAGAAAACTGTCTTGGAATCGGTAAGGGGTGGTCAGTGTCCCTTCCAAGAAATGGAGATTTGTTTAAAGCAAGGTTTGAAAAGGTTTTCTCATTCAGAAGTTTTTGATGCAAAATTGTACCGAGCCAAACTATTTGGGGGTACTCTTCTTTGAGAATATAAGTTAAAAATCTAGGATATAGGTAGACATATTCAGAATTGACATTTGATTTTAGGGCTTGAAAAATGAGTTTGGAAAAATTAAAATTTTCACCTTTTACCATAGCGTAGAAAGCAGAAGTTTGCTCGCTAGAGAGCTCGTCAAATCCTCCCTTCTTTGGAGACAAACACACCAGAAGTGTATGTGTTAGGAACCTCCACTTGTATGGTAACTGCCCTTTCTTGATGGTTTTGCTCTGCAGTGAACCACCGTAGCCAAGATTTCTGAACAAACGGAGATATTTGGTGTGATCAACCGTTTCATATCCACCTTCATCCTTTAATTTCAACAGACTTCGCACCTTGGCCTCATCAATTTCCACTTCCTTCCCTTGTACAGTTGACACAATCGCTTCACTACCATTTGCCCTTTCAGTAACCCTAGCGTGTGACCAAAAATCCTCGAGTATTTTTTCAAAAATTTCTGCTTTGACAGTAAGCGCATGGTGAAGATGAGAACTTTTTATGAAGTCAATCATTCCGTTGTAGATGTCGGTTTTGCTCGGTGCCACTTGCCTTCCCCTTGGGAGCCATTGTTGACGCAGGTTGACGGTTTACGGAGGTTTATTGGAGAGGGTTTGAGAGAAATTTGGAGTAATTTCGGAATGGGAATGATGGAAATGGGGAAACTGACGGTAAATTAGGGCTTTTTACCTTTTTCAGTGCTGACGTGGAGGAGAGAGGTTGAAAAATCGACGGTTCAGTGACTGATGGGATAGGTGCTTTATAGGTTATACGGTACAACTGGTTAAAGCATGTCCTTATCCAAAAGTTAATTTACTAAAACCTCGGATTTAAAGCAGTTAAAAAAACTTAATGGGTAAATAAATGTATATCCGCTTAGAAAATTGTGCCTTCCGGGTAATTAAATGAAACGTTGACTTTGTTGACCCGGAAGTTCAAGCGGAACCCATTTTCTCCTTTAATTTTTAAAAACAAGAATTCTTCCGTCTGAACATCAAGCGGACAATTTTTCTGCTTGAAAGAATTGTTTTCAAAAATAAATTTCCACATCGTTTTAAAACATTTTTCCTGTTGAAGTTCACCCGGTGAATTTCAAAAGTTGTCTTCTCAGGTTGAGCCTGAACTTGAACCGGAAATCCAAAACACATGATTTTTTGAAAATTTGTGTTAATTATTCATAGTATTATCAGCAGTTACTGACTATGAACTGAAATGTTGTCTGATTAACACTAAAGATTCTCATTTTCATTTTCATTTTGTATCAAGAGACGGGCTCTTTGAGCACATGTCTCCTTTTTATTAGAATTGTGAAAAATAGTTTAAATTAGTCAAAGTTCATCATACCAATGGCACTAATGAGATAGAAAAATCTAGCTTCATCAAATGCTTTGGTAAACAGATCAGCTAATTGTTGATCTGTATGAACTTTGACCATTCTAATCAAGTGTTTCTCAGCACAATCTCTAATAAAATGGTACCTGATATCAATGTGTTTTGCCTTTGAGTGTTGAACAGGGTTGTTTGTGATTGAAATAGCACTGTTGTTTTCAGCAAGAATAGGAGTCTCCATGAATTTGATGCCATAATCCAACATTTGATTCTGGATCCATAAGACTTGACTGCAGCAGCTTGATGCAGCAATGTATTCAGCCTCAGCAGTAGAAGTAGACACGCATGTTTGCTTCTTGCATTGCCAAGACACAAGTCTTTCTCCCAAAAATTGACATCCTCCTGTAGTAGACTTCTTGTCCAAGTTGTAGCCAGCATAATCACTATCAGTGTAAGCTTTGAAGGAGATATCTGAGTTCTTTGGATACCACAACCCAAGGTTTGGTTGTCCTTTAAGGTATCTAAAGATCCTCTTCACAGCTAACATGTGTGATTCCTTTGGTTGACACTGGTATCTAGCACATAAACAGACACTAAACATGATGTCAGGTCTGCTTGCTGTGAGATAGAGCAGTGATCCAATCATTGCCCTGTAGAGATGAACATCTACTGGTTTCCCATTTAAATCACTGTGTAACTTATGAGAAGTGGAGATGGGAGTTTTTGAGTTTGAAACAGACTGCATATCAAACCTTTTTAGCATATCTTGAATGTATTTGGATTGATTCAAGAAAATTCCATTTGCAGTTTGCTTCACTTGCAAGCCTAAGAAGAAGTTCAGTTCTCCCGTTGAACTCATCTCAAACTTAGATTGCATCAAACTCTCAAACTCTTTACACAAGGCAGCACTGGATGAACCAAAGATGATGTCATCAACATAGATTTGTACCATCAAAGTATCTTTACCATCAGATTTCACAAACAGTGTTTTGTCAATAGCTCCCCTTTTATAGCCATTCACTAGGAGATAGTTTGAGAGTGTCTCATACCATGTCCTAGGAGCTTGCTTGAGACCATATAAAGCTTTAATCAACTTGCACACCCTGTTGGGGTAATGAGGGTCTTCAAAGCCTGGAGGTTGCTTGACATACACATCCTGTTCCAAAAGACCATACAGAAAAGCACATTTAACATCCATTTGAAATACCAGAAAGTTTTTGAATGCAGCATAGGCAAGAAATATTCTGATTGTTTCAAGCCTGGCTACAGGAGCAAAAACTTCATCATAGTCAATGCCTTCTTCTTGTATGTAGCCTTGAGCTACAAGTCTGGCCTTGTTTTTTATTACTATTCCCCTATCATCCTTCTTGTTTCTGAATACCCATTTAGTTCCAATTGGTTCTTCACCTTCAGGTAAGTCAACCAATTCCCAAACCTTCTGTTTATTGATCTGAAACAATTCCTCTTGCATTGCCTCTACCCAACTTTCATCTTCCAATGCATCATTGATCTTTGTGGGTACTTCTTGAGACAGATATGCAGCATGGAGGCAAATGTTTGCATCAATAGATTTGCTTCTTGTCAGCACAGGAGCTGACAAGTCTCCTATAATGTTCTTCCTTGGATGGTTCTTTCCAATTCTTCTATCAGGAAATAGTGGAAATTCATGGCTTCTTCCATTGTGAGGAATATTGAGTTGAGGTAATAACTCAATATTGTTGGTTTGTGATACAGGATCTGAACTTTCAGTTGCTTCATGAGAACTGGGGACTGAATCTGAAATCAGATGCTCAAAACTATACTCAATTGAACCAGCATCTGTTGAGTCATTAGATTCATTATTCTCAAAATTTTCTGAAGAATTGTTTTCCGGTTGAACTTCAACCGGAGATTCTACTGTTACAGGATCCGCTTGAACTTCAACCGAAAGTTCAACAGGATAGACTTCTGTATCAGCAAGAACAATTTCAGAGGTTTTCTTTGAGTTGTTGGGTTTCACAGGCTTGGTGCTAATGGATGAAAAGAAGGTAGGTTGCATTTGCAGTTCCTTGGCGCTTGTCTCCCAGACATCATCAGCCGATCTTATGTGATTTTGCTTATGTACCTGTTCCTGCACTGTTGAACTCAATGGCTTCTCAATGGTAAAATTGAAAGCAGTGGTTAGTGCATCTATGTCAAATAGCCAGTCAGGTTGAGATACAAAATTGTTAAGAGATTTCTCATTAAAAGTCACATTAATGGTTTCCTCAACAATTTTAGTACTTTTATTGTATACTCTGAATGCTTTTGAAACACCAGAATATCCAACAAAATATCCTTCATCTGCCTTTTCAGCAAACTTAGGCAACAACCTATTAGTTATCAAAATAGTAACAGGACAACCAAAAGATTTAAAGAAGTAAATGTTAGGTTTTCTACCTCTCCAAAGCTGATAAGCAGTTTTGTTTTTACCCTTAACAATCAAAGTCCTATTTTGGACATAGTAGGCAGTGTTTACTGCTTCTGCCCAAAATATTACAGGTAACTTGGAATCTGCTAGCATTGCTCTAGCAGCCTCAATTAACGTCCTATTTCTCCTTTCAGCAACACCATTTTGCTGTGGAGTTCTAGGAGCACTGAATTGCCTAAAGATTCCCTTTTCCTCACAAAATGAGTTCAAAACATGATTTTTAAACTCAGTGCCATTTTCACTTCTGATTGTCCTAACTTTCAATTTTGCTTGATTTTCTAAAGATACAATTAGTGTTTTCAACAATTCAGCAGTTTCATCTTTTGTTTTTAAGAAGAACACCCATGTATATCTAGTGAAATCATCAATTATGACAAAACAGTATGACCTTTTCCCTATGCTCATCACTCTAGTTGGACCAAACAGATCCATATGCAAAAGTTCTAGAGGTTGAGTGATAGAAGACTCAGTTTTGGGTTTGAAAGAGGTCTTGTGTTGCTTACCCTTGAGGCAAGAAACACAGTGTTCAGAACACTTGAACTGCTTGTTAGGAAGACCCTTAACCAAGCTGAGATTCACTATTTTGTTCATGTTCTTGAAATTAACATGACATAACCTCCTATGCCACAAATCAGACTCATCCACTGAGGCTTTGGATATAAAGCATGCAATTCCACTGGCTGGAGTGGCAGCAGACAGATCCAAAATATATAGTCCTTCTCTCCTAGGTGCTCTGAGCAACACAAGTTCCTCAGGGATTTTAACACCAGGTTTCAAGACTATGGCCTCTTTCTCAGTAAACATCAAATTCAAATTCTTGTCACACATTTGTGAGACACTAAGTAAATTGAAATTTAATGTGTCAACAAAATTTACCTTGTCAAAGGTGAGCATCCCATTACTGACAGCACCTTGTGCAGTAATGTGTCCTTTTGCACTTCCAAAGGCTACAGGACCTCCATTTATGATTTTGGGGTTTTCCAATACATGCTTATTTCCTGTCATGTGGCAAGTGCATCCACTATCAACTACCCATAGGCTCTGTTGACCTTTATTATGCACCTACACACAAAGGAAATTGATTAATTTCTAAAGGGAACCCAAGCCTTTGAGGTCTTGGGCTTGCCAGAAGCATCATAATACTTATACTCTTTAAGTATTAAAGTATTTAGTATTGGATCCTCATTCAACAGGTCATCTTGATCAATGTTCAAGTGTTCAGACTGTTCACTTGATTGACATTGCCTGTTTGTTTTGCTAAGCCTTCTCTCAGCAATCTTCCTCTCTCTGTATTCTCTATACTTCTTTTGTTTGTTGGTCAAAGCCTTTGGCAACTCACTGGGTGAGGTGTAGGTCTGATCAACACTAGTCACTGGTGAGGTTCTAGCATTAAAGTTTGAAAATTTGTTTGACTGGTTAGATCTCTCACTGTGAAATGCAACAGTGGCATTTCCACTTGAACTAGAGGGAATTTCCGGTTGAGAGTTGTGCTTGTTTTTCACAAAATTTTCTCTAGAGGTGGTCTTGCCTCTAGAAAAACCTTCAAAATGGTCATACTCATCAGTGAACTGAACCCTGGGTCGTTTTCTAGGTGCAGTAACTGATCTGAGTGTTTTGGAGATTTCCGATTGAACTTTTCTTCCGGTTGAAAATTTTTCCGGTTGAAGTTCAGCCGGAACCCTGTTCGGTTTTAAGACTGAAAAACTTCCATTTTTGTTGTTCCCAATTAAAACTTTGTTTGACTCAGTATTAAAATACTTCATTGTGTTACTTCTTACAGGTGAAATTCTACCTGTAGATCTTTTCTGAGTAGAAACAGTTTTGGGTTTTAACAAGTTTTGAGCTTTGCTCAAAGGATTGAATTTGCACATTGCAGCCATGTGCCCTTTTTCACCACAGAAAACACATTCAAACATTTTTCTTTGGGAAGAATCTGTGTCTTTGGTTATTTGGTCATTAGTGACCTGATGGTAAATGAGTTTACCCATTCTTTCAGTTTCAGTTGATTTTGACTGCTCAGGTAGTTTACCTCCAACTTTTGAGTCCTTGGGCTCATAGATAGTTGGTGGTGGAAAAGAAACTTTTGGTTTTAAAACCTTGGATCGGTCAACAGATGCTGATGTGCTAGCATCTTTGACTTCACAGTTTGATGATGATTCAACAGATTATGATTCAGAAGGTGAAGATGTAGTGCTCTTAACAATTAGACTCACACTGCACTCCTTCTGAAGTGCTTGGATTGGAGCAATAACAGGTGAGTATTCCTTGGGTGGTTCAACATTGTTGTACCCAATACCTGTTTTCCCATGCATTGCCCCATTCCAAAGTTTCTCAGCTTTCTTGTTAGCTGTTTGGAATTTGTCACAGGTGAACAAGGCATCTTTTAGCTTAATTTCAAGAACATCATTTTCTGCTTTTGCATCTTTTGTTTCTTGTCTTGAAATAGTTAGCTTGTTCAACAAGTCCTCTAATTGTGTTTCCAAAATGGAGTTAGTTTGCTTCAAAACATCAAATTCTTTGTTTAAATTTTCAATTTTGGTGATGTAAGCAGTTTCATTTTTCTTAAAGCAATTCTTTAACTCATTCAAGTTGGAAACTTCATCAATCAGATCAATGTTGTGTTTTCCGTATTTTGCCACTTGGCACAGATTTTCCAAAACATTTTCAGGAATTTCATTTACCTGTTCAGTTGAATCTTCTTTTGCCATCAAAGCATGGTTGATTGGCTCAAACTCAGTGACAAAGTCATCCCACTCATAGCATTCAGTCTGGTTAGCTACGGCTGCCACCACATTTTGATTTCCAAGTGGTTTTGGTTGAGTTGGCTGTTGGTTGCTGTTGTTGTTGTTTTGTTGACTGCTGCTGTTGTTGCTTCCATGGTTTGATCTCTGTTGGACATTGTTGTTGTTGTTCTGTCCATCTCTCCTTGGCTGCTTGCATTCCCTGGCAAAATGGCCAAGTTGGTGACAATTATAACATTTATCTTTAGATTTATCTAACCCAATTGATGATCCCTTTGACCCTTTATAAGTTCTTCCAGTTCTTTTATAAAATCTTTGGTCCCTTACAGAAACCATAGCCAATTGAGTTAAAATGTCCATCTCTTCTAGATCATCTGCCCCTATGCATTCCAAGTCTTCACGTGTGAATCCTTGAGATGACTCAGTTGCCACATAGGCAGAGTGAGAGTTATCAAACAGTGTTGAAGAACTCTCTGAGCCTCTAGGTGACTCAATGAAACTGACTGAGGGGGAGTGATATTGAGATGAGTTTGAGATCTTTTGAAAATCAGTTGTAACCAAAGCAGTGGGTTGCAACTGTGGTGATGCTTCAGGAAAGCTGTTGTGACATCCGAGAATTCCAAGGTTAACTTCCGTTAGACAATCTCCGTTAGTTACGTTATAAGTGTTAACTTAGTAACTAATGCTTAACTAGGCCGAATACGTCCACGACCTTTGGTTGATCACCGAACCCGCCCATATGTGTTATGTGTTCATTTATTTATAGTTATTATGCGCAATGTGATTTAAATACATAATTTAGTATTATGAATAGCATGACAATTCATGAACCGTGCTTATCTTGCTTAAAAATGTAAACTGGTCACTTTTGGTTTCCAGCGAAACTACGGGCGAAACTATAGTGTCGCCCGGTAGCCAAACCATGGACTTACAGAGCCAGTTTCGCTTGGCCAGCGAAACTAGGCCCTGATATATAATATCTTAATACCCTAGTTTCCCCCATTTGCCTCTTTTACACAAAACACACACACTCTCCATCTTTTCTCCTGGAAATCTGGTCAGCCGAGAATCACACCGAGCCATCGAGATCTCAGCCCCGAACCATCATCCATTGAGCTTGGAGGTCGAACCGTGAGTTCCAAAAACCATTTCTATGTGTTTTCTATGTGTTTTACTTTAAAGCATGACCAAACCTTCATGAAATCGTGTAAGCTTCTGAGATAATGTTTAGGGATGCTAGATCTACCATAAAGTCTGTAACTTTACGTTTGAAATCCATCCATAATGAGGATTTATGCCATTTTAGTCATTTTAGGTTTAAAATGTGTTTTTAGTGATTTGATGATGAAAACCCATGTTTAAGGTGTTAAAGCTTACTGTTTTATGTTGGTAAATGATCATACATGCTAAATATTGAATCACATGAAGTATGGAAGCTGTTAGGTTGATTTTTAGGCTGATTTGTGAGTTTTTCGGGACCAGCGACACTGCATGTTCTCTGGGCGAAACTGTATAGCGAAATTATGTACATATCCTTCAGGCGACACTATACAGCGAAACTGTAGTGTCGCCAGTGAACGAAACTATCGAGCGAAACAACCATAGACCTTGTCCCTGAACGAAAGTTCAACCAGTTTCGGGCGAAACTAGTCTAGCGAAACTGTGCCAACAGTTTCGAGCGAAACTAGCCTAGCGAAACTGTGTCATCGGGTATTGCCTAGCGAAAGTGCTGCCCGTGCACACAGCGAAACTGCCTAGCGAATTTATACTAGCGAAACTGTGACCAGACCTAAACCCACACTTGTGCAATTTACTTGAATGTTATGCCATTACTTACATGATTATGCTATGATGAAACATGTTTGAATTCTGATTTATGTGAACCCTTGTTTATGATCAACCATCGGTGTCGTGTGTCGGTATGTCGAGTCGTAGTTCCAACGTGCTATGTTATGGGCCATAGTGACGTTAAGTTAAAGATTAGACACAAAACTAATACTTAAGACCTAAACGTGTTCATAGGTCTTCGTTAAGCAATACTTGGATTAATTAGCAAGTGTAGCTGAGCAACCTAAGGTGAGTTTCACAAACCCTTTAATTGTGAGCCCGTTTGGGTCACAACGAACATACTAAACGGAAAACAACGCTGACATTTTGAGGTATCGCCAAATGGGATATTTGTTATGGAAGTTGGAGTGTTTTATGGGAAGCACTTGCAACTGTCCATCCTTGGGATTTCAAATGAAAACCGCAACCAACTATTCGATAACACTTGGGATTTCAAAGGAAATCCGGAACAACCATTTTGACACTTAAACTCTTTTTAGGGTTTCAAATGAAACCCAGAATAACCAATTTCTAATATGGCTAGTGTAGGTTAAAGTCTAAACCAAATGATATCACATGATTTCTAAGGATGCCTTGAAACTTAAAAGTCCTCAACAATTTAGTACCATTAATTTGTGAAGCGAGGGGATGTTGGGTAGATCTACTGAGGGTTGACAACCCTGCTCCGCGGTACACAAATGTGTAGCCAACCGGTTGGAGGCCGAACGGAGTACAATATCAGCCTATTTTAGTTGTGGGTCCCACGAGGAACACAACTGGAGGCACAAACCATCGGCAAATGCCGAACTCTGTTACGTCAGCTTTGGTACGAACTTCCTTAGTGCATGGAAACCGGATTAGCTACCCGCGATATCGGTTGACCGCTTTAACTTTTACTTAACTAGTGCATATTCGATAATTCAACACTTGGCAATGTTTGCAAAACTAATACTTATTATATGTTGATACATACGCTTATGAGACCGGGCCAATGCATGACATGCCCACCGTGAACTCACCAACCGTTAGGTTGACACTTGTGTGGTTTTCACTTTTGCAGATCGTTGAGGAGTATCCATTGGAGGTTGGCATGGCGCTTGAAGTTACTTAACTTTATTTTAAACTTAAATTGGGAATTAAACAACTATTTATGTTCTGTAATTAAAGCACGTGGTTAGTGCTAAGACACTTAGGTTTTTATTCCGCTGCGTACTTTTGAACTGTTTTTATTATGAACATTTGGACTTTACTCTGATTCGTTTAGTATTTGTAACTAATGGTTATGGTCCTGGTTTGCTCGCACCCCTTAACGGTATAAACTCCGTTAGTGGTTAATTTGGGGGTGTGACAGCTGTTCTGCTTAAAATTAAGCTCCATTTCATAAGCACTAAGGATTCCATGGAGTTCACTTAGTTTAAGCTTTTTGAGATCTTTGCACTCCCTGATGCTGACTGTGTAGACAGTCCAAGCTGGAGGTAATGATCTCAGAACTTTCTGTTGGCATCAGCCTGTTCAGTTTTTACTTCTACCTTTTGCAATTCATCAAGAAGTGAAACAAATCTAAGATACTGGTTGGTCATAGATTCACCAGTTTTGTAAGTAAAGTTTTCATATCTTTGTTTCAAAACATCTTTCTTGTTTTCCTTAACTTCACTAGACCCTTCATACATTTCACTGAGAGCAATCCACAAGCCATGTGTTGTCTTATATCCCTTGAACCCTACAAGTATAGAGTTGGGTAATGCAGCCTGGAGTGTCCAGTAGGCCTTGTTATCATATTCTAGTTCAGTGTAATCAACTTCAACATATTTGTCTAGTGGTTTTGGTATTTGCACTTGGGCATCGTCAGCAGATTGAACAGTTGGATTGTAAGGACCTACAGTCAACCTGTTCCAAATGCGTCTGTCTAGGCTTCTAACAAAACCTTCCATCCTGAGTTTTCAAGTATCAAAGTCATCAGGAGTGAAAATTGGTGGTTTGTTAGAGCTACCATTAAGTGAACCAAGAGTTAAATCAGTCATTGTGAAAAACAGTTTTGTAAAACAGAAAAAGGCTTAAAGAAATCAAGTAAACAAGTAAAGTATCAGCTTTGAAGCACTAGAAGTCTTCAAAGTAGAGAGCCAATGGCTCTGATACCAATTATAGGATCGATATAAGTCAGAGTTAAACTTAAACAATTCCCTTTACTTGCAAATATAACCTTGCGGAATTAAGTTATATTTTACTTTTCTTGAGCAATGTTGAATTCTTGTATAATGTAAATGCTTGATTTGCAGAATAGTAGTAACAACAAAGTATCAAATACTCGGCAATATTTGCATTAACTCAAAGCTACACTATTACAAGTGATAACCACGATGTGTAAACTAAGAGATAACAAGCTATATATAGTGCAGATGAGATCAATCACAGCCATTGATCTCATGTGATCTAATCTAGATCGTACATTACAAAGTCAAATCTAAGCTACCAAAAGAATAAACTTCGACATTTGAAATGACTTGCGTGTTGACAGCAACAATCTACTTTTGGAGAGCGGCTTGGGCAGATGTAGAAGCATACGAGAAGCTTTTGCAGGATGGGACTGCAGAAAAGACATCTCAGGAAAAGTCAGGTTGAACTCATTATCTGATGGATAATCGAGTTCACCCGGAATATTCACTAAGTGACAAAACTGCTTCTTTCTGCTTGAACTTGTTGTTCCGCTTCAACTTCAGCCGAAATTGTCAAAACTGGAGTTCAGCCTGAATTCTTCAAAATTGAAGTTCCTTACAATCTTTGTCTTCATACTTCTAACTACCAACATACATTCATCAGAATGATGAGGTTCTTGCAAACCTGCACCATTGGTCTTGCTCTCACCCAGAACACTCCCTTCTGTATGAATTTCTCAGGGAGTTCTGGGTCAATGCCAGGTCTGACCCCAATCTACCTTGAAGCTCAATCAGAACTCGAGTGAACCATCTCTCCTTTGAAGTCACTGAAGACTCATCCGCTTTGCTCTCCATCTAAATGACAAAAATAGAGCCACTCACTTCAACAGGGCCCAAGTCATTGAAACATTCATTGACATTGGGTATGCTGGAGAATTTCAGGAAGAACAAGACAACAGATTCCACCTCCCCCCCCCCCCCCCCCACACACACACATCTGGAAATTCTTATTCTCACATATCCAACTGCTTCTCCTCCTGTGTCAACAATCATTATCTTACTGACCATGACACCCAAATGGTCATGCATGCTCTGATTCAGGGACTGAACATGAACTTCTCTCACTATCTTCTACAGAACATGAAAAATAATTGCTGCATCCCTGTTGAAGAGAGAATTATTCTATATCCCCGATTTGTGACAAGCATGATATGCGAGGCCAAGCAATGGGAGGGAATTCTTCGTGGATTTCACACCCAACTCCTACCCTTTCAAAGGTATCTTGGCCTTCATCTCAATGGTCTTCCAAACGATACAATAGAGGAAGAAGATGAGGGCCTGGGACCTATCTCTCACAACAACATCCCTCTCTAACTCGAAGCCAGAGCACATCCATATGTGCCTACCAGAATAATTAAACCTTGTACATGTAGAACTCCATGCACTCACTTAAACTAAATGTTTAAATAGTTCTGTACTAGGTGTGTTTTTTTCTTGTTTTTTGTAAAAATTGTTGAAGTGGAATCTTTTGGGAGTATATCAAGAAAAATCAAATTGTGTTAATTTAGGACTTCATAGCCAAAAATCAAATTATGTCTGCATTTTTCTTTTATTTTCTTCTGAAAAATCAGTCCTACAGAACCACTTCGGAATTTCTGAAGTAATTATGTACAGAAGTTGTAGTGTTAGTCTGAACCAAAAAGGAAAACATTTTGACACACACACCACACACGCACACAAAAAAAAAACTAAAAGGGAAAAGATAAAGAAAGGAAGATATAGAAATAAGAGAACGAAGGATGAAGAAAGAATAATGATCTCTGCTGTGAAAGTCACCTCAAGATTTAGGATTTAAAATTGATCTTACATCAAGATCACTAATAATTCCAAATGTTAATGAGGATAATAAAACCTCCCAATTAAAAGGAACGGTAACTTTTTCAGTTACAAAGAAATCAGTGATTTAACGGATATCCGTTTCACCACCCAATCGATCCAATCGGTGAAAAAGAGCCGTTAAAACCCTAAAATCTCTCGCCGACTATAAAATCCTCACTCTCTCTCCAAATCATATACTGCTCCTAAGCCATCATCTTCACCAAAGCAAAACATTTCCTCGAACAATCAACATGGCCTCATCTTCTCAAAACTCCCCATTCAAAACCTTCAACATCGAGCCAAACAATATGCGTGCAAACCTAAACCCATTGGCATACTCCAATGATGTACAAATCGTCATTGAAGCCCTAAGATTTTCACCACTTAGGGAAGTTCTCACTGAAGATGAAGAGGTCACCAAAGAAACCCTCTGTGACAATCCGTCTTTTCAGGACTTTTCCTGATTAAATAAACTTAAACATATATAATTGTTGTATGAATATTTACTTTAACTGCTATAAATGTGTGTGAACATTTATGGGATTGACTTGTATTGACCTTAGCAATTAGGGTTTGTATAACCGTCACTATACGAGCATACGCTTAAGTCTAATTATCGATATGATAACTTGAACAATTATATTCAGAGTTTATGTGATATATTTTTATATAAATTCATAGATTATTTTATGATTTTATGTAACAATGTGTCACGTAATTATACTTATCATTTTATGATGTGTGGGTTTAAACATATAAGTATAGATATGATTTTATGTGAACTTAGAATAAATCATTATGAATTATTATTCATGATTTTATGAGATTATTTCAGGTTTATAATTTTATAAGCGTCACGCGTTAATCGTCCAAGTTATTTCCACTAACTCCGTTAAGAGTTCGATAACTTTTAAACTTAGGGGGAACTATTCTGTAATTCCTAAAATGTGTTTCTTGTTTAAATAAACACTGGGGATTGGTGCTGTAATTATCAAAACTTAAACCTCATATTTGTAAAGTCTGGAGGAACCGCACCGTTAAATCCAGAAACTTGATTTAAAGTGGATTTAAGAATGCAATTCGTAACCGAGGTTGTTCGTGTCACCGGCGTTAATACCGTCCATCACCGCATTCAATCGACATTCAAACGATTTATTAAGCAATTCATTTCAACTCATTCAACCCATTTCAATCACTCCAAAACTCTCCCTTCCTCGCGTCTCTGTCCTTAAGAACCCCCACCGTGAAAATAAATTATGGTGACACACCACCACCAATCGAGAGTTCTTCCAGCCACTGCACCACTGCCATCGACTGGAGATCAGATTTGGAGTTGCGTTCGAGGTTCGGGGTCGAAGCGGGTTCGAGTTCAGTTTTGTTTCGGCATCGAAATAGCATCATCTAACATCTCCGACTCAAGTTAGTCATCTATCTATGGTAATCGCTCATACTTCCTCTACTCGTTTCTAGTTTTTGCGTTTATCCGGGGACCGGAATAAAACAAACTCCGATCACCGGAGTTGTAAGGAGGAAGAAGACATCGTGACTGGACCAGTTAAAAAAAATTGCGTTATGTTTCTAAATCAAAACCCGCGCTTGGCGCAATGGTAAGGTTTCCATGTTTTCTGCTAGAGATCGCGGGTTTAAAACCCGGCCTTGACATTTTTATTTTCAGCTTTGTTAAAACATCCAGTTCTGGCCCCCTATGTAACACCTGGTTAATTTTGGTAAATCGGAGGGAAATTTTTCCGATTAATGAACTGGACTGTTGAGCCCAATTAGGCCCGTTAGGCCCATTAATGGATTTGCACCCCAGTAAAGGCCCAATTCAAATACCCGATGTCTAGATAAGTTGTCAAAAGTATTCTGGGTGATTGTTATGTAATTGGAAATGTTGTGGAACGATAAAAGCTTAATTCGGTGTAAACTGGCAAAGTTCATTGTTTAATCGATAAATGTACCGAATAACCGGACGTTAATGTAAATACGTTGGTTCGAGTGATTTGGATAATGGTTATATTAAAACGGGCGCTAATCTTTGTCAGAAAGTCTATTAAGATGTTTACATGTGGTGTGTGTGAATGGAAACGACAAACGACGCTCAACGCGCGTAAGTCACTAGTAGTGACAGAATAGTCACTGAGGCCGGATAGAGTGTCTGGAAGTGCTAGATACTTGATCATTGATGTTCTGATCATTAGGAAGGATAACCATATGAATCAGTGCGAGAAAGTGAAATTGGTAAACCGTTCGGTTACATGAGAACAACCGAAATTATTCGTTTAATTATTTATGGTGAAGTTAATGAATCTGTGGAGTTATAAACACTTTCCTTGGTGTTTACTGAGGATTACAGTCGTGGAGGTATGTTCGGTTCAGGAAACAGAGGTAAATGGTACACGTGTTGTATACACGCTTTATACTGCGTGATTAACCGAACATTAACCAGGTTATATTTAATCTTTCGTTTTAAGTATCCCAAGTATGTTAATGAGGCTTTTATAATATTTCCGTCATGTTGGAATTGTCATATGTAATTTACGAGACGTTTAACTGTTCAACGTGGTTAGATATCGGGGTATATACAAGTTAAGTTAATATAGACCACTCAATTAATTTAGGGTATAAAAAGAATTTTACCCCTAAAAATCTTCATTTGTTCAAAATCACCAACACACACAAGTGTGTGTTCGAGAGAGAAGAGAAACCAAAGGGGCAGCAGCCCATTTTTCTGGTCGACAACCGGCGGTGCTCCGGCGAAACTATGGCGGAAATGGAGTTTCCGACCCCTTTTTCCTTCCCCTCCTTTCCGGATGACTCCATCTCGCTCCAGAGTTGCCTTCTGGTCTTGATCAACAACAAAACAAGCGGCGGCGACAGGCGGCCTCGCGGTGGCGCTAGGGTTTTCAACTCGTTTCTTCTCCATTTTTCTTGCTTTATTTCCCTTGTTCCATCCCCATGATTCCCGATTCTAGTTTTGGTCCCGAACGGCCGCATAAACAACCGTGTTTTTCTTCGGGTTCGCACAGCCTAGCGGCGGCCAGGTTTTCTAGTAGGTGATTACGACCACCAGCGCTAGTCCAGGCGACCCTCTGTCACGTTTTCCAGCCTCCGGTAGTAAGGTTATGACCCGGTCTGCATGTCTCTTTTCATTTTTGTTTTGTATTCTCCTTCTAATCACATGATCATTCCATGTATGTGCAGATCCTAGCACTTTGATATGTTTTTTATGAGAATGGTGGTGGTTCACGGTGCTGGAGGGCCTGTCGGCGACGACCATGGCCTCCGGCCACCGTGGAAGTATTGATTGGTGGTGGTTGTGGCTTATTTTGGCACAGAAATGTGTTTAGTTGTGTTTGGATGCGATTTGGGGCTAAACCGAGTCAACTCGGCGGTGAGTCAACTGAGTCGACTCAGTAAACAGTTCTGGTCAACGGGTTTGACTGGTCAAACGAGGTCAACATAGAAAACCGACTCCGGATTATTGTTCATGGCGAAAAATCTTGCGGGATGGACTATTCTAGTGTTTAAATCGGATATCGTCGTGTTTTACAGTTAATCGAGTCCGGGTTCACGTACCGACCGGAAGGTGTAACCATGTTTCTATCTTGTTGTTATTTTAATGATATTATCGGATAACCGACGTGTGAGGATCGACTTATAAAAGAGGAAGTATCGTTGTAGATAAGATGACAATAATGATATATATATATATATATATATATATATATATATATATATATATATATATATATATATATATATAGTCTTGTTACCATTTTATAGAATATATGTTAACTAAGTTATCTTTTCATGTATTGAAATTCGGTTTTTATAATGATAAAGGGTATGGAGTTTTTATAAATAAAATGTATGATTTTATAGTTGGCTAAACTTGTATCAATTTCATGGAAACTTTATAAGGATTTGTAAAACATAACATCAGATAAAGACACGAGATTTTATAAATATATAACATCCGGCTTCGGAGAATATATAAGTTATAATTTTCTGTTAAACAACGTCATGATTTTATATAATTAAAGCTATGCTTTTATGCAATAAAAGTTATGATTTCACATAAATAAAATCTATGATTCCATGTAAATGAAGTTACGATTTCTTGTGAATAACATTATGATTTTCTGTTAGACAACACTTATGATTTTATGTAAATCATAGACAGATAATATCTACATAGATATATAAGTATTCGTTATGATTTTATATAATAAAATATGTAATTTTATATTATATAAAGCTGCAAGTATATATTTACAAACGTTATAACATCACGGGAAATTTAATCGAATAAGTATCTATGTATAGATATATAAGTTATGACTTTAAGAAAATATTCTAAGGGTTTATAAAATATAATCGTTCAAGATCTGAGAGTTTCGTTAGAATAATTAATCTGTCAATACAGCCACACGGTCGTATTGCCACTAAGGGCAATACCAATGTGTCCGACAAAAACTGTCTATTTAGAAATAGACAGATATATACAATCGTATTCGGGTTTAAGCCGTATGACTGTATTCAGAAATCCGGTCGTATTGGGACTTCAACCTATGGAGGTATCGTATATTTTGGGCGCAGAGCACAACCGAGCCTAGCCACTATTATTGTTCTGTTAAATTAAAGGTACCTATGTTTGTTTAGGTCATCAGATTCTCCGAGCTTGATGAATTGTCGAGTAAATGCCAAACCTTCCATTTGTATGTTGGATCGATTGTGAGTTGTAGTTTCCCCTATTTTACTTATCATGTATTTTGGGTGCATATGAACCATGTCTAAATATTGTTTTTGTGTTCAATACGGTGCTGTGTTATATATCGTGACTTGAGGTGCCGGCGGAATCCCACCGCGTTTATGTTTTGGTGCATGTGGTGTTACCGCGTTTGGGAAGCGTAGGATCAGTTTAGGTCGTTCTTGTTTTGTTCCTGGAATTGAGGAGAAAGGCCACGAGGCATATGTGTATCCTCACAGTAGTGTAGGTAGATCAGGTGTCGCATACCCGTTGTTTTGGGCCCCTTTTTGGTTACTTGTGTTAGTTGAACGGGTGATGTCGTATATGTTTAGAACATGAGGATGGGCTCAGGAAAGTCGCTCCGAGTTTCCTCCGATTGCTGGCTTGACCCTAATGGTATTTATCACGGGTACTGATATTGGAAATGTTTTTAGACTATTTTGCAGCCAACTGCTAAGACTCACCAACAATGTTTGTTGTTGACGTATTTTTGGTTCATATGCAGGTAAGTAACTACTGGGTTGATCTAAAGGATAGGCAGGGATGGGCTAGACTTGATGTGTGCAAGACCTAGCAGTTGGGGTAGCCTAAGTTCGCGTTCTACGGTGTTGTACCAGTCTTAGAGAACCTGGGCCCCAATGAAACGCAGAGAATACAATAGTGCACCATTGGGCTTGCATATGGCAGCCCTTCTATTATGGTGATTGACGCTTGGGTGTGTCCTGTCGTTTCACTGCTGGACTGGTCAGCCTGTTCTGAGATAAGGTATCTGTTTGCTTTCGCGTGTTCTGATACGGGCAGCCGGTCCCACTCGCTCCCCGCAGTGGAGGCCATGGCGGGGGTGTGACAGGTTGGTATCAGAGCCCACGGTTTTAGCAGATTTGGTTGTGACAGCTTGAACCTATAACGGCTCTAAGGCTAGTAAGTAGACGTTGCAAGACTTAGGCAGATATCTGTGTGCTAGCCAGCAATCAAAGATTAGTGTAAGGTTGGTGCGGGTTGCAGCCTCGCAAACTGTCATCTGTACCCACAGGTGCACTAGATTTCATGAACCCTACCAGGCATATAGTTTTTGATAGTCTGTAGAGGTCCTTGTTTGTGCTTCATTAGTATATGAGACATTGGCACTAGTGAGGGTTGTAGTGTATACTTGTGGTTTAGTACTTTTGGCAATGCTTGAGGCATTTTTAGGTCATGTGGGCGGCTACTATGGATTCGCACAAGGTCAGCAGGGGTTAGACGTAATCAACCTAACTACTATGCCCTCAGGTGTGTGAAGGCATTGGTGAACCTTACTAAATCGATTAATGCCAAGAGTATTGTCATATAGGGTGATGTTTCCCTAGCACTTAAGGATTCTTTTGGTGTACCCGAATGGTCAAGACGCCTGGACAGTCTTGTAGTATGGGATGCATGACCACCTACAAAGACTACGACCAGGGTATAGGAAAACACTGAATAGTTAGTAGTTAAAGCCCAGTTGAGCAAGTTTTTGGGCTTATATATTTTGGGGATTTGGTTATATCATGACTTCTTATGATTGCGTTATGTGTGCCAATGTGTTACAATTGTATTATATGACTGCTTGCATACTGCTGTGTATAAATTCACATTTGGTGCTGGTGATAGTACATAGTAATGGCATTATTTAGCTTCTTGTGCACTGTACTTTCACACAGTAGGGCTTGCTTTGATTGACTGCTTTGTTATGATTTTGTTATGTGCCTTGTGGTGATGTAAATCACCTCTAGAAGTATCATTGTTTGTCATTGGCGGAGACGGATGTCAGAAGGACACACACAATTGGAATAGGGTGTTACGCCTGATTAAAAAGGATTTTGGCAAAGTGATGGGTCCACAAGTATATGCGATGTTGGATTATGTTGGTGCTACGTTACAGATTTATGTGTCTAAATCTTTCCTCGCATGTTCCAAGTTGAAAAAAAGGCTTAACATACCCTCCTTAGATAAATGTTTTCGCAGTGTGCGGAATAGCTTAACCGGAGACTCTCAACGAATTGGCTACGAGTAGTTAGACGAAGTGGATTGCAAATGTAGATCAAGATTGATATAATGAAGAATTATGAAGACAAAGAGGAGTTTAGCGGAGGACATCTAACAACGACATGACGGCAAGATTGATATAATGAAGAATTATGAAGACGTAGCGGCGATAAGGAGTAGAGCAGCAACAGACGATGATGAATTCTTCTTCTTTTCTAATTCTTCTTCTCTTCGATGCGGTCGATCTTTTATATTCTAGATCATCTTAACATCTCTCTTGTGTAACGATGTTACATTCAGATCATATCCTACTCGTGATATGATCCCTTTGTTCTATCAGCTCTGCATAGCTGATTAAATTTTCATTTGTCGCACGACCATTCGTGGTTGGTCTTGCTATTATGATTCAACAAAGATGGCACCATCGGTGAAAGTGCTCTGCTTTCTATCCTAATGTACGGTATTTTGATTCATACCGTCTCCATACTTGTGTGAGTGATTGTTCAAAAGCAGAGGTTTGGAAGCTGAGACAAGTGAGTCATTTGATTATTGTGGAAAAATTGTCATACAAGTAATTGTCACATGATCTCAGGCATTGAAATGTGACGTTAACATCGTGCGTTCTCTAATGTTTGTGCTTATGTTCCATATCTGGATAAGAATCCTAGATCTAATTGGTTAGCGAGAACCATCAGAAACATGGATTATCCATTGATGGAAAGATCCTCCTTAAATATATTTCATAAACCAACAGTGTTTAAGTAACTTGACAGCGACTGTCATGATAGATTTAATTTTCCACGAGACATCCTGATGTCGATTTGAAAAGCGGTTCAGATGATGAGTCGTGGTCCGGTACAACAAGGGCTAGTAGTAGAAGTGCTACAGAGTGAGACCTAAGGATGGTAGGCATGGAGACCACACTGGTATAATGATTGGTGTGCTGTCAGTTGTGCAAAGCCTGAGAAATATTAAGTGGGTGAAACTGCCTAAAGTATGGCAGTAATGCATACCCATGGTGGTTATGAATGTGGCCTAAAGACATATTGATGAAATTGCCTAAGGAGAAATAATATTTAATATAAATGTGGTGATGTGATCATCTCGCTAAGCGCATGGTTGATTATGTGAAAAGTTTGGATATCTTAGAGTGGAATTGAACCCTGTGTTAGGGCACAATGTAATTGTAACACAAAACAGCCAAGTATTAGAAGAAAAGATAAGACACATCCTTAGAAGAGAAAGGATACGAAAGTCTGTATGAATTACAGATTTCTACATGATTTCTGTATTCATACAAAACTACTCCGGATGTACAGACTAAAATCTATAGAAATCCTCATTATTGTAGAAAGCTTCTAATGGGAAGCATCAACAGTCTTCAAAGAAGAGTCCAGAAGGACTTCTGGATTATCAGAAGATAAATATTACGAGAAGAACAATTTCTCTCTTTGTGTGAAGAACAAGCAAAATGAATGCCAACTTGGCATTAATCAAGAAGGCAGTTGAAGACAGTTGAAAAAGAGATAAATTGAATATGTTCAATTTATCTCTATATACTTTGACACACTCCAACATCAACCGTCCTCAACCACCTTATCCAAATACAACTTGCTACATCTGCCTATAAATAGCAAGCTGACTTCAACAAAAAAAAGTAAGACATCAAGCATACAACATCACTTCCATAGAAAAGTTATTTCTGCTGATACATAGTCATACTATAAACTCGTGTAAACCATTATTTACATTTGAGATATACAGAATAACCCTTTTATGAATTGTTGTCTTCCAATTTGATTTACTTTCCGCAACTTATTTATCTTGTTTAAATCAAATTGTGCCAACATTGTTAAATACCCCTTCAAGGGACCCAACAATTGGTATCAGAGCAGATTGAATAATCAATATTTAAAGATCCTGCTCTTTAAAATGTCCTCAAATCAGAACAATGGGAAATCTCTTGGCTCACTAGCTAACCCCCCCCCCCCCCCCTATGCTTGCTAGGGAGGAACATTCACATTGGAAATCTAGAATTACCAACCTTCCAAAAGAAAGTTGATGATTCCCTGATGGATTGCATAGCCAACAAATCCCATCATTCTGAGATAAAGTTTTCTGAAATCATAAGGCACAAAAAGGAAACTCTTAAACCTCTTTTATGCCTTATTACAGAAAAATCTTTACGCAACAGTCAAAAGGATCAAACTAAATGCCAAGAGCAACACATATAACAAATATGGTATTGTGACTCTGTATGCTCTACCCACATGACTGGGGAAATAAAACTATTAAACAATTATGTGAAGAGAAAAGGGAGATCCATAACTGTCACACCCCGGTTAATGGTATCGGGTGTGAGCGAGAATGGAATCATAGTCGAGGATACATAGAACAACATCTAATAAATTTAAACTTCATAAAACATTACGTCATTTCAGTTGTAGCGGAAAGATAATGGAAATGATAATGTCTTACATTTTAAAAACATAAAGTCTAAATTAAAGTTAAAACATAAAACGGTTTATTTGGATAGGTTGGGACTATGAATCCAAGAGCAGGTCCGATAGCATGAATAAGCCCCATTTGCATGTCCTTCGGAGTTTTGCTTCAATTACCTAAGAAATCATGAGTTTAAAAGGTCAACACAAAGTTGGTGAGGTTCACAGGTTTATGACTCTACGCTTAAAGTTGGTTAAACAGTTTCAGTATAATTAAATATTACATTGGTTTACCGTTGTGGATGTATGAGCTCACCTGAACCTTAATTTCAAATACTAACGGTTTACCCACCTATAGCATCTCTTGCCCAGAGATGTTAAACAGAGCAGAATAACTGACGTGTACCCCCATACAATCCGGAGTCAGAACTGGAGCTACCAGTTAGGGCAGGGTTGTCAACCCAAATAGATCTATTCACTAGCTATCGTTTCGTACAGAACTAATTGAAATCAATTAATGGTGGGATACGGTTGTACAAACGTTTATAACGATAATGTACTAAATTGGGCAATCAGTAAGAGAACAAGTAGTCATACGGCTAACAGATAAACCATAATATTAAGTAAAAGCATTTATCAGGTTTCTTGATTTCTCCCCCAAAGTATAAAACAGTTAAAGGAAATGGGGCCGTGAAACTCACAGATTCAGTAGATAAGCGGTAAATAAGCAGTGTAGGAACGGTAGCACGTAACGTCCTAAATAATTAAATAAGCATATGCATAAGGTCTATAATCATTTGAGTAACATAAGTCACTCAAGTGATACCGGTCAAGTCTTGACGTTTTAATCCCGTTTGTATTCGTTTGAAAACCCGTTAGTTAGTATTTATTAAATAAATACTTTTGTGATGTTTTATATTTATGTTCAATAAATATAATAAAAGACTAAACAATTAATTAGTTCAATCAAGTCCTGAATATTGGGTTTAAAAATAATAATGTTTATTATTATTTTTCATGAGTTCATATAATTATTAAATAATTATATATTTGGTTTGTTAATCATGCAAGTTATAAATATCTTTAAATAATTTTGATTAACAATTCTTGGTGAATAAATCATAGTTTAAATCTTCTTGTAAATATTTATTAGTCAAATAAATAATCATTCAAGGTTATTAAATCATAGATTACAACGTTTAATCATTTTAATTTCTCGAAATCGTTAAATATTTTATTTGCATGAAATATTTATTTCTCCTTAAAACATTTCTCTAAAAATGTTTCTTGGCGACGCTTGGATTTGTAAAAGTTTATTTATCATAAACTTTTGGATTGTTTTAATAAAAAATTATAGGAAATTGTTTGGAGATTTTAAACATTTACGTTCTCGCGTATATCGCCGTATGGTCCTGGTTTTATTACTACGCAACGTATCCTTATTTCGATTACTTCGATTCATCAAAGTAATAATAAAGGTTTATAAAAATAATTAATTGCTTGATTATTTTTATAAAAGGTCTTTTATAAAACATGTTTATTTTGCAAGTGTCTTTTTATAGAAAAACATTCATTTTTATATCATATTTTTAATTGTTTAAAAACTTGTAATAAATTCAAGAATTTATATCAAACTAATCATTTGACATAAATTTTATTCTTTCTATTTTTAGTAAGAAAATCTAGTAAATTCCTTTTGTCTTGGAATTTTTATAACACATTTAATGTGTTATATTTTTACTAAAACAAGAAGTATTCTTTTTGTTTCTTTTCACTTGTTATAAGTTACTAGCCACATTTGGTCATAATTTAACTTGTACATAATTCCTTAAACATTGTTAGGAGATTTATTTGTCTATCATAACTTATAACTTGTGATATGTCCATTCAAACATTATACGGTTTATAATTAGATCAACTAACACTTTTGTGTTAGGACATAAATTATAACAATCAACTAACACTTTTGTGTTAGGACTTAATTAAACAAAAGACAATCAACTAACATTTTTGTGTTAGGACTTTAAATAAATTAACAATCAACTAACACTTTTGTGTTAGGACAAATCAATATAAATGCAATCTACTAACACACTTTGTGTTAGGACAAAATAAATATAAACATGTATATCATTTATGATTTTATAAGTTATGAAGAGGCTTTAGTTTTGGTTAAATCAACTAACTATGAAATCAAAGATTTCATAAATACAAGAATCTTGGTGCACACTTGTTACTTTCATTAGATTTTACAAATGTGTTTCACCACACTCTTTGGTTATCTTTAAGCATTTAAAATGCACCAAAGGAGTGCTTGATCTTGGAAGAAATGAGGTAAAGAAGAGAGTTTTTTTAGTTGATTAACAACCACAAGCATTCTTGGTTGATTTGATTTAGTTGTCAAGACTTGGTGGGTTTCTTGGGTGGTGAATATGTAAGTAAACATAGGAGAAGTGGGTTTAGAAACACTCACAATGTGTGAGGAAAGAAAACCGAGAAGGGAAGAGGAATCGGCGGCGGGGTACGGCGGCGTTGGGGTGGTCCGGCGACGGAGCTGCGGTGGCAGGGGGTGGCCGACGGTGGTCCGGCAGCGGTGGTGGGGTGGTTGTGTGTGGTTCTCGGCCGAACAAGGGGGAGAGGGAGAGAGTTGAGTATGTTGGGTGTGTTGGTTGTGGGGGAACCAACGGGAGGTGGCCTCCACTTTTATAATCATCATTAGGCTTATTAACCTTTGGTTAATGTTGTGTTGTCAATACCACAAGACTCCTAGCTTAATCCATGTGTAGGTTACTTATTTTATAAATTCTACTTAAACTTGTTAAATAATTGAGAGCTTTTAAAAAATAAGTAGTGGTTAGGGGTTATTAAAAATCATAACTTTTTAAAATTTAACCCAAGTGTAATTATTCTAAAAAGGTGGTGAAATTTGTTTTTATGAAAGTTGATGGGCCAAATTTTATAAAAAGATTAGTGGCTAAATTCTATAAAACTTTGTGGGCCAGAACTTATAATAATGTACAAGTTTGGAGGTTTGGGCCGAAGCCCAAATGGGTTTGAGAAGGAAACGGGCCGAAGCCCAAGTGTACTCGGTTTAAGGGATTGGGCCGAAGCCCATGTGGAAATCGGGTAAGGAGGTTGGGCTTCTATGAGTGGGCCGAGAGGAGAGGGAGGGACCGGTTTGGCCCAAGGCGATTCGGGCCATGGGTCGGGCCTCTGGGTCGGGTCGATGACTGTTAGTCGAGTTGAGTCGTCGGGTCGAGTTTCGGACTTGTTGGAATTGTTTTGGGCTTATTGGGCCTAACCGGGCCCAATAGGTTCATTAGTTTCCCGTTTGGTTAAGTCTTGACAACGTTACGTTTTTCATTACAATTTTTAGTTCATAAAGTGTTTTAACGGTTTATATCAGTTTGATAAATTATAAAAAGTCAATTTTTATATTTAATTTCTTGTTATTAAAATTTCATATTTAAAATATGAAATCTTTCGTATTTTACGGGCATACAAACGCGGGATTTAAATCAGCTATCAGTTAGTTATCGAAACTAATTCGGTTAATCATATAATTAAAACATATTGATATTTAAATCAGAAAGTCAACGGAGAGAGGTTTGACCTGTTTTTGACGAGGTGTCACAATAACCTTTGGTGATGGTATAAAATACAAAACCATTGGGTATGGAACCATTACTAAGGGTGAAGTCACAATTGAAAATGTGTCACATGTCCAAGGTCTAAGTGGGAACTTGTTGGACTAAACGACAATAAAATTTACTTAATGGGAAAAAGGATAAATCAGAGTCTCTATTTTATAAACTTCAATAATCTTATTTCAAATGAGTCTCTCTGTCTCGTTTCAGAATCCTCTAACAAGGAATCTGAGCTTTGGCACAGAAGACTATCACATCTAAATTTTAGAACAATTGCTGAACTAGCAAGTAAAAAGATGGTAAAAGGTCTTCCCACCATATTTTCAAAATCTGAAGAAATATGTGAAGATTGTCAAATGGGAAAAATGAAGAAAACTTCTCACAAAAGTCTTCAAGAAATATCCGGAAGTCAACCACTCGAGCTAAACCACATGGATCTCTGTGGACCCATAAGCACAGAAAGCCTTGGTGGAAAGAAGTACATCATAGTTATGGTAGATGACTTCTCCAGATATACATGGGTCAAATTTTTGAAATTAAAAAGTGAAACAACAGATCTTATCATTAACTTTATAAGAATAATACAAAAACTAATGCACTTAAAAGTAAGAAGAATAAGATCTGACAATGGAACCGAATTCAAAAACTTAAAACTAGACACACATCTAGTCAGGAAAGGTATATCTCATGAGTTCTCGGTACCAATAACCCCACAAAAAATGGGGTAATAAAAAGGAGAAACGGAACTCTAGTAGAAGCCGTCAAATCCATGCTTTCCTCGGCGAATCTTTCCATCTACTTGTGGGATGAAGCCATGGCAACATCATGCTTCACTCAAAATAGATATGTCATTAACAATAGGATCAATCAAACTCCTAACCAAGCAATCAATAAGAAAAATCCTAACTTAAAATTTCTTCATGTCTTAAAATGCAGGTGCTACATACTAAACAATCAAGATTACCTCAGAAAATTCGACAGAAAAGCCGACAAAGGAATCTTCATTGGATACTCACTCAATTGAAAAGCATACAGAGTTTTTTTTTCTAAAGACTCAAGTGGTAAGAGAAAGTATAAATGTGTCATTTAGTGATGATAAAATGGCTATACATGTTAGCACCACGTCTCCAAATAATAAAGATTGCATCCCTGGAGTAACAATCTCAGAAAAAGAAAAAGAAGCATCTCACAAATTTTTCGAAAAAAACTCTGATGCCGAAAATGACTTTCCTGTTATTTTCTCCTGTTTCAAAAAACGCTATCACAAAAGATCACTACAAAGATAGCAAAGAAACCGTGAATCAAAATGAAACTTCCCATTCAAAAGACAAAAATAATGAAATTCTTGATTCTCAACTCTTGAATAAAAAGGGGGCAACTACAGAAACATTACAGAACTCCACTTCGAAGCTCCTAAATGATTCTGCAACTGAGATCTTGCACTCAGCTGATTGTCCATTAGCTGAGGGGGAGTGTCAAGACACTGACACAGCTGATCTAATTCTTGGGAGTGAAGAGTTAGCCACTCTCCCACCAGCAATAAAATGGACAAAAGATCATCCCATAAATTTAATCATTGGTGATCAAAACAAAAATGTCCAAACCAGATTAGCCTCAGCCAATCAGTGTCTCTATGCTGGATTCCTTAGTATAATAGAACCAAAAACTTATGAAGATGCCCTTCAGGATCCCTACTGGATCCTAGCCATGCAACACGAACTAGGACAAATTGAAAGAAATAATGTGTGGAATTTAGTTCCAAGACCTAACAACAAATCTGTTATAGGAACTAAATGAGTTTTTCGAAATAAAACAGATAAAGAAGGTACCATAATTAGAAACAAAGTTAGGCTTGTAGCAAAAGGATATTGTCAACAAGAGGGATTAGACTACGATGAAACCTTTGCCCCAGTCGCAAGACTTGAGGCTGCCAGGATATTTCTAGCCTTCGCAGCCTTCAAATGTTTCAAAGTCTATCAAATGGATGTTCATTTCAATGTGCCTTCTTAAATGGAAAAATTGATTAGGAAGCTTACATTGAACAACCACCAGGATTTGAAAATGAAAAATTTCCAAGTCATGTTTGTAAACTCAAAAGAGCTCTGTACAGTCTAAAACAAGCACCAAGAGCATGGTACTGAACCTTCTCTGAGTTTCTTTTATCGGCTAACTTTAAAAAGGGATCCATTGACACCACATTATCTTTAAAAGAAAGAAAAGGTCATCTCTTTATCGTACAAATTTATGTAGACGATGTCATCTTTGGATCCACGTGTCCATCATTTTGTAAATAATTTCAGGAACTTATGACAACAAACTTTGAAATGAGCATGATGGGAGAACTAAACTAT
Organism: Deinandra increscens subsp. villosa; assembly: GCA_039602395.1. Classification (NCBI taxonomy): domain Eukaryota; kingdom Viridiplantae; phylum Streptophyta; class Magnoliopsida; order Asterales; family Asteraceae; genus Deinandra; species Deinandra increscens. Next base: position 32,180,123 of record JBCNJP010000006.1, read on the forward strand.
TTTTTGGGAATCCAAATTAAACAAACTCCAGAAGGAATTATTATAAATTAAGCAAAATACATCAAAAACTCCTCGTTAAGTACTCTCTCTCAAACTGCTCCCCATTCAAAACACCAATGGCCACAAACGTGACAATTGATGTTGACAAAGATGGTAAAAATGTTGATGAGCACACATACAGAGGAATGATAGGCTCACTTCTGTATCTCACAGCAAGTAGGCCTGACATCATGTTCTCCACATGCTTCCTTGCCAGATATCAATGTAAACCCAAGGAGTCTCACCTATGAGCTCTCAAAAGAGTTTTTAGATACCTAAAAGGATCAGCTGACCTAGGTCTCTGGTATCCCAAGGATAATGATTTTTCTCTAACAGCCTACTTGAAAGTGCGTGAGCGTGAGAATCTTCTACTTAGTCGTATAGAAATCAATGTAATACGAGTGGAAACACAAAGAGTAAATACAACAGAGACTTGTATTAACCACAGAGATCACAAAGTACACTCAGAGAAAGTTATGACCCGGGAGCTCTTTAATTCTATACAAGACAAACCTATTTATAGACTGAAACCACGACTGGCCGAACCTCAGGTTCGGCCAAGCTTCGGCGGCTCCGAACCTGGAGTTCGGCCAAGGTTCGGCCAGACCTAAACTTGTCCGTTCCGTCTAGTTCTCGATACTTCACATGACGATCAGGAACCATGTATCAACAAACTCCCCCTCGGCATGTGCAGTATCATCTCCTCTTAATAAAACTTGTATCTTGTATCTTCAATCAAACTCTTCCTCGATCTAGACAAAGAATTCAATCTTGAATACTTGATATTGCACCGTGTGTAGTCTCTTTATCAACAATCTTCAGAAGACTTGAAGTTGTGATGATCTCTTTCCACTTAGAAACCTGCCAACTTAAATAATCTTGGCGCAAAACGTCTCTTCGAGACTCCAAGATATCTTGATTTTGAAAATGATGTTGTATTTCGTGTTGATCAATCGAAAACAAATCAGAAACAAAATCTTTTTGACTTTTAGAAACTTTATATCATAACACACCTAAAATCTTTTTGATACTTTCTAATAAGAAAGTAAATGCCATACAGAATCAGACACTATTTTTATCTTTTGTGAGAAAGATCACAACTTGAGATCATATTGGTCATAACATGCTGAAATACACTTCAATTTCGATTATCGTAGCACATAAGCCATGCCGATTGCAGATATAATTTGTCCAATTTTAAACTCTGGCACAATCATACTCATAATATCTGGATATGTTAAGGTATTTATTAGATTTGCATTGACCAGTGTACCCCACACTATCAGACATACTCAGATATGCTTTGCTAATCACATTTTGTGATTTCATTTGTGATTTTAATCACATAATGATTGTATTCATGATATAGTCAACTGTGTTCCATGCAAAAAGAAATAAGAACGTTAAATCGTCTACCTTAAGGTCGATCTTTCGATACGCAGATAAGGCCTCGGATTTAACAAAAAAATAAAATAAAACAAGTTGAAGTTGTATAACTCAACAACAATCAGGTCGGTACTCCCGTACACGCAGAGAAAGTCCGATGAGTTATACGAAACACCAAAGAAAATAAAGCAGAACGTCAAACGAACAACAATCAGGTCGGTCTTTCGACACGCAGAGAAAGTCCGATCGTTTGACAAAATAAAGAAAATCAAACAAGTTTAAATCTTTGCAAAATGAACACATGTATACACAGAGACTTCTCATTTTATTTTCACATATCTTTTTCTTGATATATCATGAGATATGCATCAAGATGTTGTCCACTAGGTCAAGCATCAGATTTAGTGTATATCACATTTGTATACTTTCTGATTTGCCGAGCCTATCTTGCACATCGATCAAATGGTCTTATGGCTTTTTCACTTACTTTATCCATGAGTCAGACACTGTCAGCCAATGTACCATCATTTCCCAATCATGTCAGATACAATTTCTCGTTTTTCAATGTTTTTGGCTTTTTGCATTTTTCAATGTTTTTGACTTTTTCAAATTTCTCCCCCTAAAAATGACAACTCTATTTATAAATTTTCATTTTTACGATTTGAAAAACAACACACTATTTTTGTATTTTTGCCAAAACAAACTCCCCCTCAGAATGAGATGGAGTGAAAAACCAAGAAAAATTGATCAACCAACACGAATACTTGTCGTTTTAGCTGTGTGAAAACAAAAATGAGTTGGAAATGCAGTTTAATTAGAACAAATATTTCACAATCAGCAATTATCCAATCACTGAAAGGTCTTCTTGAAACACCTGTTGACACCAAATAAATCATTAGTCGCTCTGGGATCGCCCCGATGTAACATCGTCGGGTCGCCCGGTGTCTTCCACAAAGTCATTGTTGGCCTTGGAAACAACTTTTGGTTTCCAAATTTGTAAAATTTTCAATTTTTGATCAGAACCTGAATCAGATTCAACCGACGTACTTGGGTTAGACCAAGACGATTTACGATTTGATTTTATCTTTGAGGACCATGGTTCATCAAAAATTTGACCTTTGTTATCCACATATTTGGCAGTGTTGTGAATATAGGCAGTCGTCGGACAATCAGCAGCTAGATGTCCAGGTTGACGACATACATAGCAAAGTCTTTCTCGAAAATTGTTTGAAAATGATTTTGATTTTGAAAAACCAGATGAATGCTCAGAATCAAAATTGTCAAAGAAATCATCAGAGGAATCATACCTAGGAGATGGACTCCTTGAAGATGACGATCGTCCAGAATAGTAAGTGAATTCCTTCTGAGATAGTGATTTCTTTGTATTCTTTGCTGTAGGAGCCTTGGCAACTTTCACCGGTTTCGTTGTTTGAATCAATTCTTCCTTCACAACAAACCCCACACCTTTGTGTTTGGAGCCTGAAACCTTTGAAATACTGGAGAAAGAACCCGAAGCTTCTCTTGCCTTAGCTTCACTAGTAAATTTGGCTTTAATATCCTTCAGCCTGTTCTTCTCAACCAAAACTTTTTCCTCTTCAGTTGCAGATGAAGAACTTGACACAACCTTATCAAAAACCTTCTCATTCTCCAACAAAACAGACTTTGACACAAATTTTGGAGCTTCACCCAAAAGCTTTTCCTTCTTTTTGGACTTAGATTTATTCTTCTTGGGTGGAGCAGCAAACTTGGAATAATCATGCAATTCATCTTTTGGATCAATCTGAGCAGCAGTAACTTCAGTTAAATCCACTGGTTGAGGAACCAAGTGAACATCAGCCTTCTGAGAACTATCTGAACTCTGATCCTGCTTGTATAAGAAATTCAGCATTGTTGGTGATAAATTGCAATTCTTCACTTGCCGCTTCAACTCCAAAATCTCTAGTTTTAAATCATTGATCTTTTGTTGAGCGTCAAAAACTTCTTTCTGTGACTTGATGAATTTTGCATTGAGATCATCATATTCATAAGCTTGTAACTTCCGGATCTCACATTCAGCAAATAATTCTTCAAGAACACTTTCTCTCTTTTTCTTGTAAATCTCAACATCCTTTATCAAAACTTCATTTTTATCACGATAGAGAGTATTCTCATCTTGAAGCATAGAAATTTTGTTCTGAAACTTTTCAACAGTAACAGCAGTTGTAGCAATAAGAGCAGTTGCTTCTTCATACTTTTTCTGAACCGGATAACTTTTCTCAAACAGATTCTCAAAATCTTGAGCTGCATCTAAAGCTTCAGCCTTTGCTTTCTCACATTCTTCAGCCAATGTTGCTTTCTCTTTTAAAACATCTTCATGAACATGAACCAACTCATAATACTTCTTTTGAAAATCTTCCAATTCTTGCTTTAACACCACTATCTCTTCAGTAGATATTTGATGACTTTGTTCAAAACCTGCAATCTCCTGAAGAAATGTCTTACATTTAAGACATTCAGTCTCTTCAACCTTTGAACTCTCAGAGACTCTAGGTAATTCTTCTTGAACCAAAGATACACTTGAATAAGAATCAGAATCAGTCAAAATGCTATCATCATCAATATGACGAACAGTCAAAGCAATTGCAGGTTTAGAATTATTCCTTTTAGCTTCAGTATCTGCATTCCATGCAAACTCATTTGACTGTGGAAAAGTATTGGTCCAATCATGAACAAGATTAGCAGATTTCATCTCAACCTTCTCAACTTTATTTGGTGAATGATAAACTAAATGTGCATGTTGACCAGTCTTCAATTTATGGTCTGCAGAACTTGGACATTCTCGAGCAAAGTGACCATAGTTTGCACACTTGTAACATTTTACCTTAGACTTATCCAAACCAATCTTACCCTCCTGATTCAATCTCTTCTTCCCAGTTCTGTTGAAAAATTTCTTCGTTCGCCGAACCAACATTGCATACTGCCAATTTAGATCCATTTCCTCCAAATGATCATAATCAATCTGGTCGTAATCTTCATTTGCTAACTCAGCATTACTCACAGCACCCGTGATAACACCAAAATACGAAGATACCAAAGCAGACATTAACGCATTATAATCATCAATAGTTTGAGCAGACAATGCATTTTGAAATGAAGAACTTGGAACAGAAACAGTACAACCAGCAGAAGAATAACTTGAAGATTCAGATTTACCTGCCAGAAAGGCTGTTGGGGGTGCAGAATTAAGAATACTCGATTTCCCAGCATTCATTGTAGAATCATTTTCACCATGATACACTGCAGGATTCTGAATTTGTGTAGGGAGAGACTTGTTCACCATCAATTCCATATCCCTAGCCTGAAGTCGTTGAACTAAATCATTGAAAGACAATCCTTGAAAATCCTTGTCATGAGTAATCATCATAACATAATTCTCCCATTTTTCAGGTAGAGCTTCTAAAATCTTCTCTTTCATATCAGCTTCGTCTTTAGTAAGATTTACCAAACGCATTTCACTCATCAGATGAGCAAATCTTGCAATCAGATTGGGAATCGTTTCATTCTGATAATGTTTGAAACTATCAAACTCTTTCTTCAAAACCTTTTGTCGACTTTTCTTGTACTGATCATTGCCTTCACATCTTTTCTCTAAAGCATCCCATAGACTTTTCGATGTGTAGTTACCAGCAAATTGATGAAGTAACTCTTTAGGCAAAGCCATCGTTAAAGTACCATAAGCCTTTTTCTCAGCTTGATAAGCTTTCTTTTGTTCAGAAGACATTTTTCTTTGAAGTATAGGTTCACCAGTTTCATCTTTAGGGTAAACATATTGCTCAGTGAACGCTAACCACATATCAATATCATTTGTATCGACATATGCTTCAAACCGTTTAACCCAACTATGATAATCTTCCAATTTTAGCAATTTGGGAACTTTCTGACTTGTTCCAATTTCATTATCATAATTCATCATCGTTTGCATAGTTGCTTGAACTGAGTTTTGAATAGCCGCGAACGCTTGAAAATCGGACATTTTTGAAAACCAGAGTACTGTTCACTCCGAACTTCGTCCGAACTTAATATTCCCTCCGAACTTTCTCCGAACGTGGTCCGAACACAGAAACACACTCCGATCTCTCACCGAACCCAGTAAACTCCGAAACCCTCCAATTCTAGTCCGAACCCTCACCGACCGAACAAAATGGTCCGAACGCTCTCCGAACAACCTCCGAACTAACTCCGAAACTGGTGTTCGGAGCAGTTAGACCGAGCTTACTCCGAACTTGAAGTGCGGAGCAGTTACGCCGAACAAGGAGTTCGGCCGAACGCGAAATTTCGGAAAAATTTGGAAAAACTCACTGAAATCGACACCTCTCGAGCTATAAACACTCAATCAACTGAAAATAAGCAACCACATACATATTTGACGTGAATCATGATGTTTTAGACGAGATTTTTGAGAAACGAAGATGAAAAACGAGTTTTGAAAGTCAAATACGTGAATTTGAACTCGATAACTCGAAAAACACTGATCTCCGACTAGTAGAGTAAACCTATTGCTCTGATACCACTTGAAAGTGCGTGAGCGTGAGAATCTTCTACTTAGTCGTATAGAAATCAATGTAATACGAGTGGAAACACAAAGAGTAAATACAACAGAGACTTGTATTAACCACAGAGATCACAAAGTACACTCAGAGAAAGTTATGACCCGGGAGCTCTTTAATTCTATACAAGACAAACCTATTTATAGACTGAAACCACGACTGGCCGAACCTCAGGTTCGGCCAAGCTTCGGCGGCTCCGAACCTGGAGTTCGGCCAAGGTTCGGCCAGACCTAAACTTGTCCGTTCCGTCTAGTTCTCGATACTTCACATGACGATCAGGAACCATGTATCAACACTACTCAGACACTGATCATGCAAGTTGTAGACTAGACATCAGGAAGCTATCAGATGCTAGGAGGTAAGTTGGTATGCTGGACATCCAAGAAACAAAACTGTGTATCAACTTAAACCGCTGAAGCTAAATATTTTGCTGCTGCCAGCTCTTGCTCTCAAGTAATTTGGATGCAGACCCAACTCAAGGACTACGAGAAAAATGTCACTAAGATACCAATTAATAGTGATTCAAAGAGTGCTATCGCCATCACATCCAATCTTGTCCATCACTCAAGGATAAAGCACATTGACGTTAGGTATCACTTTATCAAAGATCATGTTGAAAAAGGACACATTGAAATGTACTTTGTCCCAACTGAACTTCAGCTTGCAGATATCTTTATTAAACCTTTAGATGAAAAGAGATTCTCATTTTTACTAAGCAAGTTGGGGATGCTAAACATGACTGCAAACCAAAAACATCAATAATGACCTATAAAAATAGGCTGTCAAATCCATCTGCTCTCTCCTCTATTCATCTCATCATCTCACCTTGTCTTTAAAAGAAGCACAAAAGTGAAATCTTCAAGCAACATCCTTCTTCCTCAGTAAATTTTGAAATACCTTATCAAAAGGGAAAAACTCAGCCATGTCTTTCAAAGAACTTTCTCCACCATTACCTGAAAACACGACATTCCCTGTTCCTCACCTTCACAACCTCATGCTTTATACACCTTGTGGGAACATATTTTGGTCTTATCAACCAATGATGAAATTTCTCAAAAATTTCCCCATAGGATTTGCACTAACTCTTGATATTCCAATCAACTACTCCCTACTTCAAGAATTCTGGAGGAATGTTGTTTTCATTGTTAAGGACGGAGACAATACCTTATTAAGAACATCTGTCTGTGGAGTAATGTTTGTCTTTAATCAACATCTGATCAGAAAAGCACTTCAAATCAAAGACAGTCCATCTGCTCCCAGTCACTTTGACCAAGATGCTATGATCAAAACTCTTCTTGATATGGGATACAAAGGAAATCTATGTGAAGATAAAGCTGACAGAGTTCACCTTCCACATCTATGGCAATATTTTTTTTCTCTCAAATTCAAATTTATTTCTCATCAAAATACTTTGATCATCATCTCTCTAATGAGGACACTTAATGTGTCATGCATGCTCTCATTCAAGGTCACAACATGAATTTCTCTCTGTACCTCATGAGACACATGCAAAGAAATCTCAACAGACCCTTAAATGAAAGATTCATTCTCTATCCTAGATTTTCAACAAAACTAATCATTCAAGCATTAAAATGGGAAACAATACCAAGGGGAGTCAAAACAAGAAAAGTAGTATCTCAAAATGGAATATCTCCTGGTGGACTATCAATTTCCGGACTTCCAGACTCCAATGGATGTTTTCTCCCATCCACAGGAAGGCAAACTTCTTTGCATCTTTATATCTCTCTTTAAATTGAAGCGAGATTCAAAGCCTTCAAAACTCCTGCTCACATCAGAGACCAGAATAGATGCACGTGTACAGAAATCTGTACTTGTCTTAAACTCTCTGTATAAATTTCTTGATTAAATAATTTCTTATTCTCTTGATCATAAATTTTGCAGAATGTCTCCTCAAAAATTCAAAATTATCCAAAATATCCGAGCAATAAATAATTTTTTTTGGCTCTAATAAATGCGATAATTAATTCAATAATTATTCACATAAAAGCCAACGGTAATTTTTGTTACCATTCAGAATAAAAGCGTATGTTCGAGTTAATTATAGCCATTATAGGAGAACCATGAAAAATGGAACGGCATCAGAAGATACCTATAAAAGAACATCAACCCTTTCATCCAAAATCCTACTGTTCATATCACAACCTGAGAAATCACAAATGGCATCCTCATCTGCAACCCCTATGATGAACACTCGGTCTAAAGGAAAAATCCCTCGAAACCTTTCTAAAAAACCGAGGTGAACCGAGGTGGTGGGCAAAATACCTTGGTTGCGGAAGCGGATCGAGTCTTTGTGTAACTTGTTTTTGTAGAAACAAATGAACACCCGGATATGAACAACAATGGTGTTTGAGATGTGATGATAATGATAAGCAAAGCTAGTAAAACATGGATAGATGAAGAACAACATAGATAGATAAACAAGGTGAAGTAAGATAATCAAATATAACCGAATGATTACAATTTACCTACCCCACACATCCCGGGTATCATGAACTTACTAGGTGAGTTCATGAACCCTTACAAGCTTCAAAGAAACATGACTAACTCTCTCTACAGTCATACATGCATTTCTTTCACAATGGAAAGACTCACTATATATAGTACAACTCACTAAGGGCATAATAGTAAAATACTAACTAGTGACAATGTTTAAACAGTAAATAATATTCACTAGAGCCTCTTCTTTGTTGAGTCGTATTATCTTGAGTTGTCATGTTCTTCACCATGTTGTAGGGACGGTATATAATAAGTGGTCGTTGAATATTAATCACAACTATCCAAATCTTGTTGGCTCGGTCTCTCGATTCCCAACAATCTTCCCCTATTTGGTAGATGGAATACTCAACACTTGTGACATTGATTCTTGTATTCTTGCAACTTGACTTTAAGATAATCTTCATGTAGTTTCAAGTCTTTCATTCTTCATTTCTCCTTTGTGAAGTTCCCCCTACAATAAACATTCTTCTAGTTCGAAACCAAAGGCTATAAATGTATAGGGTGTTTACAAAACTCAACACAATGGCTAGCTACTTGAGGACTTAGTCATAACTCAAAAGTGACAATCTTGTTGGAAGTAAAAAAGATAAAGGATCTATGAAAAATTAGAAACTCAATCCCAAAATTCAACCATCATGAAATACTTGGCCGAATACCAAACCAATGTTTTGCACATAGATAAACCACTTCTTTTGTGCTATTAATCTTGCCTTCGATTTTTACCATAAGGGCATTGACGCAACTGTTACGGCTTGAGGACGCTTTAAAGATTAAAACTCACGATGCTTTCTTTTGCTAAAAACATTGCCAAAAGTCTCATCAAATCATCACATCTTCTCCCCCCTAGACTTTTGCAATCCATAGCAAATATAAGCATGTTGTTGTAGGCAAACACGTCCAAGTAGCATATCACAAATAAAAATCAGCCTTGCAATATCAACCGATTAATTTTCATAATCCAACCTATAGTAAACCCCGTTCGTCTTCAAAATATCAACCCAAACTTGTGCACAACTTTCATAACCAAATCACCTCATAGCACGCCTGCCGTAAAGACGTAATCTTGATATAAAAGTATAGTTGTAAGTGTACCTGAAATGTTTGATGAACATCGGGTTCTCGAGAACACTAAAAGTGTTGGAAAAATGAAGTGGTTGAAGTGGATCCTCATGGCTGCGATTTGGTTGCTACTATATTGACAACAAAATAAATAACCGGACTCGAACCCGTAATCCAAATCTCGAACAGAAGGTTTCTAGGATCAAACCCCGTCAACGAATCCAACGTTCATGTCTGAACCGAAAGAGAAACAAGATGGACAGACCTGAATCAATGTTCCAATTAGAACTGAATTCTGGCAGCCAGAAGCAGATTCCAGCGAACTAAGTGCAGATTCCGATGGCCTGAGTTTTGAGCAGAGACTTCTCTAGCGATCCTAGATGAACGAAAACAAGTACCGCCAAGAATCGTTATTTTCAGTGAAGACCTTGTTCTTAAGTTGGTGACCTGAGCGAGTTCCAGCGGCCTGAACCTGAGCAGAAGCATTATCCGGTGGCTTAGAAGCGAATTCCGGTTGGTCGACGATTTTCCGGTTCATCTTTGAGTTCCGGTTGAACTTTCACAGTTCCGGTTGAAGGTACTTTCCGGTTCAAGTGAGATTTCCGATTGAGTCGGATTTCCGGTTGATGTTTGGATTTCCGGTTGAAGTAGGTTGGAGCGGAACAACGATTTTTCCACTTGAATAGAACTTCCGGTCGAATTGAAGCGGACATGATTTCCGGATAAACATCAAGGTTCCGCTTGAAGTAGGTTTCCGGTTGAAGGTAATTTCCAGTTGAAGTGTGGTTTGACCGGAACGATCGTTACCCTCACCATCTTCTCCACTGAAAACCTTAGCGGCACTTCATTAAGAATGAAGTTGTTTCACTCGTTCGAACCTACTGAAACAATCAGCAACCCTGAACCAAGAACCCAGTTCGTATCAGTAACAGAAACTCGATCTCCCACTACTAGAAATAGGTCCTTCCTTGACACGCGAACGATGACACTCGGTCCTTTCTTGACGCGCAAAAAAGGGTGTCATAAAAAAACTGTCAAGAATTGAAAAATCTTAAGGCGAGATGACGCACATTTTTGGGCGTCATAAATTTGTGTCATAATTTATTAAAAAAAAAACACGGAGGACACCTTAAAGTTGCGCGTCATCTCAAAAGTGTCGTTTTTTATTTTCATTTCCCTCTTAAAATTTGCCCTAAATTTTATTCCCGCCCCTAAATTTCACCCAAATCTACCCGCTTAATATTTCCATCTCCCCAAACAATAAAAAAACCCTAATCTCTGGTTACGATTCCTAGCTACCATCGCGAACTTTTTTCTGCTTACGATTCCCGCCACTAAGATTTCACCTTCTTCTCTTGTCCAACTTCAAATCTCTGCTGCTGTTTACAATCGCCTTCAACAGAGATTTCAGATTCACTTCTACTGGTTTAAATCTCCTACAGAAGGAATGCCTTCCTCCCTCCTGAAGCCGCTATGGAAGAAATTCAACCTAGTTTCCTTCTGTTTCCTTCACTAATTTCAAAAAAGAAACCCTAATAACATCAGCCTCCTCCTCCTACCTGCCGCTGCTTCTTCTTCTTTTCAGACAGGTAAGGGTTCTTCTGATTTCTGTATATGTTTTTATTCAATTTGAAGTAGGGCTGTGCATAACCGAGTACCCGACCCGAAATCACCAAAACCTGACCCGTCCCGAATCCCGATTCTGTATAAATCTTTTGACAGACGACCGACCAAGACCTCTATAACGGGTATCGGTCTCTAGTTGTATCGGTTCGGTTGGGATTTGCTTCAAAACCGAGACCGACGATGAGATTATCCTTCTCTGCCATTTTAGGGTCGAGTTACAACATTGATTCATACGCTGCCATTTTAGGGTTGAGATTAACATTAATTTCTGCTTGGAATTAAGCAACAATTGATGATTTATGCTTTCAACTGAGCTAACAGTTGTTGGATTATCCTTCCATTTTAGCTCCGTATGCATTTTAAAGGTAAATCACTTTAAAATTTTGGACCATATATAGGTGTTTATCTTTCAAAATCAGTTGTAGAACTCATCATAACTTGATTAATGTTTAAATATTGTGAGTTTGGGTATGAGATTGCACGAATTTTCTTATAGTTTTGCTTGATTAAATGTTGCACACCACATGTTCGATGAAATGCCCATGTACATATAACTGTTTGATAAACTCTTCGATAAAGCCCAAACCTTGGAGCCATTCTGGGATCAGAATACCGGCAACTAAGCATGGCCCATCTATCTGTGCATCAACTCAGCTTGGGCAAACCATTTCAGTGATTTTGGGTCAGATCCTAGTTAAACAAAAAGGGGCGATCTTTCTTTAATTACTTTGAAGGTTCACTGAAAATGAGCAATTTTTCCATAGTACATATAAGTTTTAATGGTGATGGGAGGTCAAAGATGGAATATTATGAAGTTATTGACCAGATTGATAGAGGAGCTTTTGGGCTGCACATCTGTAATCGATCATACATGTATTAACACTAGCCGTGTGCCCGCGCGTTGCGGCGGCGACAGTGTATAGCGTGTTATTCGTCTTCTGTTTGCGCGTTGCGGCGGGAGACAGTTTATAGACTTAAAGTTTATAGCGTGTTATTTGTGTTATGTTCGCACATTCGGCGGCGACGGTAATTTATAACGCGGTATTCTTTTCTGTTCTCGCGGTCTGACGACAAACTACAATCGTGTATGATGAGATCATCACGCAATGTCAATCGTGATTTACTTGGTGTGTTCTTTATAACAATGTAGAACCGTTATATATGTACAAATAATAATAATTGCAACTCAATGTGGTGAAATAAGGCGGTAAAATAATTCAATGGTCAAATGAAGTAGTACTATTAACCGCTAAAATTCTCATAAGTGATAATAGTTTCAAGGCTCAGTAGGGAAAACATGTTCTAATTTTATAATATTTGTTTGTAATGATATCTCTTCTTTCTGATCTTCGAAAATTATGATTCTCGTGGGTAGTTCTTCTCAGATCTTTCCATCTCTTTCCGGCCCTTGTCTAATATTTGATGGTGTTTCCAACAGGATTCATACCATCTGCACTTGGTGGGAATCCAATCTCTATTCTTTTATGAGAAATAATATCATTAGATGTTAGAAAACAATGTACCATATTGAAAGCACGACGTGAAAAAAACAATTTTATGATGTTATCTATGACAAGTAAGAATAATTTTTTTATGAAAACAAACGTCATAATATTGTATACGGATTTTTATAAAATAAGAAATAGAAAAATGGAGCCATTTAAGTAGAAAGATTTTAAAACGTAACAACATATTCACAAGTATATTTGTTTTATTTTAAACATCATCACATTCCTAAATGATGCGCCAAAAAACCAATTAGTTTACACTGAATTTAAAATACTTGTCGACTCTTTTAATTAGTATGTAATAAAGCAGTGCCATTTAATAATTATGTAATCTAATAATTATGTAATCTGATTTTAGTCGATCTGATCAGTATAAAAAGAAGTGACGATTTCAACCCCTTTACTTAAGCGGAGATTGATTTGGGTTATTTAGCTCTCGCGGGTCAAACGGGTATAAAAATTAAAGTCAAAAATGAAACATGTTAAATGGACCGTAAGTTGCTAAAACTATAGTTTCATTGTAAGAAAAAAAAACTAATCATTTTGATAGAAAAAAAAATAGTTTTTTACCGAAATATCTCCAAAATACATCAACACACTAATTGTTATAAAGGAAATCAAAATTCTTGAACCAAAAAGTATAAGCTAGCTCATTCCAAAAATAATTCCATTTTAACCCATTTCCATATAGCCTGACCTGGACATTGACACCTCTAAAAAAACAAAAAACAAAAAGTAGAAATTTGACCATGACACAAGCAGATTAGCTAGCTATCGATGAGTAATTAACCATGAAATATAAGAAAATAACCTATGCAAAATGCTTTTTCCATTCATACCTCTGCTAAGTGCCTTATTTACATATAAATAAGCTTTAAAAGTCCAAAGGATATAGAGACAACCCATACAAAGTTTCTGAAACATGAACACGGACTGAACAATAAAATATAATCTAGCCCGGTAAGAAACGACAGTTAGGGATGATTCCAGTACGATACAGCCCTATAATTGGAAGTTTTCAAATGTATTGAAGATACCTTTATCTTTGAAGAGTTGCTTCAGTGGTGGCTGTTGTGAACGACCCACGACTGGTGATTTTCCTGTGTTGATTTGCCTGCTGGATGCAGTCTTAGTTGCCTCTTGGGGTGTCTTTTCTGCTCCAGTGGCTGCTCTCTTTCTGGCTGGCCCGGGAGTGCTTGATTGATACTTTCAGTCCACGGTTATCTGACAATGGTTCATGCCGATGGATTGTTGTTTAAAATGAATAGAAAGTTTAGAGTTCTTTGCAGAACTGCTTTTTGCAACAGAAGCAGATGTTAGATATTTCTTTTTAATATGCATTTTCCAAAGCATTAAAATTCAAGAGTTTATTCCTATCTGCTTACATTGAAGAGAACATGAGTACCATTTACAAAATTTGACATGTTTACAAAATTTGACCCAGCCATTCTAGTCATGTCATGTAAGGGAAAAAGACTATATGTAATAATATCAGGTAGTATAATTGCATCATATGCAATCTATGTTAGCAATGGGGATTCATAATGGCATTTTTCCAAAAGCACAGTGACTATTAGTGAAAGGGCTTGTGTTCACAATATATCCATCAACTCTTCAAGGCTCTTTGGCTTTACACAAAGTAGCAATCAGACAATTAAAACAGAAAAGACTGACAAAAAAAGACACAACTTTTCAGGTTTAGCTTTGGAGTGATTATAAGCAAATAAAACTATACTAAAGGCAACACATTTAGTTTTAGAGATTTTTTTAATAATGATGAAAATAAGCCTTCTGAATGCCCCATTTCGTCAAAAATTGATGTAAAATGTACATCATACATGCAAATATGAAGCAAAATTCCCTACAAATAAGCACTATAATCCTGAATTTTGGAAGCCATTTCCATGAAATGGAATTAAGATTGAAGTGAAATTTTTCAAATTTTGAAATAAGCACTATAGTTCTGGAACTCAATTTCGTTACTCGGGGATCGCGATCCACATGTCAAAAAGCTAATCACATAAAAAGAGAAATCAAATCACTATAAACAGTCGAATACATCAGCAGCCTAATAGTCTAATACATCACCAGAAGTACACAGATTATAACATCAGCAGCTTAAGAGTCTAATAGGATAATAACTATTATAACATCAACAGTTTATAACATGAAGAATTGACCATCAACAGTTTAATACAAATCAAAAAATCATTACAGAAGCACTTACTCTCTTATGTTATCATAATCCTTTCCCATGGTGTTATTTTGTTAGGCTAATTGCATGAAAGTACCTAAGGTGAAATACAGATGAAGTTACGTGAAAATCAGTTTCCAGTTATTAAAAAACCTTCACTTTACGAATTAGCAACTCTGATTGTACCTTCCCTAACGGTGAAACTTGATTCAGAAAAATCATTATAAAACTTAACTCCCCATAGCATAGATAAAAAGATATACAAAAAATAAGTTAGAACTTGCATTTTAATGGATAATATTTAACTCAAATGGGAAAGTAACAGGATGATCAGGTTTGGAGGTCAAAGTACAACAGTTACCATTTCTGTGAAGGAATATAAGAGAGAGAAGAGTGTTGACTGGCATCACTGAAAACGACTACACCATGGAGCATCCCGAAGTAAGGTTCACTTTTTATCCGGATTATTAAACGGGTATTATGGTTTTATAATCATGTGGCCCTGTCAACTAATTTAAAATGTGTGCAGATAAATGTTTGCAGGGCACTATTTTAAAACAGTGGCATAAATATAACCCCTTTGATCTTTTACTTAATTCACCAGACCCAACCTTTAGCCACATTAAAGGAGTTAGTATTGAGGAAGATGGTTGAGAGAATCTATACCTATGAAACAGACATGAATATCCAAGCATAGCAAAACACAAAACCAGAAACTGCAACTGCCAAAGGATTCAGCCGCTTCTAAGAGCACAGAGGGCACAATGCCATATCAGGTAACAGAGGAATGCCCTCCTTAGCCACCTGTTACATAAAGAGCTAATTCATGTCATCTCTTTGGTTACTGTTAAATCGACACATACACCAAATCGATACATACACCACAGCTACCGGCTAAAACATAAGTAACAGCTTACCTTGATCGAGTTCCTACAATACCTAGCCGCTACACTGTCTCAAACCAAAACAACACCCAAATTTGACTTAACAAGTGATTTATGTTGAAGCCTCGAGTACCACAACGAAGAAATAACCAACAAATATCAAGTCACGAATCACTAACTTCCTGCAATCAACCAAAAACAACTCAAAGATTAGCCACCAAAAACCTAAGCGCGACAATGAGATTAGAGAGAAAATATTGCAATCAGTTTTAGGAACAAACCTGGAGGTAGAACCCTAACAACATCAAAAATACAAATCACGAAGAACCTGTTGATGAAAATTAAGACCTAAAGACACTAATCGAGAATGGAATAATACATAGGAAATGGTAGAACAGAGGCTGAACTACCTTGAAACTGCCATCAATGAATGCTAACCCATGCAGCCACCAAAATCTGCACAATCAAGAACCAACAAAAATAAGAAACAAGATGATTTTACATCAAAAACCCATCGTTGCACAAATTGGTTCTTAAGGCATTGTTAATCAAACTGGACTTACCAACACCACTTGGACCCATAAAAATCCATTTTCCACCTAATTTAGTATCAAGAACTACATTATTATTATCAGCGGAAAGCAGTCTAGTATAATGAAAGTATTATAGACCTTTATTGTTGTGCACCTCGAATCAATACAAATACAGTGTTAAATGAGGTGACCTAAAATCCATAGAAATCAAAGGTTAGTAGAGAAATATTTCAGGTTAGGAGGCTACCTAAAATCCATTGAAGCTGAGGTGGTTGATATCAGAACAAAACTCCTTCCCCGACCTAAAATCAATCGACTGTTATTAGATAATTCTTAAGAATGACAACTTGCACATGTAATATTTCAGAGAAAAATAAATTTATAGACCATGTACCGTTAAGCTCATAGAAATCAAAGGTTAGTAGAGGAATATTTCAGGTTAGGTGGCAACCAAAAATCCAATGAAGTTGAGCTGGTGGATTTCAAACGAAATCCCCTTCCTCGAGCTGAAATTAATTGACGAAACCCATGGAGTAGTTGCTTTAGAACACACATATTAATTAAACTAACCCCATTATGATGCAAATATATAAAAATAACTTAACATTTACTATAAAATAAACCGAAAGGATAGTGGTACCTTTGAAGCACCTACAACCGTTCATTGTTAAAAATCATTAAAACAGAAAAAAGACCCTAATACGTATATACCTCAACAGAAACAACCACCTTCTCAATCATTTCATTAAAAAAAATTGGAATTACCGTAACATAAAAAATTAAAAGTTGTAATACAACGTAACATGTTTCGACCGATACAAAATATTTGATCAACAAATGTGGATCAAGCAGATCTTTTATAATGGTTACTGTTAAATCGACACATACACCAAATCGATACATACACCACAGCTACCGGCTAAAACATAAGTAACAGCTTACCTTGATCGAGTTCCTACAATACCTAGCCGCTACACTGTCTCAAACCAAAACAACACCCAAATTTGACTTAACAAGTGATTTATGTTGAAGCCTCGAGTACCACAACGAAGAAATAACCAACATATATCAAGTCACGAATCACTAACTTCCTGCAATCAACCAAAAACAACTCAAAGATTAGCCACCAAAAACCTAAGCGCGACAATGAGATTAGAGAGAAAATATTGCAATCAGTTTTAGGAACAAACCTGGAGGTAGAACCCTAACAACATCAAAAATACAAATCACGAAGAACCTGTTGATGAAAATTAAGACCTAAAGACACTAATCGAGAATGGAATAATACATAGGAAATGGTAGAACAGAGGCTGAACTACCTTGAAACTGCCATCAATGAATGCTAACCCATGCAGCCACCAAAATCTGCACAATCAAGAACCAACAAAAATAAGAAACAAGATGATTTTACATCAAAAACCCATCGTTGCACAAATTGGTTCTTAAGGCATTATTAATCAAACTGGACTTACCAACACCACTTGGACCCATAAAAATCCATTTTCCACCTAATTTAGTATCAAGAACTACATTATTATTATCAGCGGAAAGCAGTCTAGTATAATGAAAGTATTATAGACCTTTATTGTTGTGCACCTCGAATCAATACAAATACAGTGTTAAATGAGGTGACCTAAAATCCATAGAAATCAAAGGTTAGTAGAGAAATATTTCAGGTTAGGAGGCTACCTAAAATCCATTGAAGCTGAGGTGGTTGATATCAGAACAAAACTCCTTCCCCGACCTAAAATCAATCGACTGTTATTAGATAATTCTTAAGAATGACAACTTGCACATGTAATATTTCAGAGAAAAATAAATTTATAGACCATGTACCGTTAAGCTCATAGAAATCAAAGGTTAGTAGAGGAATATTTCAGGTTAGGTGGCAACCAAAAATCCAATGAAGTTGAGCTGGTGGATTTCAAACGAAATCCCCTTCCTCGAGCTGAAATTAATTGACGAAACCCATGGAGTAGTTGCTTTAGAACACACATATTAATTAAACTAACCCCATTATGATGCAAATATATAAAAATAACTTAACATTTACTATAAAATAAACCGAAAGGATAGTGGTACCTTTGAAGCACCTACAACCGTTCATTGTTAAAAATCATTAAAACAGAAAAAAGACCCTAATATGTATATACCTCAACAGAAACAACCACCTTCTCAATCATTTCATTAAAAAAAATTGGAATTACCGTAACATAAAAAATTAAAAGTTGTAATACAACGTAACATGTTTCGACCGATACAAAATATTTGATCAACAAATGTGGATCAAGCAGATCTTTTATAATGTGGATCCATTGATGGCACTTCAAGATCATTTTCGCTCCATAAGCAGAGAAAATAAAAATATAAACAGATGGGATTCACATTTGAGATTTGAAACAGATTATGTGATATTAAATGACCACAATCAGTGTGACAACCGGTAATTTCCCAGTTAATCCCGTTAACAACTTGTGTTATATTTTAATAGTGTTCATTAACGTCCGTTACCTCAGTTAACTAGAATAGTTACACGGGCGTTGCACATGAGTCTAGACGTCGGTTAACTTACTTGAATAATTGTATAATTTATAAATTTATATAAATTATATTTTATGATTTCGTGAAAACGTTTCGTCATTTTATGTGACGGTTATACTTATCATTTTTATGTGGTATATATGTGTGTGTATATATATATACATATACACATGTTGCTTTATGATTTTATGTGACGACGCGTCACGTAATCGTACGAACGTTTCTATAATTCTATAGATGACTCTGATGCTAAAGATATATATGGTTATATTCTTATAAAATTTCGTTTGTTAAATACGTTTTGGCATACACTCGAATAATTATAGTCAAGTTACCTCCGTCAACCCTGTCAGAGAGTTCGTTACCATTTTATAACCTTGAGGGGCCTATTCTGTTAATTCTGAAACTTGTTATATCTATTTAAACCCTGGGGGACTGTTTTTGCCATTGCTGCAAACTTAATTCGAAAATCAAAAAGAAACCGTCGATCAGATTCATTTTCGTGAACCGACTTCTCCATTAAACCCGAATTCAATCCTCTGTCGGTTACACGTCTCGCTACAATCGATCAGTCACAATAACACAATCATTAGGATTTTGAGTTTCATTTGATCACCTCCACCAAACGCTCGAACTATTCCTCGGTTCTCTTTTTCGTTTTTTTTTTGTCACCGGCGAGGTCAGAAAATCCGGCCAACCACCACTGTTTATCACTTGTTTCGTATATCATTGAGTTCGCCATCCTCCACTGAGTAACCCTGAAGCATCGGATTTGGGAACGGAGCAACGTCAAACACTCGAGTCGAGATTTTTCGGTTTCGTTTCGGCTTAAAAAACGTGACAAAACTCATCTCCGGTTCAAGGTAACCACTTCTTTGTTTTAGTCGCACATTTATCTTCCCATTGGTTCATGTTTCGCGATTTTCCGGTGACCGGAATAAAAACTCCGGCCACCGGAGTTATGAGGAAGAAGATGATGACGGGTCTGGACTGGTTATATATTTAACTAACTGGTTCAGAAAACAAACGGGCCTTTAGCGCAGCTGGTAGGCGCCTGGGCCGGAGACCCAGAGGTCTCGAGTTCGAACCCTGGCAGCCAGACCTGTTTATGTTTTTTTTTTCTTTCCCTCATTTCGCTGAAGCCTAATTTCCCTTCACCTGTTAGTTATAAAAATTATCTGCGTGACTTGAAAACCAAAACAGATTGCTGTCCTGGTGGCTTAGGAGCTGTATTACAACCATCAGGTCACGGGTTCGAGCCCCGTGACCACCATTTTTGTTGTTTTAATTTATTTTTAGAGATTTCAAGTTTTTCTTGGTTCAAAACCCAAAACTATTATTACACGACTACTAAATCTCGACCCGTGAAGTTTTCATAGACACCGTTAGGGTACTCGTTGAATTTTTATATTGTGAAATCATTATGATTTAGGATCGAAATTCCCTAGCCTCGTTTATATTAATAAAAATTAGTTTTAAACATAGAATAAAAAAAATATAGATATATTTGATTCATTTTCATGTACTTATATTCATGAGAACGTTTTAAAGATTTTTCTTTAAACTCTTGAAATTTTTGACACGACACATAAATATATATATTGATGTTATATTTTTCTCACTTTTGACTACACATCGATATTTATATTTATGAACATATATGTAGCCCGTGACCATATCTACATTTATTATTTGGGATAATGTACGCACATTGATTTTCGTAAATCTTTCTGTCCTTGATTTAACGTCATTCTTGACCGCTTTCGAACAAACGATTTTCATCACGTATTGAAATTGTCACATGCGTCATATCTGGAATTATTTGATATTATTACCGTCGTCTAGGCTATGTTACTCATGTGCGGACACACACACACTTACGTATGTAAAATCGATAGGTGCTCGTTAGTTACGCAAGACTTGAAGTGTTACGAGATTGTAGCAGCGCACCCTAAGGTGAGTTACACAACCATTACGTTACGTCTGGTTTTGGACGATAACACACGCAAACACGTTACACCCGGGTTAGGGTGATAACAGGACAACTATTATGTATGATTAAAGTAGAAATCCAATATATATCACATGTTCACGTAAAATGCTTTATCTTTGAAAGTCCTTACTTATCGAACCGTTAATAGCAAATAGCGAGGGGATATTGGGTAGTACTACTGGGGTCTGACAAACCCCACTCAGCGGGCACGAGATGCACCACCCGACTGGCGGTCGGACTGAGGACAATGTCAGCCTAACTTACCGTGATCGAGTAGACACGGGGAAGGCAAACCACGTAAGGAATTATTCCTACAACTAATTGGTCAGCTTCGGTTGCGAACGTTTTAGTGACATGAACTTAGGCTCGCTACCTACGATATGGATTGTACTGTTAATATACATGCTTACATACGAATAAAAAACTGTTGTATTCGTACTGCATAACTATACTAGTTATACTTATGTGCTTATGTGAACTCACCAACATTAGTTGACACTTGCTCTTATGCATGCTTTGCAGGACGCTAGGAGAATCTGATTTTGGGCACGTACGTTGGCTAAACCTTTTATTTTGGGAATTCATTTTCAAAACTTTTTTTCAACTTGAACTGGTAATTACTTATCGGGCGCTTGTTTTTGCGCAACATGACTTTCACGAGCTTCCGCTAAACTTTAACTCTGGTTTGATATTTCCCGTTTGGAAATATATTTACATTTCAAACCCTTAACTTATGTTAGATGTAACTAATGACTCGGGTCCTGGTCTGGTTCACACCCCACACGGTAAAACTCCGTTAGTGGAAATTGGGGGTGTGACAGATTGGTATCAGAGCCCTTGGTTGCAGAGAACTAGAATTTTCATAAATTCTAAACTATAACTGTTTTTTAACATTAGTTACAACAATTCCCAAAAACATTTTTATTCTTGCGTGCCAAAAATCGATTACTCACATTAGGTTGTTTTTCCTTTGTTTGTGTCTGTCTGGGTTTTGACAGTATGGCACCACATGATAACACGAGGGGTAGGGGAAAGAAAATTGCCAACGAACAGTCATCATCCTCCAACCAGCAAGGCCGCGAGCCTGAGCAGCCCGAGTACACAATAATGGATTTCCTTCGGGATCAGCACATACGTCCTGATAGACGTGCACCAGGCGATTACAGCTGGCTGAATCCAGCAACATATCGGTTACTTGACATGTATCATGTGCCGGGCAGAGTTGACTTACCCTTTGATTTGCAACGGGTCGCTGCGGGATTGATTGCAGCGTATGACAACACTCTTGGAGAAACCAGACAAAATTCCATCAGCAATCGCACACGCGATAGAGAAATTGAGCGATTGCGGGCCGATCAAAGGGAGCAGGAAACCTACCACTACAACTTGTCCCAGGGGGTAATGGGTATCCGTAATAGGGTCACCGAGCTTGAGTCACGACCCAATCCAGCAGGTTTGGAGCATGAACTGCATCTAGCACAACATCAAATTGCTGAACTCCAACATTCCAATGCGACACTTGCGGCGCAGGTCGCCACCCTCCAAGCGCAAATGGCAGCCCTGCAGGTTCAAGGTGCTCCTGTTCAGGAAGAAGAGGAGGAACCCTTCGAAGAAGAACCTTTTGAGGAGGAGCCTGAAGAGGACATGGAGGAAGAACCAGATGTTATTGATCCATGATCTAATCTGTCTTCTTTTCTTCTATTTTGTTACTTTGAAATAAAATTTGACTGGGTGTTCATTTTATTTTGAATGTTTTCAAATGCTGAGATACCTTATGATTGGATCTTAAATTTTGTAATGGATATTACATCTTTATCTTACCAATGTGTTTCTAAAAATTATGTCGTGTGATGGATGGATGCATGAATAATTGTTTAGTGCTTAATGAAATTAATATTGGGTATATTAATCATTTGAATGATTTGCATGGAAAACAAAATCATGGCTGAACACCTCACAACAGCTTAGATCCAAGCATTGATAAATGAAAACGTTGCGGCAGCACTCGTCGCAGCTCAAGTTTAAGGAAACAATAACGGTGATAAGTAAAGCAGACGGAAATTGACCCAAATTTTTTTTTCTTTCTTCTCTCACTTTCCAAAATTATTCTCCGAAATAATTTCATGAAACAAATCCAGGCCCAGCTCAGTGCACTTTCAAAACTTACATGGATTGTAAGCCGCTCACGTTCAAGGGTGATGAAGGAGCCGTGGGTCTGCTGCGATGGCTCGAGAAATCAGAAAAGGTATTCTCAATGCGCAACTACCCCATTGCGAATCGGGTCAATTTCGCAACCGCTACACTCGAGGGAGTTGCCCTCACTTGGCGGAACGCACAAATCCAAATGCTAGGGCTCGACGCAGCGAATGCTATGACTTGGCAGGAATTCAAGGATGCCATTAAGGAAACTTTACCACCCAGGAAGGTCCCCAAAGCTGCCCAAGACGGGAAAAGAAAGAGGGAAGATGAATCCAGTAACAACAAAAATAGTGGGAACAACACTGGGAGATCCTCCAACTCTCACAATCAAAACAAGAAGTACAACAATTCCAGGGGCGACTATAACAACAGTAACACCAATAGTGGGGGCGGTAACCAGAACCGCCAAGGTGGTAGTAATCAAAATCACAATGGGTGCAAGGGACGAGCACCGCTCTGTAGTCGGTGCAACCAACACCACAATGGGACATGCAAGAAACTCACTTGTGAGCGTTACGCAAGACTTGAAGTGTTACGAGATTGTAGCAGCGCACCCTAAGGTGAGTTACACAACCATTACGTTACGTCTGGTTTTGGACGATAACACACGCAAACACGTTACACCCGGGTTAGGGTGATAACAGGACAACTATTATGTATGATTAAAGTAGAAATCCAATATATATCACATGTTCACGTAAAATGCTTTATCTTTGAAAGTCCTTACTTATCGAACCGTTAATAGCAAATAGCGAGGGGATATTGGGTAGTACTACTGGGGTCTGACAAACCCCACTCAGCGGGCACGAGATGCACCACCCGACTGGCGGTCGGACTGAGGACAATGTCAGCCTAACTTACCGTGATCGAGTAGACACGGGGAAGGCAAACCACGTAAGGAATTATTCCTACAACTAATTGGTCAGCTTCGGTTGCGAACGTTTTAGTGACATGAACTTAGGCTCGCTACCTACGATATGGATTGTACTGTTAATATACATGCTTACATACGAATAAAAAACTGTTGTATTCGTACTGCATAACTATACTAGTTATACTTATGTGCTTATGTGAACTCACCAACATTAGTTGACACTTGCTCTTATGCATGCTTTGCAGGACGCTAGGAGAATCTGATTTTGGGCACGTACGTTGGCTAAACCTTTTATTTTGGGAATTCATTTTCAAAACTTTTTTTCAACTTGAACTGCTAATTACTTATTGGGCGCTTGTTTTTGCGCAACATGACTTTCACGAGCTTCCGCTAAACTTTAACTCTGGTTTGATATTTCCCGTTTGGAAATATATTTACATTTCAATCCCTTAACTTATGTTAGATGTAACTAATGACTCGGGTCCTGGTCTGGTTCACACCCCACACGGTAAAACTCCGTTAGTGGAAATTGGGGGTGTGACAATCAGGTAAAACTATTATGAAATATCTTGCCTTGCATACCGAATTCGGTAAGGCTGTGATGAAAAACTACGGTCCATGTCATCAATCATCCATACCCCCAAGAGATCAGCAGAACCAAGATCAGGAGCTGCAGTTCATACGAAAATGTTATACAATCATAGAGGCGGGGAAAATACATGTTCATGAAACTGAAGAACCTAGTTTGTGTGCAGCAGCATCGCATTGACGTAACAAAAACACAACAATCCAAAACCATCAACAAAAGTAAACCCTAATAAAAGTCAAATTGCTATTCTGATAGATCGATATTGAAGAATAAAACAATCAATTTAGCAATCGAGATTAAAATCAAAATAAACCTTCACGAATAACAGCGAATCAGACGGTCGGATTTAGTAACTCGGTCACAATTAGATTCAAAACATACAGAGAATAAATCGGAGGTTAATTGACAAGTTTTACCATAGAAATGTCGATTGAAAAATACAGAGAATAAATCGTAGCATTCAACTACGAACAAACCAATATAAATAAATGAAGTTCGTACGAAACCCTAAAACGAAGATCTGAGTGCATACAGTTCGTAATACGTTACGAAAATTAAAATTACGAAGATTAGAACAAAGAAAACTATAGCAACTTCAGATTAGCATTACGAAATTATCAGAATATATAACGAATTGTTACCTGAGATGATTTGCAGAATCGTAGAATGAACAATGACTATAGGAGAAGAAGATAACTTGTGGCTATGGTGACCAGTGAGAGCATATATGACCTGTGAAAATTAAGTGGAAATTGTGAGGTCGGTTGAAGGAATCTTGAGAGAGAAGAGAAGATACGTATTACAGATTCCTGGATCTCGATCTAAAACTTGATACAGATCTGATATATCCTTTGTGCGGTGGCGAGGGAGAAGAAACTCTCGTACCTGGATGGGAAGGCGGCGATAGCGGTGGCGACAGATTTGAAGCAGCGGTCCGATTTAGAGAGTAAACGATTTCAAGCGGTGGTGAGATTAGGGCTAGATTGATATCGAATGAAAAAAGAAAGACAAACCAGCTCATCATCGAACGATATCTATGAAGATGGCACAGAGTAATGAGTTTATAACACAGAAGTACACCCATTCAAATTTGAAACTCAAATCTCAACTGAGCTGAAAACTAATAGATCTGATGAAGATGCGTTTGACGGCGATAGGAAGAAAAAGGTAGTAGCTAGGGTTTCGGTCGATTTCTCCCTGCTCCCACGCCTGCTTGAATCCTGCGTAAATCAAGTAGAAGCGGCCCAATTGAATTGAAGATGGGGCAATCGAGAGTAGAAGGAGCGGCCATCGAGAGAAAAAGGGACCGGATCGCTGAATTACGAAAATACCCTCATCCTTTATGCTTTTAAATTGTAAAGTTGGCTTTAAATGCAATGCTTAAAACACTTGTACATGTTGCATAACAATTTGTACGCGTCTTAAAATTAAGGAATTTTATGACGAAAATGCCCCTCAGGATCAATATGTATTATATAGTAGTATAGATAATGTATTAACTTGCAATATAATGTATTAAGAGTTTAGAATGTATTAACAGAATGTCTAGGCATGGTTAGCTTTTCAGATACATTGCACGCTTATATTAACTTTGCTACTCGCAATTTGGTTCGATTTTTCTTATATTAAATCATCCCCTAGCATAATATTATTTTTGTTGTTATAAAAAAGTTAAATCAGAGGCAACTGAATGCACAACAATAACATAGGTAAAGCCAAGCAGATGATTAATAAGAGGTAATAGGATCTACCTTGTGATGATTGATGAACCTAATTGTTTGGTTCAAATAATCAAGAAACTCACTGCTTCTAACAACTTATATATGTTTGTTTAAAAGGTGTACTACATACGGGATCGACTTGGTGAAATAACATAAGGAGCCAAGGTAATGCACTTCATGTTTATATATAATGAAAGTCATGATCATTGGGTTGGCTTTAACTTTGATCTTGCTGGTCAATGATTTTGTTGCTAGGATACTATCCACACTGTACACTATTTATGGCAATACAAATTGCCGAGGCAGAAGAAGGTGCAGAAGTAGCACATATGCCAATTTAGAAGCTTAGAGATATGCAACAAGTTGGCATCCGGGCACTCATTTGATTATAAAAACAGTTCCCTAAAGGTTTTCCTTTCCTATCATTGCTGATGCGTGTGTACCCTTGTGAGTAAAACGCTTTTCTTGGTAGGTTATTTTGTTAATATCTTGAAGGGTAATGGCAATGAAGACGCTCAAAGAGGAACCACTCAAAGGCTGGTAAAAACAACATTAGTTCAGTAATATCAATTTTTTCTAATAAGAAACGGATTTGACCCGTTTGAGATAACTTGATACGGTGTAACAATTGAACCTGTTGCAGATACGTGCTTGACAGATAAGAGCCTCGCAGTTGTAAATATCGTTGGGGGTTTTGCAAGTGCTTAGTATTCATCAGTTCATTCCCTAACCTTTGGATAGTTGTTGCGGTTATGCTTCAGTAGTATTGTTACAAGCATGTAATGGCCAAACCCAATACTGTTCATATTTATTTACTTTCTCAATTTCTTGTTTTAGTTCTAGTTAACTGTTTTAGTTCTAGTTAACTGTTTTAGTTCATGTCATTTACTTTCTCAGGTGCTTAGTAATACACAAGGCTGCACATTGTTTGTTCCCAACTCTAATCCTTTTGCTTAATTTTTTTAACTTAATTTACACGTTACTGTCCCTAATTTGTAGTTGGGTTCAACAAATTAATCGAGCCAGCCGTGGGGATTTGACACCTGATGAGCTTAAAGAGGGGCAGGTTTAATTTTTGTTCACAGGAACTGTTGGTGAAGGTGGCTATTGATGGAACTGGGGTGAGGGTTGCTGTAGCGAGCTGCTGGAAAGTGGGTGAAGTATGCATACACATACATATGGAAAGTTAATGTCAAGATTTAGGTATGAGGCAGGTTTGATCACTCATAGGAGGTTTAATTCATGTTCTTTTTAATTTAACTGGGGTGAGGGTTGCTGTAGGGGGAAGAAGAAACAACTGCTGGTATGAACATAATAAATCGTTTACTAAAGTGTCGTATGTGTCCTACAGCTCCAAGACCATGCATAACAAGAGTATTAAAGTAAGTTACTTTTTTCCAGTTGTTGTTAAACATGCGGGTTGAACAGATTGGGCAATAGGTTAAAATTGTTTCATGTCAAAACATGTTTCTTTGTCCCAATCAAATCTGCTAATTAAACAAGATCTGATCTAAATAAGGGTTTGATCTATATATACTGCCATCAAATCCCTTTAGATGGAACTCATGAGATACAAAGTTATTGCCTTGGCCCTACCATGTGAGTGAGTTTCTTTGGATGATATAGTTCTATATTTCAGTAAATAGAAAGAAACTCACTTTCAGATTCTAAGTTTAACTGATCTTTCATGTCTATAAATTTGTTTTATCTACTACAATTAATATAAATTTGTTTGAATATGTAACACCCCAAAATTTTATGACTTAAATTATATACGTGTGCTATATTTGTTAAGTAGCTGAAATACATGTGATATAATATATATATATATATATATATATACGTATAATAGAGAAACGTCAGGATTCACATACGAATATTCGACACGACATTCGAGAAAATGTCGAGAGACGAAATTATAGAATATTGTAGATGACGAAAAATAAAGATCGTGGGCACAGACGGATCTGAAATCCGAATTATAACTAAGCGGGAAAACGAAAAATAGTGATTTAGGGCCGGTTTGTAATAAACTATATTTAAGCACGAACGTCCCTAAAATAATACCGAGACGAAAGTAAAATATCAGGTATTGTTAAATACTTGATTTATAATCATTATAAAATATATTTACGACATTCGGCACGAAAAACGATGAAATCGGTAACAGGTGATGTTACGCGATAATAACCGAAATCAATTCGGTTAGCCGTTCGAGATGATTATTACGCCTCGGCAAAGCATAAATAATTATTATAATAATAATTAAGTATTTCAGTCAAGACGGCTTATTCGGTTTATGAAACGGTCACGATGGCAACGCTGATCAGACGCGCTTTCTACTGCATAATTAAATAAACATTTATCGGTTTGTGTTTAAACCGAAGAATAAATATTACGAGTATATTTATTAGACCCCGTAATATATTAGATATTCGGGAATTTATATAACCCGTTTATAAAATATATTATTTTACGCACGGGTATAATACCTACCTATTAAATATTATATCCTAAATAGAATCACTTGATCGTTACTCCTCAATGTTCTATCTGTCGAAATTGTTTTGTGATTCAACAATTTAAAACATTACTCATCGTATACGTGTATCATGTATCATTGTTATGGATTCAATTTACATATATATACATACACACACATGCAGCTCCAAACACAATTCATACAACACAAAACAGATTTGAATTCAAAATGAAATCAGGAAGCGACAAAAGAAAGGAAAGAGAGAGAGAAGAACCGTACAAGCCGGTCTCCCCCCTCACGATTTTTCCGGCAACCCAACTCTCCCTCCTCTCGAATTTTTTCTTCCGGCAACACAGGCAGCGAGCACTCTGCTCCCTTCGTCTCTCCGGCGAGCCAAGCAACACCGGCGACCCAGCAGCAGCTCAGGGCCGCTAAACCCGGCGACCCCCACTGCTCTCTCGTTCCTCTTCGTTTTTCCGGCGGGTTACCCAGAACCTCCGCCTGTTCAAACATCGGCGACGACGATGAACCGCTGGACGACAGTAGGTGGTAGTAACAGCAGGTGGTTGAGTGTAGGTGGCGGTAGATGGTGGTTGTTTAGCGGTGGTTCATGTGAAACCCGGTAAAAACCGACACCACCGTCCCCTCTTTCGGTTAAGATTCGGTAACATACGTTTGACGTAGGGGGATGGCGGTGATGACGATCAACCACCGGAACAGCGGTGATGATGGCGGTGGTAGGTGGTGGTGGTACGGCAGTCGTATGTGGTCGTAATCCAAGTTAGAAAATGGGGCGACGAGTTAACTTATCTTAAACCAGTTTACCGTCCCCTCTTTCGGTCGAGATTCGGTGACGTACGGTTAGGGTGACAACGTCGACAATAGTAAACACTCGGGACAGCGGAGAATGGTGGCGGTGAGTTGCGGTTGTTAACGGTGAATGGTTGTGGTTATAATATTAGTAAGAAACGGGTCTCGGAACTAAACTAATCTTCACTTTCGGTCAACGTTTCGGTGGCGTAACGAGGTCCAAACGACAAACCGACAACGGGAAAATACTCGTGGCGAGAAAATAGTCGGGAAGGACTATTCGTTTGTCAAGAACGGACAGCTTTATTATTCGGTTATTTTGGACCCGTTTCACGACCCGTCAAGAGGTAATCACGTTATATTATTTGTGATTATTACAAATATCATTATTAAGTTAAACGATATAAAAAGTATTTACGACGAATAAAGATATATATATATATATATATATATATATATATATATATATAGTCAAAAGTTCATTGTAGACCCCTTAAAAAATATAGACCCCGTAGACCCCTCTAATCACCATTAGATCATCTAATTTAAGAGGCTGAGATTAATTTACTTGAGTTAATGAGATTTTTAAACTAAATCACACGGAGGGGCTTCAAGGTAATTTTACATTTAGATTAGAATCTCCGTCAATCTGCCATCTACCTATGATCCGAACCCATCCAAAACCCTAAATCGCGGAGGGCGAACTTTCGACGACGATCTCCATCTTCTTCAACGTTTGTGTAGAGGATCGATCAATCACTTCTTCAACAGATTCTTCTCATTATCTACGTAAGTATTTAGTAGCTTTCTCGATTATTCGGTTTGATGATTCTGATGGAACAATCCGTTTTTCCGTTTTTGATTGTCGATTTTTAGAGGTTTGGATTGATCCTCTTCACAAATGTTTAACATTGGTTCGGACGCATTATTCAGTTTTACATTCAGTTAATTGCATATTGTTGTGTTTACAGATCATTTTAAGGAGCTAAAACAGATCTTTGCAGATCTGTAAAGGCAATAAGAAGGGTATGATAGATGTTTGCTTATCTGGTGTGATTGCATTGTAACAAAGCTTTACTTTTCATCATCTCTCTTCCAAACCTTTAAATATAATTCAATCCAACCAAGAGCTCAGTAATTGCAGCTTCGGTTTTCGCCCGTTTCTCGAAAAAATAAGGTTTGTAGAAGAACATTTGTTTTTGGCATGAGATTTTGATGTTCAAAGCTCCTTTGACTCTGCCACTTAATCATGTTATGTGCTAATGGTGACAACCATCCTAATATCGTCCCCAAAGCTTCTCTCCATTCTGTAGCAAGAACCGGATCACTCGCTGTGAACCCGACACCTTTTAATCGCTTCCTTAATGAAGATTTTATGCTATTAGGTAGCATTGAATAAAGATCATCTCTTGCATCAACACCAACCAGTTTAGGTGATCTTATAATCTTCTCCATCACAATGATCAGATTAGCATAATGCAAAGATAAAGCAGCAAAGCCAGAAGTGTTTGATGCTGGTTTTAGGATGTTTGAGTTTGTTTCGAAAAACCCATGTGAGATCTCATTGTTTTCTTGATGTTTTGAGCTTTTGATCAACGGCCCGGACACCAAGTTCGAGTGATTTAAGGTTTGATCTGATGGGCAGACAACGGTTGAGGCTGAGACGCTGCGAGGGAGAGATGCAGGATATTTATCGGCGATACTGAAAATGCACTTGATTCTTGATACAATTGTGAAGATTGATGTGGCTAACAATGAAGTTACCGAATCAAAACTTCTATTCCATAAAGATTTCTCTTTTGCATACTTAACTTCTTGCTGTTGCCAAACAAGCTTTTGTTGGAGATCAAGTATAACTTTTTCCTTTGTATCGTTTACTTCTTTACATTGTAATGATTTCTTTAAAGTATTCTATATGATGGTTAGCTCATCCATCATTTTGCGAAGCGTATCTGTCACTGTAACGTATCGTTCTATGTTTGTAATCTTAGCCTCCATATCTTTCAAGTCTAGACTCCAACCATACGGGTCATGACCCGTGTTTGCAAAGGCATCAAACACGGGTCCAAAGCACCTTAGGCTCGTGTCATCGCATCTTTCCCTTAGCCGGGACGCAGACATGACTACAACTCGAACATTTTCGATCATTTCCGCACATGCGAAACTGCGAAGGAACGCATCTTTGTTCGAGACAATTTTAAAAACACCTTGTAGGGTTACTGATTGCTTGTGGAGGTGATCTTCTATGTTTGTTAACATTCACGGGAGAGCGTTAAATTTACAACTCAAGTTAAAACTAACTGTTAGTTTTATGGGACATTAAGAGTTCTAAAAGTCAAGTTAAAGACTCACTGTTGAGTTTTAAAAGCATTGAGTTTTAAAAGCAGTGAGTTTTAAACTTAACAGTGAGTTTTAAAACTCAACAATGGCTTTTATAATTTTCAATGAGTTTTATAAAACATCGATTTTTAAAGTTTGCAGTGAGTTTTAAACACAATAATGAGTTTTATAATTTGCAGTGAGTTTTAAAATAGGAGTTCTATACATAAAATTTGAAAATGAATATCCATTTTTTAAAGTTTGCAATGAGTTTTAAACACAACAGTGAGTTTTAAACTCAACAGTGAAGTGAGTTTTAAACTCAATAGTGAGTTTTATAATTTGTAATGAGTTTTAAAAAGGAGTTTTATACATAAAGTTTGGAAAGCAATTAGTTTTATAGAATATCGATTTTTAAAGTTTGTAGTGAGTTTTATAATTTGCAATGAGTTTTATAATTTGCAGTGAATTTAAAAAAAAATGAGTTTTATAATCTGTAGTGAGTTCTAGAACTTGATGTTTTTAAACTCAATAACGAGTTTTAATTTGAAGCGAGTCTTATACAAAATTGCAGTGAGTATTCTTTAAAAAAAATAACTGATGTAGATGACTAATTAACTGAAGAACATGTTGATGAAGATGTTGAGGCTGAAGAAGATGAAGGTGAAGTAGAAAATAATTAAGTTTGGTTCTTTCTTTTACATTAAATGAGTTTTATAACCAATTTGACTTTATAGTGAGTATTAATCAGTGGGAACTCAAGTTAAAACTCATTAAATGAGATTAGTTATCACCAAAAATTTATGAAAATAAAAGTTGAAGATATTAAGAAGACCAAATCGTTGACTCAGAGAATAGTTTGATATGAATTAATTGTGGAAGGAAATACTCATTTAAGATTCAAAACATCAAAAAGTTATGCCATAAAAAAACGATTCCACATATGGAGTTTCAATCATAACATAATGTCTATACATTTGCACTATAAAACTCTCAGAATATGAACGCCTGATTTGCTCTAATTATGCAATTACAATCAAAGCTTCTTGAAATCATAAGTACTTTTATTCTCTAAAAGTAGTTTTACCTTCAACATTAGAACCAGAGCTATCCAGCTCATACTAAAGTTAGAACATGTTACATTGCAAACCATCAAAATATTGGTCTCTTCATTTGGTATTTGGTGTGCTCTATAATTTAGATGGAAATAGAATACTTCCCGAATCTAAAAGGATACATTTATCTCATACACTATAAGAAATAACACAATTCTTGAAATTTCCAATTTGACCATTTATAATGTCTTTCAAGCAGGTTCTTTGAACATCCATTTACCCCTTTTTGTAAGCTGCAAAAATCACAAAATATCTCCATAAATATTATGTCACTTGCATATTTTTTTTTAATTTTGCAATTCCTGTAACATTGCTGAATAGTATGTATTTTTTTATCTTTTAAGGATTTTAGCATGTATGATTACTTTTTTACTCACCTTGCGAACACAGTCTAGAGGGTAATTGTCTCCCAGCCTTGGGTTGGGTCAGTTACTTTGCATGCGCCTTCACTTGGTTCACACAAACTTAGGAGTTAGGACCTCCTCAAACTACAATAAACATTGGGACAAAATGTAAATAACTAATAGGGTTGTTCACCAGCTTGAAACCTGCCCGGATTTGACAAGAAACTAGATTTAAGGTAAAAACCGAACTGGTAGATGTTTAAAACTCACTGAAATTGCAGTTTAAACTCATAAACTATAAGCAAATTTTATGCACCTACTATACTTTAAAACTCACCATTAAATAAAACTCATAACAGATTTAAAAATCTTCATTTTTAAACTAAAAATATCTATTTTTAAAATCCTGCAAAATTTAAAACCGTCCTTTAAACTTTGTCCTTTAAATTCTCAGTTTAACTCATTGCAATCTTATATAATTTTAAGATGTAGTTTTTTATAAGTCATAAACTCACTGTTAAACTCATAAATTATTTTTATAACTCAAAACTAACATTCTAATGAGTTTTATAAGTCGCTAAGGGGCATTCGCTCTCTCACCAAGAGGGGTTGGTGTTTTAACTGAGTTTTAAAACTCAATGAGTTTTGACTGAGTTTAATAACTCAATGAGTTTTCAGTGAGTTTTATAAATCGCTGAGTTTTATAAGTCATTGAGGTTTAACTGAATGTGAGTTTTATAACTCAGTGATTTATAATACAAACTAATAAAACCCAGTGAGTTATACTAGCTAATAAAACTCAGTGAGTTTTATAAGTCACTAAGTTTTAACTGAAGGTGACTTTTATAACTCGGTGACTTACAAAACTCACTAATAAAACCCAGTGAGTTTTATAAGTCACTGAGTTTTAACTCAAGGGTAATAATGATAATGATAATCAGTGAGTTTTAACTCAAGGTGGATAGTAATAATAAAATTCAGTGAGTTTTAAATTTAGAAACTCATTAGTGAGTTTTAAATTTCAGTGAGTTTTATTTAAATAGCGAGTCTTGAAATTTTAGTGAGTTTTATTTAAACAGCAAGTCTGGAAATTTCAGTGAGTTATATTATGTTAAATGCAAAATATAAGTTTTAGATGTGCTAAAACTCAGAAGTGATCTTTTTTAGTAATTATTTAAATGAGTTTTAAAACTCAAACTTGTAGTGAGTTTTTAAATTATAACTCATAACAGTTAAAAATCATTTAAAACACACTGAAACATAAAAACAGAGATTAATCTAATTATCCAAACCCAATCTTAGCCCATTAAATTCACCAAAAAAATATTAAGCAAGTAAACTAACCAAATAAGGTTGTTAAAACTCAATAAATAATGTTCAAAATGAAACTCACTAAGTATAAAGCTCACTGATTTTTAACCAAATTAACAACAAGAGAAGGTCGTAATCTGATTTCATAAAGGTCGGAAAAGGATACACATGTATATATTACCTGAAAATCTTCGGAAATTTTTGCTCTTTTCAGCCTTTGATGGCCAGGACTGGGGAAGCTTTGCAACATGCTTCTTTTTACCATACAAAGATCTTGGATTCTTTACAAGCATAAGGTCATCAATGGTAGACCAGTCATCTGCAGCAGCTCCAAATTCACTAAAACGGCCACCATTAACATCATCTTCTTCTTCATCTGAGCCATCAAGAATTTGCCCTATTACTTGATTAACATTTAAAACTTTGTAAATCCCACCAATCCCTTCAACGAATTATACATAAGTGTACATAAGTTTGTTACAAGTCACTACAGAGTGTTATTATATAGTGGGTTTTAATATTCAATGTTTTTAAACTCAACACTGAGTTTTTAAAAAAAGCACCAATTAAACATAATATAGAAGCTGCAGTAACTTACGCTTGAATATATGGTCAGGAACATCTTTAAAGTGTACTATGATTTTAGGCTAGCTTTTTTATTTCATTGATTTTCCATCCTTCAACATAAAGGAAACAACTTCCAAATGAATTATAACATGTTACTCACTACTGAGTTTAATTAAAACTCACTAAGGATTTAAAACATAGTAAGAAAATATCATTTCAAGAACTACACTTCTTGAGAAAGCTTTGTCTCAGATGAAGATCAAATAATTGACAACCAGGACCAAACTTCCTCATGTTTATATGGCAAAAGCATGGCAACTAAACAACACAGTTGCAGCCTCTTAAAATTTATTGTTACCTCATATGTAGCTGAAGTTGTCCCTGTATGTAATATTTATTCTTCCATATCTTATAATTTATTGGTTTCGTTACGGTTTCTCTTAAGCAACCCATATTCATATATCTTCCCTCTGTAAAGATATCACAAAATCTTGATTATACATGAAGTGACGGATACAAATTTTTCTAATCACAATTACTTAAACATATTACTTCTAATCGCGTCAAAATCCAACTAATCACAAAACCTTGATTATACATGAAGTGACGGATACAAATTTTTCTAATCACAGTTACTTAAACATATTACTTCTAATCGCGTCAGAATCCAACTAATCACTATTTTCTAATCATAATTACTTAGAGCTTTTTGAGATGAGTTTTCATCTCACATTTTAAAACTCACTGCAGAGTGTTCAAATTACAACTCACATTTTAAAACTCACTTTAGAGTTCAATAGAACTAAATCAATGAGTTTAATAAACAAGGTGTTTAAAAAAACATAGATTTTGTAGTGAGTTTTAAAAATAAAAAGTTTATAAACTCACCTAAAGTTAATAAAAGACAATAAAATTTTGAACTTGATTAAAACTCATTGATTACGAACAACCATATATAAAACTCACTGATTGAAAAACAGAGAGTCTAAAAACATAGTTTTTGCAGTGAGTTTTAACTAAAAACAAGTATTAGTGTTTTTAAAACTCATCAATTATGAACAACTGAAAGTTACAAACAAATTTTAAAAATAGACACTTTTTGCTGTGAGTTTTAATTATAATCAAAGCAAATTCATTAAATCAAATTAACATAAGCTGATTGAAGATAGATAAAATCAACTAAAACAAATTGGGAATGAATAGAACATAAGGTTCCCAAATCAGTATATTATAGGGCATGAAGAAACTCATATGAACTGTGGATTCAACTAAGCTCTGAGTTGTAGCACAACGTTTAAAACTCATATGAAGGTGGATAAAGATAAAATTTAAAACTCAGAGGTCATATTTAATAAAATTAGGAAGAAAAAATATATCAAAAGTCAATACCAGATTTTAGTTCTACCATACATAGGTCCACGAGGTGGTAGTGTTTTATGATTGTTTGTGGTTGCATTATCATGGGTGCTCTTGCGCTGTTCCTCCAAACAACAGCATGTCATCCTTCAAATTGCAGCCACAAATTTCTCTCTTTTATCAAAATGTTTACCCAATCAGGTTTCTGCATTCAAACATATGAATTAATCCAATAAAATATTGATCTAAATGAAGAGGCAAAAGTTTTTTTTTTAATGTGAGTTTTATAACTCATTGAGTTTTAACTGAATCTGAGTTTTAAACTCAGTGAGTTTTTATAAGTCACTGAGTTTTAACTAAAGGGGGATAATGATATTGATAATCAGTGAGTTTTAACTGAAGGTGGATAGTAATAAAATTTAGTGAGTTTTAATAGTTAGTTATAAAACTCATAAAACTCATTGAGTTATAAAACTCACTCTTAATTTCTATATAAAACTCACTGAAAACTCAGTTAAAACTCACTGAGTTTTATTATTACCATCCACTCGAACCGAACTAGAGTTTGTATCTTGATTAAAACTCACTGATTAAAAAATATAGAGAGTTCAAAAAACAGAGAGTTTAAAAAACAGGGTCTTTGCAGTGAGTCAAGATTATCTTGTTTCTCTTTCTCATATAATCATGGGTGGTGGTGATGATCGTTTCAGTTACTGAGTTTATAGAGATTAATGTTGTTCAATTAGAAAGTGCAAAACTCTTAATTTAAAAAATTGGATACTTGATCATGTTGTATCCCCCAAAACGAGAACATCAAGTACGAAATATCCAATCAAATCTAACAACCTCCATAAGATCAAGTCGACACAACATAAATCAGGCGTAATTACGATAAAATTAGGGCTTTAACTCATCACATACCTAATAAGATTCTTCGATGTAATGCACGGAGCTTTGATTGCCGCACCGATCAAACTACTTCCTGTGATATAAATCCCCCTAACACCCCAAAACCACATAATCAGAACAGAAGATCGATATATGATTCTCGATGCAGAAACTTAACGGAAGTGAAATAGAAGAGTTAAACGGGAATACCGCGGGCCCCCTAAGACCGAGACGCCGATAGCTACGATGATTCCGATGGCGGAGAAAGTGTAGGCGGAGATCTTCAGCATCGCTCTGGTCTGCGAAGGTTTAGGTTTTTGGATTGGATCGACTGAAAGGGTTTTTTATGAAATGAATCGGTTTTTTAATTTATTTTCTGGACGATCGTACCCTCTTCTAATAAACTTAGTATTAATGATCTAACGGTTAAAAAGAGGGTCTACGAGGTCTACGATTTTTAAGGGGTCTACAATGAACCCTTCCCTATATATATATATATATATATATATATATATATATATATATATATATATATATATATATATATATATATATAGGGGAAGGATCAAATAAAAACAAGATGTTATTGCGAAAACAAGAAAACAAATATTAAAACCTCTATAACTTCCTCATACGATAATATTTTTTAAAAAAATTTGCACCAAAAGTCTTAAAATTATGTCACCTTTAATTCTGGGAAAAAAAATTAAAAATATAAAATTTCGTGATTTTTTTTATTATTGCACATGTGCAATAATACGTATTAATTATATTACACATGTGCAATATTAACAAAAAAACGTTAATTTTTTTTTTAATTTTTTCCAGAATTAAAGATAACAGAATTATAAGATCTATCTTACAATTTTTTATCAAAAATATTAACGTATGAAAAAGTTATAGAGGTTTTAATATTATTACACATGTGCAATAATAAATTTTTATTGCACATGTGCAATAATAAAAAAATAAAAAAAACGTTGAATTTTTTTTAATTTTCTCCAGAATTAAAGATAACAGAATTATAAGATTTATGGTGCAATTTTTTTATAAAAAATTTTAACATATGAAAAAAGTTATAAAGGTTTTAATATTATTGCATATGTGCAATAATAATAATAATAAAAATTATTGCACCTGTGCAATAATAATTTTTAAAAAAATATGATTATTTTTTAAATTTTTTCCCATAACTAAAGATAACATAATTTTAAGGATTTTGGTGCAATTTTTATAAAAATATTAACGTATGAAAAAGTTATAGAGGTTTTAATATTTGTTTTCGTGTTTTCGCAATAAAAGTTGTTTTCACATGATCCTTACCCATATATATATATATATATATATATGAATATATATATATATATAAATTATAAATTGATTTTATTTAAATAAAATTAATTAAAGGAATATGTGTTTAAATATTAAATATATATAAATATATATATTTTTAATACGAATGTTAACGATAATGACAAAGTAATTATCGGATTAAAGAATGTTTAATATATATTGAATATATATATATATATATATATATATATATATATATATATATATATATAAAGTGTTCAATATTGAAATTAGGGTTTTCTAGCAGCTGTTCTATCAAACCCGAATAAACGGTAATGAACTAATCTTTGAAATTTTAAAGCATGTTATAGAATGTTATAACGGATAATACCTGTAACTTTGTGAATGAAACGATGATCCGAGGTGGAATTTTCAAATGAGAAACTCTCATAAGTTTCTGAATTATAAATTGGGGCGGTACGCCCAGGATAGGGAAATCCTAGGCGGTACGCGACCCGAATGATAAACGGGTCGGATTGCGGCCCCCGTCGGATTCTGGTATGTGCGAACCTCAAAATCCGGGCG
>JBCNJP010000006.1:32219941-32359524 GCA_039602395.1 Deinandra increscens subsp. villosa
ACCAGAATTTCTGCAGTAGTTCTGTACAAATAGAAGAATTATCAAAACAAACAGAAAGCAACAGTCATAAAATAGCTGAACTACAAGAAGAGTTGAAAGTGATGAAGAAAAACAATAAGCAACAATTCAATCAGATTTCTGATCAGCTGAGAGCCTTACAAGAAAAGGACTGGCAGCTAAAAGGAGGAAAACAAGAGTCGTTACAAAATCAGAAAGAGGAACTGAATAAGATGGCTCAAAAAGCACTGCAATTCTATGAAGCCAAAGGAGAAGAGCTGCTAAATAAGATCAAAGAAGATTTCAGCCTTCTACACAAGGAAATAAAAGAAGAAAGCTCAAATCTGATAAAGATAAATTCCGATCAGATTCTCCTAGAGAAAAGAATGAAGAATTTATCCACACAAGTAATAGGAGCCAACCCACTTAAGAAATCCATAGAAAGGAAGGCCACAACTCTCCCGGTCATCAATCTTGATGACTCTCCTCCCAGCTCAAAGCGAAAGACAGCTCCTGATGAAATCGAATCCTCTCCCAAAAGAAAGAAACATGATCAACACAAGCCCAGCCTAACTCCTGATCACTC
Source organism: Deinandra increscens subsp. villosa (assembly GCA_039602395.1). Lineage (NCBI taxonomy): Eukaryota > Viridiplantae > Streptophyta > Magnoliopsida > Asterales > Asteraceae > Deinandra > Deinandra increscens. The sequence goes on from JBCNJP010000006.1 coordinate 32,220,525, forward strand.
GATGCCACCACCACCACCAAGACCACCCACACAGAAATCTAGTCAGCCAGTGGGTCCACGTTCATCAGGTACCTCCATCAAAATTCATGCTCCAGGAACCTCAAAACCCACCAAGGAATCTGAGAAAGGCAAGAAGAAAGACACAAATTCAGGGGGAGACCTCAATGTTCCTGAGATTTCAATGGCCTCTCAGTCTCTATTTGAAGACAACTACGAAAAAGAAAAAAGGATTGAAGAGGAACTATGGCATGAAAAGAGGAGATGTGAAGACATATTCCTCCAAGAAACAAAACAACCTCCTCAAATGAGCCCAATGAGCAAAAAGATATTTCAGGAGAAAATCAACAACGTGACTTTTGAAAGAAACTGGATACACTCAGATGCCACCATTCTAGAGCTTGATTAAGTCAAAGAAAGATAAGAAAAGGGAAATCCTTTCACTCGCTACTTCAACTCCTACAGGATCACAACCACTACAAACAATCGTCAACCTTACACATTTATTGATGCTGATCTTGATCAACTTAGTGAAATGCACATCCTGTCCCTCATCAAAATTTGTATAACAAATGGCTCAACAAGTGTCAAGAACAGAAGAGCAATACATCGACTCAGAGAAGCAGGGAAGAAGATATACAACAGATTTGCCCTGGTTGACTATGAACTGGCCATACACATAAATCTAATGAAGCTTGCCATTCAGTCTGCAAATGAAGAGCTTCCCTCTGAATTAAAGTGGATAGGATCCAAAGTAATTCCAAGCACTAGCGAAATAATGATCTGCTTCAAAAATCATAACAAACAGAAGAGGTTCTTCAAAACAGCCAGTGTCATGCTTACTCCGATGCATCTCTAAGATTCATTTCATTCCTACTAAATGAAAACAGAGAGACTGGACCTGAGACTATAAGAAGAAGGGAACTCATGATCAAAACAATAGAAGATCTAAAGCAACACATAATGTTACAAAAGGAACTGCACAAAGCCTGTTGGAGTCCTCTTCCCAAGAAACTATGTGTAAAAGAAGACTCTGTAACTGGATTTCTTTCCTAAAAAAACTGTATTCACAGTGCCATGCATCCTGATGATCTCTCAAAAATTTACATTTTAGTGTTACTTTCTCTTTTTATTTATTTTCTTCAAACACTTAAGGGGAGATTGTTAGAGCACAATGTAATCGTAACACAAAACAGTCAAGTATTAGAAGAAAAGATAAGACACATCCTTAGAAGAGAAAGGATACGAAAGTATGTATGAATTATAGATTTATGCATGATTTCTGTATTCATACAGAACTACTCCAGAAATTCCGAAGTAGTTATGTACAGAATAAAATCTACAGAAATCCACATTTCTGTAGAAAGCTTCTAATGGGAAGCATCAACAGTCTTCAAAGCAGAGTCCGGAAGGAGTTTTGGATTATCAGAAGATAAATATTATGAGAAGAACAATTTCTATCTTTGTGTGAAGAACAAGCAAATTGAATGCCAACTTGGCATTAATCAAGAAGGCAGTTGAAGACAGTTGAAAAAGAGATAAATTGAATATGTTCAATTTATCTCTATATACTCTGACACACTCCAACATCAACCGTCCTCAACCACCTTATCCAAATACAACTTGCTACATCTGCCTATAAATAGCAAGCTGACTTCACCAAACAAAGTAAGACATCAAGCATACAATTCAATATTTTCTCAAAGCAATTACAACATCACTTCCATAGAAAAGTTATTTCTGTTGATACATAGTTATACTATAAACTCGTGTAAACCATTATTTACATTTGAGATATACAGAATAACCCTTTTATGAATTGTTGTCTTACAATTTGATTTACTTTCCGCAACTTATTTATCTTGTTTAAATCAAGTTATGCCAACATTGTTAAAGACCCCTTCAAGGGACCCAACACCCTGCATCAAAAATGAAAACTTGTGGTTTAGATTCTATACATATGGAATGTTGAGGTTTTATGGTGGTTATAAATTTTAGTGTGGAAAATTGATTAGTAAGCAATAGGACTGATCATGATTTGTAGAATCTGATTAGGAGTAATTCGATGCTCCATGAGGAAATTACCTTGAACTTTTGAAACATATCAAGAGATTATAGGCGTCACTTTGAAAATGTAGGGTAATGCTTTGTTAGCATTTGTCTTGGGAAAGGGAAAGTACTTAATGGAAACTTAAGGACATGGAATTCGTAAGAAAAATTCAGAATACAAATAGGGTTGCGAGGGGTACTAGCGAGTACGCACTCCGATCGAAGAATGGCAACCAGTGTTTGAGATTCTAGTTGATCTTGTTATTGCATGAATCTTGTGTGGTCGTTACTGTTCGAATTGACGAACAGACGGATTTGAGAATGGACAAGATCTGGGGTCCGAACCCTAGCCGAACTCCAAGTTCAGGGGTGTCCGAAGGTGGTCGGAACTCCAGGTTCGGAGCCGGTTCGGACCGGGTTCAGAGGTACCCCAGTTCGGAAAGAAAGTTTAGTATAAATAGTGTTATCGAAGAATTGCAACCAGTGTTTGAGATTCTAATTGATCTTGTTAGTGCATGAACCTTGTGTGGTCGTTACTGTTCGAATTGACGAAGAGACAAATTTGAGAATGGACAAGATCTGGGGTCCGAACCCTAGCCGAACTCCAAGTTCGGGGGTGTCCGAAGGTGGTCGGAACTCCATGTTCGGAGCCGGTTCGGACCGGGTTCGGAGGTACCCCAGTTCGGACAGAAAGTTTAGTATAAATAGTGTTATCTTTGTATTTCTGTGTAAGTTTTTGTCCAGTGTCTGTGTTGAGATGGGAGGTTCTGTCCAACCTCCCCCGGAGCTTAATTGTTGTATACTCCTTCGGTCATGTAATCATTCGACACGAATCAAAGACAAAACTTCCGTCTCATCCATAGAATCTATCATTTTCTTCATTTCGAGACGTTAAACCTTCGGTTAGGGGTGATTGAAAGTGTTTCTGATTGATTTAAATCAATCGAGTCTTTCTGAGTCATGTTGTTACGTAACAGAAGCCTCTAGATGTCAAAATTCGATCAAATTTTGAGACTGGTTCGATTTCAAAATATTCCAGTTCGAGTTCGGACAAGGTTCGGCCGAAGAACAGATCTGAAAAATAACCGCTCCAAACTCCAGGTTCGGACACAGTTCGGACATGTTCGGACATCCGAAGGTCAGGTTCGGAGGAGGTTCCGATGGTCAGGTTCGGACTAGGTCCGAAGGTCAGTTTCGGAGAGGGTTCGGAGGATCGGGTTCGGAGGTAGATCGGACAAGGTTCGGACGAGCTCGGAAGCATTTTTAATGAAGCAATTTTGTTCAAGAAAAAAAAATTCGCGCTAACCTGGCGGCACGGCCCCAGCCAGGGGCTCTGCCCCTTGGACCTCGCCAGGGGCTGCCGCCCCTTGGACCCTGCTTCTCAGGGGCGCTGCCCCCGAACCCCTGTTAGGTGGGAATTTTAAAGAAGCGGATCAGTTACCGAGTTTACCCTTGATTCGGTAGCTGTGGGGTGTTATATTTGAAGAAAATCCAGATTCTGATACTTGTTACGAGTTAGTGATCGAATTTCAAGAAATGAGTTTGTGAGTAGTCATTGTTGTTCTTGATGATGGACAGAGATTCAAGAATACATGTGTCTGATGATGGACAGAGATTCGGAGACATGGTTATGATTACTTTGGGAACGTTTGTCGGAGATTATCTTTCTACACAAACTAAAGATTAAGTGATATTAAAGATTTCGTTGTGGGCCACTTGAGTTTATCATTCCACTAAAAAGAAAGAATTTGTTCCTGCGGGGTTTGGAATCATAGAAAATTGAAAATTCGAATATTTCACTTGTTTAGGGGGAAAATGTGGACCCTAAAAACTTTCAAAGTTTCATAATTGGAAAAGTGAATATTCAAAAGCAATCAGTTCAGGGATGATGGTAATGTTGGAAATGTTGGTATTCCAGGATTTGGGCAGACTATTCAGCAGTTTCAGATTCTTATCTTCCAAATCCGGCTCAACACCATAGCTTGACATTTCGGCCATCAGAGACACGAACCTTTGCACCTGTGCTTCAAAGGATTCACCCTGAATGTGGTTGAACAAATTGAATTTCTGCTTCAGCATTTGCTTGCGGCTTGCCTTAATGTCCGGATTTCCCTCATAAGCCACAATCAAAGCATTCCAGAGTTGCTTGGCAGTCTTGCAGTGCTTAAATCCTTGTGCAATGTCTGGTGTAAGTGCCATAGTCATAATGGCAAATGCCCTCTCTGCTTTGTTGCATCTTTCCCAATCATCGTCATGATATTCGTCTTCCGTTTTAGCTTTACCTGCATTGGTTCCCTCTGGATGTGTACGTGTGTGTGGCCCATGAATTACCGCTCTCCAGAGTCTGAGATCAACACTCTTCAAGTGGTTTTCAAACATATATTTCCATTCCAAAAAGTTATCCGCCGATGTTAGTCTAGGTGGACGGGTGATGGATCCAATCTCAAAATCCAACTTCTGATACATACTTGGTTCGAAATCCATTACGAAAGCTTAGGGAACTAAAATCTAAAGTCCAAATGTCCAACACTAATGATTACGATTACACAAAACTTGATTACGATCGTAAAAGCTTGATTACGATCGTGAACACCAGTTTACGATCCAACCAAAATCGTAAACACTGAAACCGATTGAGAGAATCGGAAACTCGATTACAATCCCCTGATTACGATAACCACAAGTCGTAAACGCCCGATTCCGATCCAAAAAAAATCGTAAACTCCAATTACGATCAAGTACGATCGTAAACTCGATACTCCGGATCGTAAACACGATAAAAAAGAGATCTTGAAGTCGTAAACTCGATTACGATGAATATCTTCAAATGGAACAATCGTAAACACCAAGAAACCCAGAAAAACCAATCGGAAACACGAAGAACAACAGCAGCAGAAATCGTAATCACCAATACAGCCTTCAAATCTTCAAAAAACAACACTTTAAACTAGAAAACAGCTTGAATCAATATCATGAGAGCCTCGAATCACAGATTCTAAGCTCTGATACCAATTGTAGGTCCGAAAATCAACCTTTCACGATATCTTAATCACAAACGAGTGCGGAATCCTCGTGTGTGATCGATTCAAGAAGAAAGTAGAAGAAATAGATTTGATCTAAGATAAAGATCAAATCTTGAATGCAAAACACTACAATCTCGAAGACAATGAAATCTGATCGTGAACTCTAATGAGAGAGAAAAATCGTAAATGTGATCTCAAAGCTTAATCATAAACACAAATAAGAGAGGTATTTATACCTCTTACAAAACCTAGGGCCAATCATAAACATAATAGGCCCAATCATAAACACAAAGAAATCGGCCCACATGGCCTAAAACATAAACTAACTAAGCCCAAAACTAATAATAAGCTAGCCCATAACTAATGTTCATGCCTCTAATAAATATAGCCCAACAAAAGGTTTAAAAGATTGGAAAGGTTGAAAAGGTTTTAATCTAAGCGGATATTGTCTAGTGAAAATGGAAAAGGTGGTTGTGCAACTAGAAGCGGGGAATGACGGTTCCCCGGGGTAACGACGGTTACTCTATGAAAGGTTTCGGGTGGCGACGGTTGCCCGAGGAACTAACGTGGTTCCAATAGACAATGCTTAGTAGAATGAATGGTTAAATATTTTGGTATAATTCTGTTATGTCTTATACCTGATAAAGGATAAATGTTTTGGTATAATCTTGTTATGTTTTATACCTGATAAATGTTTATAAAGAAGGGGTCGTTAGTCCCAAGTGTTTGAGGTAAACCTATCAAGGAAAGGTAAAGTTTTAAAATACTTAGAACTCACCAGCGTAAGCTGACCTTTAAAAGCATGTATGTCAGGTATCGGTGATGTTTAAAGTAGCAAGGGAATGGCTCTAGCAAGGGCTGATTAGATGGGCAAGCTATCAGGAAAGACTCGGTAGTAGACTGGCATAGCTATAGATAAGATCTAGTTATAGACTATGTTATTATCTTCCTTACTATTGTAACTCGTTATATATATAAATGAAAAGTTTTTAATTTCCGCTGCTTAGTTATCTCTGTTGTACCATGTGTTCATGAGTAAATCCGACACGTGACCCCTCCTGGAGCCAAGACTGGGAGTGGGCGTCACAGAATATAAATTGGTTGAACTTTAGCATTTGAGTACACACCACATGACTCTCGGCCCTACTTTGACCTTTGTAACCCATATGACATGGTTCATTTAGCTACCTATTTTTGTTTATAGTTTTAGCTACTGGAATAACTTGTTTATGTGACCTGTTTACATGTACTGAAATTATGTCATGATTAATGCAGCCACGAGAAAGGAGGTTATGATTAATTTAGTAATGAAATTTTGCTTAGTTTCGTGCAGGTGGGAGTGCTTGAAAGACTTGCTTCTTGGTTGTTGGACATATGGCATATTGTGTAGTTTTAGAATGCTTGTTATCAAAGGACCAAGGTTTTCATCTTTGCAATTAGTTATATTCTTATGAATTTGAACTATATTTTTGAAGATGTGCAACTAATGACAGCAGCAGCAACAACAACTAGTAAAGTATTGATAGTATAGTGTTTATATTATGTATTCATTAGTTCATAGTTTATTTTTTTATGTAAACTCATGTTAAGTTTGTAATGCTTACTATATATATATAAAATGCATTATTTTGTTGTAAGTGTATTGTATTTTGTATTGAGGTTAATTGCCATTTAATGTGGAAATTAGTGATTTACAAACAAATGTTTTTTTTTTAATTTTTTAAAAACATTCTTGACGCGCAAAAATGCGCGTCATTGTTCGAGCGTCAAGAACTTCTTGACATGCATTTTGCGCGTCAAGAAGCTTCTTGACCCCGGCTTCCTTGACGCGCATTTGCGTGTCAAGAAGACCATTTCTTGACACGCAATGCGCGTCATAAAATGCGCGTCATCGTTCGCGCGTCAAGAAGTTTCTTGACCCCCGCATCCTTGACACGCATTTGCGTGTCAAGAAGGCCCTTTCTTGACGCGCAATGCACGTCAAGAAAGCCAGTTTTTGTAGTAGTGTCCATCAACCATAAACGAACCTGTTAGTTTTTCCAGATGTCGTTTTATTGTTCTTGTCGTCTTCCTTACTACTGAATAGGTTACCCAGGTGATGACTAGCAACCAACAACCTCAATGCAACTATCCTTCTTTATCTTTGCCATGAACCCAGATTCAACCTCTTGACATTAACATAAACGTCATCGTCGTCGATCCCGTGAAACAACATGAATGGGGAACGAGTTGCAGTCTCGTACATGTCCTCATTGAGTTCCGAAGATCGGTGTTCATCCATTACCATTTACCGACTAAAATCTGCAACTCTCATGTGTATTTTGTATTTTCCTCTCATGATTTTCGAGAGAGACAAAGAAAATGACTTTGACAGTATGTAGACAAAAGTGGCTTTGAGAAAGTGATGGGACAATATATGTTTCTTCTGCTCATGAGTTTTGAAATTTGTAACTGTTACCAACAAGTACCATTAAACAAAATTTAATATGGTAGAAATATTGCTGGAAGTTGGGGTGTTCAAAACCGGATATCCGAAAATTCGGATATCCGAATTTCGGATATCCGAAATTTCGGATAGCTGATTTTCACTATCCGAATCTGTATCCGAAATTTCGGATATCCGAATTTCGGATATCCGAAATTTCGGATACGGATTCGGATAGTAAACTGGATATCCGAATTTTCGAAACAAAAAAAAAGTAAAAAAAAAATATACATTCAATCTCTAAAATTATTAGTGATAAACATCCAAATGAGCAAATAGTCTAATACAAGTATATTAAATAGTCAAACACCAACAAAAAATAAAAATGTCTCGATGTTGAAGCTTGAATTCGTGTGCAACAAGCTCGATGGCGAACTATAAATTGGCGGTGTAAGGCAATGAGCCAGTGAGGGTCGAGATTTGGAGAACGACGGGAACCAAAGAGGCAAAGAGAGTTAACATCGGAGTTTAGAACTTTATATTTAGGGTTTCTCAAGTTAAATATGTTAAACTAAATAATATATATAATTTAATATTTTAAAAATATATATTTCGGATATTTTTCGGATATCCGAATATCCGAAAATGTTCATAATCAATATCCAAATCCGAATCCGAAATTTCGGATATTTTTTCTTCGGATATTTCGGATATTTTAGATTCGGATTCGGATTCGGATATTTTTGAACACCCGTAGCTGGAAGTAAACTCAAACTAGTAAAATTCTTGATATATCTCAAAAGTAACAAAAGACTTTAAAACATGAGAAGGACCGGATTTGGGTAAAGGTGTAGACTTGACAAAAAGGATACTTTATATTGTGGGACTCAAGAAAATTAAAAGTTAAAAAGAAAGTTGAGTCTTACACACAATAGACAAAGTGTGATGTGAAAGGAATATTCACACTTTTCAAGAAAGTCTTGAGATTAACAATTCAAAAGAAATAACCCATCAATAAAAAAAAACATACGTATGATATGCAGAAAAATTCATGTTTTGAGTTTGGATTTAGAATGAGCTTGGAAATATTATAAATCCGTTTGTGTTTCCTTGAATAAAACACAAGTACTCAAGAAAATTTCTTTTAGCAACTCAAGAATATATGAACAAATAGATCTTGACTATTCTGTAGAAGAAAAATTTAAAGAAATTTTTAAAAAAAACATTGAAAGATATGGAGGGGAGTTCAAGAATCTTTCAAAAAAAAAATTACATATCCATTTGTATACAAAAATAACGAGCATATCAACACAAAGTTGAGATGTCAACAGTGATGTTGCATTATCTCGACCATGGCTCTGATATCAATTGAAAAACCGAGGTGATGGGCAAAATACCTTGGTTGCGGAAGCGGATCGAGTCTTTGTGTAATTCGTTTTTGTAGAAACAAATGAACACCTGGATATGAACAACGATGGTGTTTGAGATGTGATAATGATGATGAGCAAAGCTAGTAAAACATGGATAGATGAAGAACAACATAGATAGATAAACAAGGTGAAGTAGGATAATCAAATATAACCAAATGATTACAATTTACCTACCCCACACATCCCGGGTATCATGAACTTACTAGGTGAGTTCATGAACCCTTACAAGCTTCAAAGAACCATGACTAACTTTGTCCACACTCATATATGCATGTCTTTCACAATGGAAAGACTCACTATATATAGTACAACTCACTAAGGGCGTAATAGTAAAATACTAACTAGTGACAATATTTAAACAGTAAATAATATTCACTAGAGCCTCTTCTTTGTTGAGTCGTATTATCTTGAGTTGTCATGTTCTTCACCATGTTGTAGGGACGGTATATAATAAGTGGTCGTTGAATATTAATCACATCTATCCAAATCTTGTTGGCCCGGTCTCTCGACTCCCAACACATTCTGCTCAAACCCTAAACCTAGATTCCTCATCCTCCGACTCACCACCCAGACGAAATTTCACCAAAGACACCCTTAACCAACCCTGCGATCTGAACACTTCTGCATACTCATCAAACCTCCAATTGATCATAGAAGTCCTAAAGAATTCTTCTCAACTTGCCACAGCTTTAACCGTCTATGGACCATGGTCAAAGTCAGCCATTCTAAATTTCTCGGCAACCTTCAAGATGATAGATGGAGTCATGAAAGGAAAGGTGAACACAAATACCAACATCACACTCCAACTATCTGATCTGAGAAAAATCTTCCCATTACCAGACAATTTCTAATCCTTCTCTCCTAACCCAGAAGATCCTGTCTTGATAGAACTGATCATTGAAATCACCGGAGGCAAGTTTGAAGAAAATGGTCAAATCTTAAATCTCAGAGTAACTCAGCTAAAGCCCACCCGGAGGTTTACTACTGACTTATTCAACCACACCATGACATCCAAGAAGGGCTCTATGGATAAAATCAACAAAAATGTTCTCGCCATTTTATATAGTCTATGCTTCAATGAAGAAATTGACACAGCCCTGCTAATCTAGAAGGATATGGGGAAAAGAGTCAAAGAAAGATCAAAAAGGCAAGAAGTCAGAATTTGTGTCCTACATCAGATTTCTAGCATAAATTATCAAAGATAAAGTAAGAGCAGAGGAAAATGAAGAAACACCTAGAACCGAAATATATCACATCAAAGGTATCTACAGACCAGGTACACATATAGATTTCTACAATTTTCCATGGGATATGACAGCTAAGTTAAAATATAACAATCTTGTCCTTCAAAAATATCTCATCAAAGCCAACAAGTTCAAATCAAATCATGACCAGTCACCTACTTCAACCAACACCACAACATCACCATCAGAAGAAATGGCTGACCACAACCCTTCCTCTCCTCCACAACAACAAAACTCACCATATCAGGAAACCCCACCACGTTCCCCACATACACCAAATGAGACAACCTTCTCAGCCCAACACTCTCCAGAAAACCAAAACTCTCCAAATAAAACCAAAAGCCAGCATTCATCACCACAAACATCCCTCCAAGAAGCCTTTGTCCAATTTCAAACCCAAACAACCAACTCACCCCACCTTCACATTCCCATCATAGCCACACATCACAATATCTTCTCGTACTCAGTCAGTGAAGATGATGTAACAACAAGTGGAGACTCTAGAAGTCAAGGAAACTTGGAAACAAGCAACATTGATGTGCTCAGTGTCAACTCACAAGAGACATTCTCACAAAGACAAACAACACATCTGTCTCAGGATTCTCTAAAAACACAGGAGGTAAATCCAACTTTGGATAAACCAGTAAATGTGGAAGACCTGTACGCACTCAGCATAGCTGAGTTAATAGACACTGGTAAAATTCTCAAGGAGAAATCAACCAGTCCAACAGAGAGACATGTGTTGTCCTCTGGTATATTACCCCCTGGTGCTGCATCAAAATCTGACTTCAATAATTTTCCGAAATCTCTCACTGATCTGCTCAATGACTTCATGAATGAGCAAAAACAATAAAATACAGAACTACCACTACTAGAAAAAGGGTCTTCCTTGACACGCGAACGATGACACTCAGTCCTTTCTTGACACGCAAAAAAGGGCGTCATAAAAAAACTGTCAAGAATTGAATAATCCTAAGGCTAGATGACGCGCATTTCTGCGCGTCATAAAGTTCTGTCATAATTTATAAAAAAAAAACACGGAGGACACTTCAAAATTGCGTGTCAAGAAATATCTGTCGTTTTTTATTTTTTCCCGCCAAAAATTCCCCCAAAAATTTTCCCTGACTTTCAGCCCTCCTTCAAAATTTTCCCCCAAAACATACCCCCTTTCTTATTGGTCCCTTCCCCGCTCTTTCCAAAAACCACCGGAGGTCGTCTCCCCAAAGCCCCCATTTCTTCTTGGTTCCTCCCCAATTCCGTTCAAATAACCCCCGGTGACCTTCTCCCTTCTACATTTCCTGTCCTTTTCAATATTAAAGACGAAGCTGCTTTACTCCTCATCCCTCGTCTCTCTTTGATTTTGCCCTAATCTCAGTCTATTGGCATCAACGCAGGTGAGCTACGAATCCCTAATCTCGTCTCCCTTTGATTTTTCCCTAATCTCGTCTCCCTTTGATTTTGCCCTAATCTCGTCTCCCTTTGATTTTACCCTAATCTCGTCTCCCTTTGATTTTACCGTAATCTCGTATCCCCTTTGATTTTGCCGTGAGCTACGGATTGACCAGCGTTTTCTGGCTTCATACATCTGCTTCCGCCGGTAAGAATAACGATAGAGGCGAATGTGCTACGAACATCGTCACAATCGATTCTCACTTAATCAAACACCCGTTTCCTCACAACAGCGAATTCAGAGGCAGCCGAATTAAGGAATGAGATTATCAACTTGGCCCTACCATGTACGACCAAAAGAGAATCAACTCCCGCAGTCCAGCTTCAATTATAAGAATCAATCGCCGCCCTTGATGAAGCCCTAGCCTCTAACCCCTAAAATTTTGAAATCCTTGGGTATTATCATACATACATACACACAATCCTCCTATTTTTTTAAACTTTGCTCCAATCTGTATTTCAAATATGAAGTTTATCTGTTGATTTAGTATGAATTTCATGTGATTTTGATGTTTTAGTTCATAGACAGTTGATTAACTATTCTGATCCAGAGTATTGTTGATTGCTATCAATTTTCAATTGCTAACTGGTACCTAGGTTATACATTATTCAATGTGCTTAGCAATGTAGCCTGCAAAAAAGTTCACATTCCACTAGAGAAGCTGCAGCCATCAATGTGTTTTTGATGATTAACTGTTCTGCAGATTATCGAACTTTATATATTGTTATTCAGGACATTCTTTTACACAATGTTCTAATTATCCTTTCGTGTATTGTCCTTGCAAGTTTGTTTGTATGTTCTAGGTTATTTTTGAATTTTCTATTTCCATTACGAATGGTTGTATGATTCGTGGGGGTTTATCAAACAAGCATCGTGTTGTTTAGTTGTTAATTAATCAGTAACATATGGTAATATACTTATTGGTATGAATTTGATTTCATTTTCTCCGTTTTGGAGGTTTTTTGTAGTTTGTTATTGAAGTTAGTTTTATCCATTTATAACTCATCATATTTACTCTTTTTTTTGTCAGGTTGCTGCTGTGTTTTTTCAAACAACAAACCAGCAACAAAAGGCAGCTTGGTGCATCCTCAAGCAACACCAAACCAGCCCCAAAGAAGCCAACCACTTTGGCAGATAATAGTTACACTCCCTTACACAGCTGAGAACAGTAAGGAAAAACCTCAAACACTCCCGAGCCAGCCTCAAAGAAAGCAAATGCGCTATATTTATATTCAAGGTAAGATTAATATCCTGCATCTCTATCTAAGTTAATTGATAATATGTTGTTTGGAATCAACTTGAGAATTTCCTTTGGCAAGTGGTTTCGTTTAGTGAATGGAATACTTAAAAGTTGCTACATGTTGACTATTTAGATCTAGTCGGATACTTTTTTCTTGTTAATACTTTTGATTTTCTATTGTATTTTCAAATTTAATAAAGGAAATAGAGTGGGTTGATTGAAATGGTTATAATAAAGTTAGCTCAATGTTATAAGAACTTTATTAAATGATCCAGCTAAATGTTAGTTTCGGGTTTATATTAGAGCTTAATTATGGTTCTATATCAATATTCAATGTAGATTATCCTGTAAAAGTTCATGGACAAATATTTCAATTGACAGTACTATGACACAAACACAGAGGGCTACACACTCGTAAGTTTCTATTTTACCAAGTAACTAAATATATGTAGTTAAATAAGGTATCCTTCAACCAATTTTGTAGACATGGCATTTACAAGTCAACACATTTTGCCACATTTTCAAAAAATTGTGATAGGAATATTATAACTATGTTTATGCAATTACTTCTCCTGTGTTTTCTTCTACAAGCTGCTGTTTTGCTACTATTTGGCATGACACAACCAAGGATTGTACTTTGTTGAAGATAATTTGTGTTCCTCCCCCTGCTGTTCCAAGCAGTCAAGTGAAAGCAAACTCCTCAACATGGGAACATGCATTATGCATATTTCTATAAAGTATTGGCTCCAGAATATGAAAATACTATGATTTTAGAAATTTGAATCGGGATTCAGTCGAGTTACCGGTTTTGTTGCTTCTCGTTCATGTCTAAATTTCATCCATAATCGGTTTCATATTACTAGTTAATTAGTTATTTCTAAATTGCAGCCATATTGCTTTTTCATTTGTTTTCATGATTGAGTTTTATGAAACTTGCAACACAATTTTGCAAGCTGCTCATACTATCAAAAGTCTTATGAAATATATGTTGTTCTTGTAACACCTTGCTTACGTGAATTCCATAAATCGACACCAATCTGATGCACCGGAGTTTGAATTTGTTTTCTTGTGTCCAAATTTTCTATCATATTCACTTCTAATTGACTTCTGAGAACTAATCATTTATGTATTGTTCTACAACTTTTACTCATCTGCTGAACATGACTATGAATTCGAGTTTTGAATACCTATCTGTAGCCATACTGTAAATTCGTTGTTATGTATCTCATCTAGTTAGCACTGCCATTTTGCAATCTGTATAAGGTAGTATGTTTGGACTCAAGAGATTGCTGCTCGTATCTTCAACAATGCCGAAGCGAAACACTCGAAGTTCGAGAATGATGGCAGCGGTTGGGATTCAAATGATAATAGAGATTTCATCCTGCTGCTACTGGTTTGAATCTCGTATCTGTTGCGTTTTATTTAGGTTTATAGTTTTTTTTGACTAATTTGTGTGATTGTGTTTTATTTTTTTTCATTTGAGTTGCAGAATTGCTTGCAGGTTCAAATGGTATAAAAAAGGATTGGTATGGCCAATATACTTCAACTGCTACTTCTAAGTTTATTAATCTATCTACTTAATTTGTTATAACTTTATTAATATCTATCTACTTAATTTGTTCTAAGTTTCTAACTCTTTGATATTTCTCTATTCAATGTTTTACCAATTACTAGATTGGAAAATGTGAACTACTCCTAATTGATAAAATTAGCTGTGCTCATATTTACCTATAGTCATGCTGCCCTGTCCATCTTGAATGTGTTATTTTGTTTAGTGGAATCTATAGTTTGAACATATCTATGCTTAAGAAGCTTATACATTCTTTGGTGTTTGTAGCAGCAAAAGAGTTTGTGGTTTTGACATGCCTCCTCCTGCTTCCGCTATTTTGGCTATTGCTGCTGCTGTTACTACAGGTACCTGTTCTTGTGCCAAGGAATGTTAGTACCTACTTTAAACTTTTTTACCCGATACATTTTATCATCTATTATCTTATTATTATGATCATTAATCAGATTTGACAGTCCACAAACTATTTTACATGTGCTGATCTGCACCGCATAGTTGTACTACACTACTGATAGAATATTAGGGTGCTTTTTTTTACAAATCTAAGTACAATATTTTGAAATATTTTGACTTATTAATTCTACTACATGAATGTTGGTCCTCACTGATCTTTATCAGTGCAAATGAAGATGTTTTTGAGAAGAAAACCAAATAAACAACACAATATAAGATTTCCAATGACTAAAATGGTTTTCTAGCCTTGAACAATCTCAATATGAACCAATAGATTGATAAGTGATGATTAACAAGCTACAATATACTGAAATAAGCTCCTAGCCGTCACCAAAACTCACCAAATGAAGATTTCTTGTATTAGGGTTCAATATGCTTGAGAAAGTTGCAAAAGGCTGCACAAGGCTGCGTATTTATACTGTCCAGTGAACAGTTTCGCTGGCAGTTTCGCTGGCCAAGCGAAACTGTCACTGAGACAGTCTAACCTAGGTACCGAGCGAAACTACAGTTTCGCTCGGTAGCTTACAGTTTCGCTAGCCTACCAAAACCTAACATTTACAAGAAACTAAACTATTACAATCAAACTAAACAAAAGATGAATTCCTCCCTACATTGATCTTCAATATTCCCCCTAGGGAGGGATTCAGCCACTGGATCTTCACTTGTCAGCATCGGCTTCATTCTGGTTCGGCTCCTTATTCAGATCAGGAGTCCCTGATTCCCCCAAAATAGTTGTCGTGTCAGCAACGGGGACATTTTCTTCAGATTCCCCCACAATTGTTGTTTCAGCAGCATCTGGGGTTACTGACTCTGGTTCCCCCAGGTTAATTGTCTCTTCAGCAACGGGGTTGTCGGTCTCTGGTTCTGTGATTTTAGTAGAAGATTCTCCAATCCCGCTCAATGATTTGTTCATTTGATTCGCCAGATCCCGATCTTCTTCCATTTTATCTTCAGCAGCCTTGACTTTGTCTGCTAAATCCTTTATTTCCTTGATAATTCCTCGGGCTTTATTGGCGACCCTAACAAACAGGTTTGCTTCTTCAGCAGTGTCATCGCCAGCCCCGTGTTTGATAGGATTTTCACATAATGTCTTGAGATCGTCATTACTAAAGGAGAAAACCTCCATTGGGTCGAACAGCCTGATCTCATCACTTTCTCCGATACGGATAACTGCTTCACCTGTCTGGTTATCGTAGAACCATTTCTTGAAATTTTGCAGTCTGGAAGGCTCTTGATCTGGTATTCTGATTCTAGTCATTGTCTTTGCAGGCTTGAATTTAAGATGGACTTTTGGCTTCCCTGTTGCTGCATCAATTTTAGTCTTAGACTTGATTCTTTGGCCTTTCATAAATCCAAAAGATACGAAGTCGTCTTTTGCAGCTTGCTGCAAATGTTTCTCCAAGTTGCCAGCCCTTTCTGCTTTATCAGCATCAATGAGGGGGAGCTCAGACAACCTTCTTAAATCCCATCTGGGCAGGGTCTGGAACTTTTCACGTTTGTGGAGATATGAAATGCTACCCCCCCTTCTCTTAATCATGAAGGCACGGACGGATGAATTGAATTTCCAGCTTATAATGTGACGATCAGACTCTTTTCTGCTGGGTTGAGAGATGTTTTGAAATAAGGGAGTCTGATCCACAAGCTCAGGTTTCTTGAACCAATCATCTCTGCTAAACTCGAGAACCTCTTCACTAACAGAGCTAATCTTTGCTAGATAAGTAAGACCATGCTCTTTCCAATCATAGCTTTCTGGCTCAGAGTGATCGTCAATTTCAGCTTCTTCCTCATCTTCATCGATCAACACGAATTTGGCTTGAACAATCTCTGGCTGTGGTTGTTCTGTTTCAACACTAAATAGATTAGCATCACTGACATTGATAGCATCCAAGTCTTCAGCATTGGGAGCTCCACTGTCATCAGCATCATTCAAACCTGTACCACTTCCTCCAACTCCACCAGATCCACTTCCTCCTGCTTTATCAGCTTCACCAGAACCACTTCCACCCGCTGTTCCAGATGTATCCTTTAAGATGTCATTAACAGATTCGATCTCAGCATCACTCATTATACCTGGCATGTTCAGATGCTTCTTGATATCGTTCAATTCTACCATCAAAAATTTGATCAAGGAAGATTGTTTGGCTATGATCTCGTTCATGTGTTTGATCTGATCATCTTTCTCCTTCTCCCGAATTTCAGAATTAACCAGCTTGGTTTTAATCATACCCAATTCATTTGACAAAGAGGTATTTACACCTCTGATGATGTCTTCGTCCAATTCAGCTCTGGGATCTATTCTTCTTTTCTTTGAAGCTCTCAGCTCATCTTCAGTCGGAACACTTTGTTTTTGAGTGGCCTTCTTTCCTTGACGAGATAGACTTTCGAGCTCATCTTCAATTTCATCTTCAGCTTCTTTCCCCGAACCCCTCACATATTGTTTCCTTTTCCCCTTTACATTCTCACTTACCTTTCCTTGAGTTTTTCTTTTGTTTTCGTCTTCGATCAACTTCTTGATGTACTCATATCTTTCTTCAGAATACATATGTTTCATTAGATAGGTGGTATGCCCAGAAAAATCCTCTCTAACGGCACAACAATCTGATAGAATCCTTGAGTGCATTGGATTAATAACAAGAGCTGTACTTTGCTTCGGCAACTCAGGTTCTAGATGTTCTATAATCATCTCCAGGAATCTCGGATACAGAAGCCATCTGGATTTCTTCAAAGCTTGAATATTCGCAACCATAGCTTCAAATATTCTCTGAGGGATGTTAGCTTTCTTTCCTTTACACAACAGCAACATTGCTTCAGCCCAGTTCAAATTCAATCCATCTGAGCCACCCTTTCTGTCATCAATGCAGGAAATGATGACGTGAGCGATGAATCTCCATTCTTTAGACATGTAAGACTTCTTAATCTCTTTCTTATTCTTCCACAAGTGGCCTCCTTCATAACCCATGTGCCTTTCAAAACCCTTCAATACATCCACGTCATTCAACTTGGGTGCATCACCAACATCCTCTTCTAGTTTAAGTGCTTCAGCGATGGTTTTCATGGTAATGACAATATCTTTCTGCATGACCCTAGCACGAATGCATTCAGGAGTGGCTTTGACGTCATATTCTGCAGACAGCCAGAAGTCTTTGATGTGCCTTTCGTCAATGATTGTAGAGTGTGAGATGGCATAATGGATGCAAGATTGTTTGAGCCACTTTATACAGTCTCGGAAACCGGTAGATTTGTCTAGGTTATCATTCAGCCAGGCAGTGACATTGCTTCGAGGATCGTGTTTAAGATTAGACATTGTCTGCACACGAAACGGAGATTTTGTGAGTTGAAAAGAATTTAAAATGAATTAAATTGAATTTTTGAAAAATTTGTTAGTTTCGCTG
Source organism: Deinandra increscens subsp. villosa (assembly GCA_039602395.1). NCBI lineage: Eukaryota > Viridiplantae > Streptophyta > Magnoliopsida > Asterales > Asteraceae > Deinandra > Deinandra increscens. The sequence goes on from JBCNJP010000006.1 coordinate 32,238,795, forward strand.
CGAAATTGTAGTTTCGCTAAGTAGACCACAGTGTCGCACACGGCGAAACAGATAGATTCGCGACATTGGTCTCGGCGACACTGACTAGATCAGTTTCGCCGAGAAACTGTAGTTTCGCTGCGAAATTGTAGTTTCGCCGAGGGCGAAACAGCAGTTTCGCTGCGTATCACGGCGAAACTGTCAGCGAAATTTGGGCATGACCGCTAGACAGTTTCGCTCGAGACTGTGAACTTTCGTTCAGTTTCGCTGGACGAATGCTTAGTTTCGCTGGACGCGACTTTTGAAATTTAAATTGCCGAAACTCGTTTTAAGCCCAGTTTTTCGCAATCCAAACCTACACACACCATAAACGCAACAAGACGAGTACAATGCGGGTCCAAAACAGGGTATAACTCCAGTTTAAGGTGCCAAAAATCTTTGTTGACTATTCGGTTCAAAAACCCCCAAAAACTTTGAATCTGGAAACGATTACAGATGCGGTAAAGCGATTACACAACTATGAAACATACGAACCTTTACACGAAATCAGTTAAACTATGGACAGAAGAAAGAGATGGAACAGTTTGGCGAACTTGGAGTTTCGCGAGTGGGTTTGCAGGTTGGGTGTGGTTAGGGTTTCGGTGAGACTGACCGAGATTCTCGATGAAAGATATATATACAGTGACAGTTTCGCTCGTAATTTCGCTCGGCGAAACAATAGTTTCGCCAAAGCGAAAGAGCAGATTCGCTCGATACAGGGATTAACCAGATCAATTTCGCCGATGACGAAAGTATAAGTTCGCTGAGAGCGCGTGCGGCGAAACTGAGCGGGCGAAACATAGTTTCGCTGGAAACCCTAAAAATCCAATTTTGACCAAATTTTGATTTTGACTTTTGGAAAACCGACAAACACACACAAAACGTCAAATTATTTACAAAGTATCGATCTTATCAAAAATAACGCAGACAGAAAATCTTTTTGAGCTTTTTCAAATGTAAATTAAAACAACTATACAAGCAGATACTAATTTAATTTGTGAGAAAGATCCAGACGTGAAATCACATCAACCGATACGCATCATACGCATTTCAATTTCAATTTTAATCAGCATGCACGTCAAGCAGATCCCGAATGCATCATATTGATATTAAGCATGCACTAATAGTATTTAACATTTTTGGATATGCTTAAGGTATATTAATCAAGCACTGATTACCCAGCCTCACTCTATCAAAGATGTTAACAAGTCATCATATTTATCATTATTTTTCTTTTAATTCTTTTTCAAATGAGATATACGTTCATGATGTTTCATGCAAAAATAAAGCAGAACCCTAAGAGAACAGCAATCAGGTCGGCCGCTAAGCACGCAGAGAAAGCCCGATACACTTAGGAAAATAAAAAGGAAAAATAAAGCAGAAATCGTGTATATCAACAACAATCAGGTCGGCTTGTGGGCACGCAGAGAAAGTCCGATGATATACACTAAACACCAAGAAAATAAAGCAGAAAACTCAATCAGCAGGTGATCAGGTCGGCCGCCTAGGCACGCAGAGAAGACCCACTGAGTCGAGTGTAAAAATGGCATAAAGCCTTATTTGCAAAGCATGCGTACATCAGAACATCTCTTAATTGGCAGAATCATTGCAACACTTATCAAGAAATGAAAGCTAAAGTAAATCAGGCAAGCGTTATGTTTATATCCTACTCATAGATATCATATTAGGCATACACACTCAAAGATCATACAAGCACAATGCAGCCTTTATTTTTACTCTATCCATGGCAGATAACGCAGGTTGATAAACAATCATTTCTCACAAGGTCGGATCAATTTCTCATTTTCATTTTTTTTTGAAATTTTATTATTTATGTACCAAATTTTCTGAGGACTTCAATTTTCCCCCAAAATCCACAAATACTCTATTTTTGGATTTTCAATAAAGAAATTAAAAAATAAAGTGATTCGATCGATACTTGACACAAAAAGGAAAGACAGACACTGGAAAGGAGGCACACAATCGAAGAAAAGTTTGACAGGAAATCCGCTTCGAATTCATGAAATTTAGGTATTTTAGTGTGATTTACCCCCAATTCCCCCACAAAATAACGGTAAGGACATCACAAAGCAGTTAAGAGAGAATTGCAAGGTAAATGAAACTAAAATACTCCCCTGATCATATTCAGATGACGAATGGCCAGAAATCATTTGTGGAGAACTGCATTATCATGATTTCTTGATGTCCAGATTCAGTTCCGACCGTCACCTGATTCATTGACAAAATGAAATTGGCATTCAGGTTTAGACAATAACAAACAAGATGAAGTGAAATTTAAAGAAGTATTTACAAAAAGGTTTATTTAATCCCCCCTTTTTTTTTTTTATTTTTTTATTTACCAAAAATTTAAAATGTTATCATGCCCAGCATTTTAATAAGCTCATAAAAGCGGGGTTTATCAAAGGTTTTAGTAAAAATATCCGCTTTTTGAGCTTTGGTTTCGATGGGGACAACATCAATAAACCCTTTTTCCTGAGCATCACGGATTGCATGAATCCGTGTTTCAATATGTTTGGTTCGGGAATGATGAATTGGATTCTTGGAAATTCCGACGGCAGCTTCGTTGTCGCAGAACAACGGTGTATGAAGAAAATTAATCCCGTAATCCATCATCTGATGTTGAATCCACAGCACTTGGCAGCAGCAACTAGAGGCAGCAATGTATTCGGCTTCGCCTGTAGATAAGGAGACTGTTGTTTGCTTCTTGCTTTGCCACGAAACCAAGCATTCCCCCAAAAACTGGCATCCCCCAGAAACAGACTTTCTATCAAGTTTGCATCCTCCGTGATCACTGTCTGAATAAGAATTAAGCTCAAAACTTCCACCCTTAGGATACCATAAGCCCAATCTTGATGATCCTTTCAAATAACGGAAGATACGTTTGACCGCCTTTTCATGAGATTCCCTTGGATCAGCTTGATAACGAGCACAGTAGCACACAGCAAAGGTGATATCTGGGCGACTGGCTGTGAGATACATGAGGGACCCAATCATTGATCGATACAGTTTCTGGTCAACCCGTTTTCCTTCACTGTCGGGAGTCAAACATGTCTGAGATGTGAAGGGAGTGAGTTCGGCTGAGGCGTCATTCATCTTGAACTTCTTCAGAATCTCCAGAATGTACTTTTCTTGATGAATAAGAATCCCGTCAGGTTTTTGTTCCACCTGCAACCCAAGGAAGAAACACATCTCTCCCATCATACTCATTTCGAACTTTTCTTTCATCAATTCCTCAAACTCGCGACACAACTTCTCATTGGTTGACCCAAAAATGATGTCATCGACATATACTTGAACGATCAGCATTTCACCATTAACCTCTTTCTTGAACAAGGTCATGTCGATGGATCCTCGAGTGAAACCTTTTCCCAATAGATACTGAGTCAAAGTTTCATACCAAATTCTGGGTGCCTGATGAAGACCGTACAGAGATTTATCCAGCTTGTACACTTTGTCAGGAAATTCATGATCTTCGAAACCAGGAGGTTGATTCACATAAATTTCTTCATCAATATCTCCATATAAGAAGGCGCACTTGACATCCATTTGATACACCTTGAAATTTTTGTGCGCAGCATGAGCCAGGAATATTCGAATGGCCTCGATTCGTGCAACGGGTGCAAAGACTTCAGTATAGTCAATGCCTTCTTCTTGATAAAAGCCTTGAACCACAAGTCTTGACTTGTTTCTGATCACCACACCTCTATCATCAGGTTTGTTTCTGAAAACCCACTTTGTGCCGATTGGAACCTTGTTTTCTGGAAGGTCCACAAGTTGCCAGACCTTCAGCTTTCTGAATTGTTGCAGCTCAGCCTGCATGGAGTCCACCCAACTTGGATCTGCAAGAGCTTCATCTATGTTTTTAGGAACAATCTGAGACAGAAAACACGCAAACAAACATTCATTAATCAATCCTGACTGATGACGAGTCCTCACTCCATCCGTAATCGAGCCAATGACGAGGTCATGTGGATGATCCTTTAAGGTTTTGAGGTTTAAGTCAAGGTGAGGGGGAGCGGGTTCGGTGGTTTGTGGTAGTTCATGAGATGAAGATGGAGGATCGGGTTGATGTGGGGTTTCTGAGGATGAGGATGGATGTGTTTTGTTGTGGAATTTCAGGTTGAGGGGTGATAATCACGAGAGGAGGATTGTCATTTGCTTCAGCTAGGATAGGAAGATTGAATGATTTGAACAGTGTGTCTGAATCATAAAACCATTCGGGTCCAGTTCCTGTGTTGGGAGAGTTAGATTCTTGCCAGTCCACGTAGTAAGATTCCTGCACAATACGAGTACGTTTGTTATAAACACGATAAGCCTTTTGAGATGAAGAATACCCCATGAAGAAACACTCATCGGAGACAGCTCCAAATTTTGTGATTTGAGCTTCGGTATTCAGCAATGTGCACGAGCAGCCAAACGGCCTGAAGAAGTCAATCAGCGGCTTCCTTCCGTGATACAGTTCGTATGACGTCTTCATTTTATCTTTTACAATCAGGACACGATTCAGCACGTAGGACGCACAATTCACGGCTTCAGCCCAGAAAATGATCGGCAACTTTGATTCAATCAGCATAGTGCGAGCAGCTTCAACCAGTGTGCGATTCTTCCTTTCAGCAACCCCATTCTGCTGTGGAGTTCTTGCTGCACTATATTGGCGAAGAATACCTTTGTTTGCACAGAATGAGTCAAAGATCTGATTTCGAAATTCAGTTCCGTTATCACTTCTGATTGCCTTGACTTTCTTGCTTCTTGAGCTTTCCACGGACAGAATGATATTTTGTAGAGCTTCAGTCGTTTCACTCTTGTGCTTCAAGAATCTGACCCAAGAGTACCTGGAAAAATCATCAGTCACAACAAGACAGTAAGTTCTCTTTCCCAAACTTGGTACACTAATAGGTCCAAATAAATCAGTGTGGAGCAATTCTAAGGGACTTGAAATAGAATTCTCCAATTTGGGCTTATGTGGCTTCTTATGTTGTTTTCCTTTAGCACATGAAAGACATTTTTCAACAACAGAAAAATCTTTGTATGGAAGACCTCGGACCAAATTGTTTTTAACAAGGTTGTTTAGAATTTTGAAGTTTATGTGTCCTAGACGTCTATGCCACAAGAAGCACTCAGAAACAGATGCCTTTGAAAGTAAACAAGTCATGGAGGAATTGAGAGATGCAGTTGAGGTCAAATTCAGCAAGTATGTGTCATTGATGCGAGGCGCACGCATCGCCACCATCTCTTCGGACACAGAAAATTCAGGCTTGAGGAACAGGCATTCATTTGCTTTGAACAATACTGGAATATTCTTGTCGCAGATTTGTGATACGCTCAGAAGATTAAACTTTAATTCGGGTACATGATTGACGTGTTCCAGAGTAAGAGACCCAGTTGACACGTCTCCTTGACCAACCATCTTACCACCCCTTTTATTTCCTGCAAAAGACACGAATCCACCATCCAAGATTCTATAATTTGTGAGCAGGTCTTTCATCCCTGTCATATGCCGAGAGCATCCCGAATCAATATGCCAGTAACTGTTCTTCGGGAGTGCCTGGCAATACAAAACGAGAAATTACTTAATAACTGGTACCCAGACTTTTGCATTACCGGGATTTGTGACTTTCTGTTTTCCCCCAAAGAATTGTTTTACAAAGTTGGTTACCTTGTGTCCAAAGGATCTATCATGGTTTGTTCGATTTAATTTTTCTTTACAATTTTTAACAACATGATCATCCTTACCACATCTGAAACAGTGAGACCTGTGACTTGTGCAAGAGGAGGTTTCTGAAGTACTTTCCTCCTCAGAATCTGATGTTCTATAATCAGAGTCACTGTTGGTTTCAAAATCCACTTTTGTTTTATCTTTTGAAATCCTTGGATTATTGTTTTTCAAAAATGATTCCTTCTTTCGAGAAATATGTTTTTCTGTAGGTTCTGAAATTCGTATTGGTGTAAAAGAAGGAATTGGATTAGAAAGAAATTTGTTGAATCGATTTTGAGATGTACTAGCATGACAAGGAACATTTTCATTTGAAACAAATCTTTCTTGACTAACAGACACGGACTCTTCACTACTGCTATCTAAAGAAGAACTACTGCTAGCTACGCTATTGTCTGAACTAGACTTCTTGGAATTAAAACTACTGCTTGAAACAGACTCCTTAGAATTTAAACTACCGCATCCAAGCCCACTTGTGTTACCGTATCCATTATCATAATCCTCCCTGATCTCCTTATGGTTCACTCCTTCTAGACCTGCATGCAGACTGTTAGCATCACTAGGAATTAAATCATTTAAGGGATGAGGTTTCGGAGTAGGTGAATAACAATGCGTGCTAGGAGGAGGATAAACCTTAGGAAACACATTCCCATTGTTCTCCATGCCTATTCCGGTTTTTATTTTAGCTCCTCGTTGTTTAACGAGCATCTCTTCAACTTTCATTTGTGAAACGGTCCATCTATCTAACTTGGTCTGAAGTTGAGAGGTTTCAAATTGGGCTAATGTGACTCTTTCAGAAAGCATGTTTATTTCAACATTTTTTGCAAGAAGAGTTTGTTTTAAATGTTCATTTTCATGCATTGCTTCATTTAATTTCACAAAATATTTTGCTTCATTTTCTTTTAATTGGGTGTTCATGGTTTTTAATTCGTTGTTGGTATCAATCAACAATCGATTGGCCTTGTAGATGCCGAACAAACGAATTCTACAAGGATGAGAGCACATATCTTGAACAGATTCATATGAGAGTTCCATTATAACCTTTTCTGCAGCCAGGGCTTTTTCACATGTGCATGCTGGTGTGCTTGCAGTTTTCTCATTCACCTTCTTCTCAGCTTCTTCCTTCTGACAACTGTTAACTGTGTGCTCATGGCTTTGTTCCTGAATTTGAGCTGCAAGAGCTTGATTGATGGCTTCCTCGGTTTCAGAGACCTCCGAACTCCAGTCGAAGTTAGTCAGAAGAGCCACTTCTTTGGTTGGCTTGGCTTCTGCTTTGTCAGTGATAGGAATGGCACGAGTTGCTGGCTCAGAGGTAGGTTCAGTGACAATTGGACTTGGGCACTCCCTTTTGAAATGGCCGAGTTGCTTACAGTTGTAGCATCTGAGCTTGGCCTTGTCGAAACCGACTCTTCCATTTTGGTTCTTGAAGGTGTTTCTCCCAGTGCGTTCGAAGAATTTTCTAGCTCGAACAGTTAACATGGCCATTTGCCATTTCAGGTCAGTTTCTTCTAAATCATCTGGATCAACTTGGTACATGTCCTCAGCAGTCAGAGTCGAACCTTGAAGTTCTCCAGCAGCGAAAGCTTGATAGCTGTTAGTAAACAATGAGAACAATCCCATGTATTCAGGTGAAATCTGGGATGTTTGCTGATTAGTGGCGGAAGCAGATGCAGTTGAGGATGACCCAGATTGAAGTTGTGAGAAAGCTCCTTTGGGTGTGACGGTTGAGATGAAAGCGGAATTTGGAGAGTAAACTTTGGTTGGACCCATGGTTTGATTGTATTCTCTCCTTTGCACATCCAACTCAAAGGATTTTAGCTTGTTAATAACATCCATGAGCTTGTAGTCGGGAAAACTTCTTTCTTGCTTTAGCATGCGAACCTGAATGCTCCACTCGGGAGGAAGAGCATCCAGCAGCTTCTTGATTTGTTCTGAGTTAGTGAGTTGAGCATCATATTTCTTCAGATTGCTTGATACAGTTAGGAAGCGATTGGTCAAATCCACTAGCTTTTCGTTCTTCATGCTTGTGAATGAATTGAATTCTTTGGTGGCTTGGGCTTCCTTGTCCTTCACCAGGTCTTCATTGCCATCATAGAACTCACAGAGAGCGTCAAACAAACTCTTTGCGTCAGTGTGCTCAGCAAAACGGTTGTAGATTTCTTGTGACAGGCATAGAGAAAGGGCACCGAGAGCCTTTTGATCACGATCAATGAGTTTCAAGTCCTTCTCAGAGAATGAAGACGGAGTATTGTTGATCTGTGTTACTTCACCAGTTGTAGTTGTAGGAACGTGAGGTCCATTGACAATTGACAACCATTGATTATAGTCGGTGTACAAGAAGAACGATTTGAGACATCTTTTCCAATCCTCAAAATTGTCGCCATTGATCAGCCTTGGAGGTCTGTTTGGAGCAATACTCTCAGTGTCACCAGCATTTGTACCTGACGCCATCTTAATTCAGCCTGAAATAAGAAAGACAAAGAACAAACCAAGAACAAGACAAAATGATTAGTTTCGCTGGGAGATATAGTTTCGCCAGCAATTTCGCTCGGAAATCCTGAACAGGTGAACAATTTCGCTGGATTTTATAATTTCGCCAGCAATTTCGCTTGACAATACTGAACCAGATCAGCAATTTCGCCAACTAGTTTCGCTGTATGCACGGGCAGTACTTTCGCTCGGAAATACCCGATGACACACAGTTTCGCTAGCTAGTTTCGCTGGAAACTGGTTTGAACTTTCGTTCAAGAAAAAGACAATAGTTTCGCTTCTCGAATTTCGGCGAAAGAATAGTTTCGCTCGGTGATGGTAGTTTCGCTCGGTGATAATCCGGCGAAACTGCCAAATGACTTGATAGTTTCGCTGTTTGAAGGCACAGTTTCGCTGAATAAACAGCAGTTTCGCCCAGAACAGAAAACCCTCTTTTTGAAGAAGAAATGATCAGAAATCAACCCAAATCACTATGGATTAATGATCGGTTGATTGCCTAGTGTTCAAGACATCAAAACACACAATATTCAATCAATTTCCAGTCCAAAACAAGCTGATTTCAGAATCAAATAGATTTTTCAAAGTTTTACCCAAAAACACTCAAAAACACCAAAATCAAGAGCACAGAGGCTCTGATACCATATTGTTGGTCCTCACTGATCTTTATCAGTGCAAATGAAGGTGTTTTTGAGAAGAAAACCAAATAAACAACACAATATAAGATTTCCAATGACTAAAATGGTTTTCTAGCCTTGAACAATCTCAATATGAACCAATAGATTGATAAGTGATGATTAACAAGCTACAATATACTGAAATAAGCTCCTAGCCGTCACCAAAACTCACCAAATGAAGATTTCTTGTATTAGGGTTCAATATGCTTGAGAAAGTTGCAAAAGGCTGCACAAGGCTGCGTATTTATACTGTCCAGTGAACAGTTTCGCTGGCAGTTTCGCTGGCCAAGCGAAACTGTCACTGAGACAGTCTAACCTAGGTACCGAGCGAAACTACAGTTTCGCTCGGTAGCTTACAGTTTCGCTAGCCTACCAAAACCTAACATTTACAAGAAACTAAACTATTACAATCAAACTAAACAAAAGATGAATTCCTCCCTACATTGATCTTCAATGAATATTGTGTTTAGTTCTTATTATTTTATTTCTCTATAGAGGTCAAGTGTGCAGCACTTTTTATAGTTTGATGGTAATTTCTTTTTGATGCTGTGTTTTGAAAATATCAGATCAATTTTGGTGGCCTGTTAATATTGTCCATGCAGTTTGCTGATGAAGAAGGTCAAAGAGAGCATGTATGGCAAACTTCTTGGGCTGTAAGCACTTGAAATCTGCCTATCCAGTCCAGGTATGTACACAACATTCATCCATAATTCTGCTCCCAACAGCAGCAAGCCAACAATGCTTTATAGTTTTTGTTATTACTATCTTACTTTTAACTGGTCTTTTTCTTATAACAGATCGAAACTATTCTGGAACACTAGTTTTGTGTTGGGTCAACTCGCAACTATGCAGAATTTTGGGTTGGGTTGAGATGTTAACTATTCAACAGGAGGTTATCATTGTCACTATTATATGGTTCCGTAGTCACAGGTTTGTTAATAATTTTCAACCAGCTATATTATTCTTTATATTGGAAAATTATCGAATAATCTAGATGTATTTGAACACTATTGTTAAGATGTTAAGTAGAGTTAGTGTGTTAATAACTTATAGGGCTCTAATCTTTAGGTACAGGAGCAAATGGTGACAATGGGGCTTTTTTGACTTATTTAGGTTACAGCTGCTATTTCTGGCAACTTTAGCAGCTTTTTTTGACTTATTTACCTAGATTATATTGTAAAGGACATAGAGACGAGTTCGTGGCCTTTTGAATCATTCCAATCCGAGTTCGTATGACCAAGATATGACAGAAACAAGCTTAACGGGTCAAAACGCACCCATCAGGTTACAGCTGTGATTTATGGCAATTGTAGCAGCTGATTTTGACCAATTTAGCTCGATGATATGGTAAAGGACATGGAGACGAGTCTGGGGCCGTTTGAATCACCTCAATTGGAGTCCGTATGAGAAAGATAGGAGAAAAACCGTTTCCTTGTAAATGATATTGTGTTGGCTAGATTTATTATTATAGATTTATTGTTAAATCTATTTGTAAACTCATGATTACTTTGTATTGTTGTTAAATGTATTTTTATTTTGTAATATTAGATTAATTATCATTATTTGTAGAAATTAGTAAATCCACAAAAATATTTTTTTTAATTTTGTCATAAAATGCACGACACGCAGTTTTGCGTGTCATAAACAGACGACACTAAAAATATATAATTAATTAAAAATTATTAAACACAAACGACACCCTTTCTTGACGCGCAAAATGGGTGTCAAGAATGGAGTGTCATGGATAGCGCGTCATCGTTCGCGCGTCAAGAGCTTCTTGACACGCATTTTGCGCGTCAAGAAGCTTCTTGACCCCCGCATCCTTGACGCGCATTTGCGTGTCAAGAAGGCCCTTTCTTGACGCGCAATGCACGTCAAGAAAGCCAGTTTTTGTAGTAGTGTACACCAGAATTTCTGCAGTAGTTCTGTACAAATAGAAGAATTATCAAAACAAACAGAAAGCAACAGTCATAAAATAGCTGAACTACAAGAAGAGTTGAAAGTGATGAAGAAAAACAATAAGCAACAATTCAATCAGATTTCTGATCAGCTGAGAGCCTTACAAGAAAAGGACTGGCAGCTAAAAGGAGGAAAACAAGAGTCGTTACAAAATCAGAAAGAGGAACTGAATAAGATGGCTCAAAAAGCACTGCAATTCTATGAAGCCAAAGGAGAAGAGCTGCTAAATAAGATCAAAGAAGATTTCAGCCTTCTACACAAGGAAATAAAAGAAGAAAGCTCAAATCTGATAAAGATAAATTCCGATCAGATTCTCCTAGAGAAAAGAATGAAGAATTTATCCACACAAGTAATAGGAGCCAACCCACTTAAGAAATCCATAGAAAGGAAGGCCACAACTCTCCCGGTCATCAATCTTGATGACTCTCCTCCCAGCTCAAAGCGAAAGACAGCTCCTGATGAAATCGAATCCTCTCCCAAAAGAAAGAAACATGATCAACACAAGCCCAGCCTAACTCCTGATCACTCGATGCCACCACCACCACCAAGACCACCCACACAGAAATCTAGTCAGCCAGTGGGTCCACGTTCATCAGGTACCTCCATCAAAATTCATGCTCCAGGAACCTCAAAACCCACCAAGGAATCTGAGAAAGGCAAGAAGAAAGACACAAATTCAGGGGGAGACCTCAATGTTCCTGAGATTTCAATGGCCTCTCAGTCTCTATTTGAAGACAACTACGAAAAAGAAAAAAGGATTGAAGAGGAACTATGGCATGAAAAGAGGAGATGTGAAGACATATTCCTCCAAGAAACAAAACAACCTCCTCAAATGAGCCCAATGAGCAAAAAGATATTTGAGGAGAAAATCAACAACGTGACTTTTGAAAGAAACTGGATACACTCAGATGCCACCATTCTAGAGCTTGATTAAGTCAAAGAAAGATAAGAAAAGGGAAATCCTTTCACTCGCTACTTTAACTCCTACAGGATCACAACCACTACAAACAATCGTCAACCTTACACATTTATTGATGCTGATCTTGATCAACTTAGTGAAATGCACATCCTGTCCCTCATCAAAAGTTGTATAACAAATGGCTCAACAAGTGTCAAGAACAGAAGAGCAATACATCGACTCAGAGAAGCAGGGAAGAAGATATACAACAGATTTGCCCTGGTTGACTATGAACTGGCCATACACATAAATCTAATGAAACTTGCCATTCAGTCTGCAAATGAAGAGCTTCCCTCTGAATTAAAGTGGATAGGATCCAAAGTAATTCCAAGCACTAGCGAAATAATGATCTGCTTCAAAAATCATAACAAACAGAAGAGGTTCTTCAAAACAGCCAGTGTCATGCTTACTCCGATGCATCTCTAAGATTCATTTCATTCCTACTAAATGAAAACAGAGAGACTGGACCTGAGACTATAAGAAGAAGGGAACTCATGATCAAAACAATAGAAGATCTAAAGCAACACATAATGTTACAAAAGGAACTGCACAAAGCCTGTTGGAGTCCTCTTCCCAAGAAACTATGTGTAAAAGAAGACTCTGTAACTGGATTTCTTTCCTAAAAAAACTGTATTCACAGTGCCATGCATCCTGATGATCTCTCAAAAATTTACATTTTAGTGTTACTTTCTCTTTTTATTTATTTTCTTCAAACACTTAAGGGGAGATTGTTAGAGCACAATGTAATCGTAACACAAAACAGTCAAGTATTAGAAGAAAAGATAAGACACATCCTTAGAAGAGAAAGGATACGAAAGTATGTATGAATTATAGATTTCTGCATGATTTCTGTATTCATACAGAACTACTCCAGAAATTCCGAAGTAGTTATGTACAGAATAAAATCTACAGAAATCCACATTTCTGTAGAAAGCTTCTAATGGGAAGCATCAACAGTCTTCAAAGCAGAGTCCGGAAGGAGTTTTGGATTATCAGAAGATAAATATTATGAGAAGAACAATTTCTATCTTTGTGTGAAGAACAAGCAAATTGAATGCCAACTTGGCATTAATCAAGAAGGCAGTTGAAGACAGTTGAAAAAGAGATAAATTGAATATGTTCAGTTTATCTCTATATACTCTGACACACTCCAACATCAACCGTCCTCAACCACCTTATCCAAATACAACTTGCTACATCTGCCTATAAATAGCAAGCTGACTTCACCAAACAAAGTAAGACATCAAGCATACAGTTCAATATTTTCTCAAAGCAATTACAACATCACTTCCATAGAAAAGTTATTTCTGTTGATACATAGTTATACTATAAACTCGTGTAAACCATTATTTACATTTGAGATATACAGAATAACCCTTTTATGAATTGTTGTCTTACAATTTGATTTACTTTCCGCAACTTATTTATCTTGTTTAAATCAAATTATGCCAACATTGTTAAAGACCCCTTCAAGGGACCCAACACCCTGCATCAAAAATGAAAACTTGTGGTTTAGATTCTATACATATGGAATGTTGAGGTTTTATGGTGGTTATAAATTTTAGTGTGGAAAATTGATTAGTAAGCAATAGGACTGATCATGATTTGTAGAATCTGATTAGGAGTAATTTGATGCTCCATGAGGAAATTACCTTGAACTTTTGAAACATATCAAGAGATTATAGGCGTCACTTTGAAAATGTAGGGTAATGCTTTGTTAGCATTTGTCTTGGGAAAGGGAAAGTACTTAATGGAAACTTAAGGACATGGAATTCGTAAGAAAAATTCAGAATACAAATAGGGTTGCGAGGGGTACTAGCGAGTACGCACTCCGATCGAAGAATGGCAACCAGTGTTTGAGATTCTAGTTGATCTTGTTATTGCATGAATCTTGTGTGGTCGTTACTGTTCGAATTGACGAACAGACGGATTTGAGAATGGACAAGATCTGGGGTCCGAACCCTAGCTGAACTCCAAGTTCAGGGGTGTCCGAAGGTGGTCGGAACTCCAGGTTCGGAGCCGGTTCGGACCGGGTTCGGAGGTACCCCAGTTCAGAAAGAAAGTTTAGTATAAATAGTGTTATCGAAGAATGGCAACCAGTGTTTGAGATTCTAGTTGATCTTGTTAGTGCATGAACCTTGTGTGGTCGTTACTGTTCGAATTGACGAAGAGACAAATTTGAGATTGGACAAGATCTGGGGTCCGAACCCTAGCCGAACTCCAAGTTCGGGGGTGTCCGAAGGTGGTCGGAACTCCATGTTCGGAGCCGGTTCGGACCGGGTTCGGAGGTACCCCAGTTCGGACAGAAAGTTTAGTATAAATAGTGTTATCTTTGTATTTCTGTGTAAGTTTTTGTCCAGTGTCTGTGTTGAGAGGGGAGGTTCTGTCCAACATCCCCCGGAGCTTAATTGTTGTATACTCCTTCGGTCATGTAATCATTCGACACGAATCAAAGACAAAACTTCCGTCTCATCCATAGAATCGATCCGTATACGGTTTTTCAGTTGGTATCAGAGCTGTTGGCTCTTTATATGGTCGAAATCTATCATTTTTCTTCATTTCGAGACGTTAAACCTTCGGTTAGGGGTGATTGAAAGTGTTTCTGATTGATTTCAATCAATCGAGTCTTTCTGAGTCATGTTGTTACCTAACAGAAGCCTCTAGATGTCAAAATTCGATCAAATTTTGAGACTGGTTCGATTTCAAAATATTCCAGTTCGAGTTCGGACAAGGTTTGGCCGAAGAACAGATCTGAAAAATAACCGCTCCAAACTCCAGGTTCGGACACAGTTCGGACATGTTCGGACATCCGAAGGTCAGGTTCGGAGGAGGTTCCGATGGTCAGGTTCGGACTAGGTCCGAAGGTCAGTTTCGGAGAGGGTTCGGAGGATCGGGTTCGGAGGTAGATCGGACAAGGTTCGGACGAGCTCGGAAGCATTTTTAATGAAGCAATTTTGTTCAAGAAAAAAAAATTCGCGCTAACCTGGCGGCACGGCCCCAGCCAGGGGCTCTGCCCCTTGGACCTCGCCAGGGGCTGCCGCCCCTTGGACCCTGCTTCTCAGGGGCGCTGCCCCCGAACCCCTGTTAGGTGGGAATTTTAAAGAAGCGGATCAGTTACCGAGTTTACCCTTGATTCGGTAGCTGTGGGGTGTTATATTTGAAGAAAATCCAGATTCTGATACTTGTTACGAGTTAGTGATCGAATTTCAAGAAATGAGTTTGTGAGTAGTCATTGTTGTTCTTGATGATGGACAGAGATTCAAGAATACATGTGTCTGATGATGGACAGAGATTCGGAGACATGGTTATGATTACTTTGGGAACGTTTGTCGGAGATTATCTTTCTACACAAACTAAAGATTAAGTGATATTAAAGATTTCGTTGTGGGCCACTTGAGTTTATCATTCCACTAAAAAGAAAGAATTTGTTCCTGCGGGGTTTGGAATCATAGAAAATTGAAAATTCGAATATTTCACTTGTTTAGGGGGAAAATGTGGACCCTAAAAACTTTCAAAGTTTCATAATTGGAAAAGTGAATATTCAAAAGCAATCAGTTCAGGGATGATGGTGGTTTTTGATCTTCATGAAAATGTGGTATATTTTGATGTTCGTGCGAACCGATATATCAAAGTTTTCAATTATGGTTTGGAACTCTCTGTCATATGCCCGATACTTTCTTGAGTTGTGGGAAGACTTAGTCAGATTCCAGTGTGCAACGAGATATACGTTTACCGGAGTAATATATTGGGATGGATTTGATGCTAAGGGGGAATTTCTGTGATTGAAGATGCTGATCATGTCTGTTTTCATAAAGATCAGAATGTGTTACAATTCGGTGAAGATTGAAGATTATTATCAAGATGCAGTTATGTTTGTGTGTCTTTACAATTTCCAGATACAACTTATGAAGTGAACCATTATCATACATGCCGGTTCCAATTGGATGGTTGCGCTTGAAGCTAGGGGAATTTTATTGGTTGTGGAGATTGTACAAGATTCGAACCGTTTCCTGCATACCTGAAGTTTCAGTTCAAGGGGAGTTTGCTGATAATCAAGATTCAAGATGTAGCAGACCGAATGATGAAGATTGCTAGAAGATCAATGTCTGGATTTGACAATAACGTCCAAGGGGGAATTTGTTAGTGCATGAACCTTGTGTGGTCGTTACTGTTCGAATTGACGAACAGACAGATTTGAGAATGGACAAGATCTGGGGTCCGAACCCTAGCCGAACTCCAAGTTCGGGGGTGTCCGAAGGTGGTCCGATGTGACAACCCGTCCAAATCAGGTCAAACCTCTCTCCGTTGACTTTCGTTGACTTTTAATTACATGATAATTATGTGAGTTACTGCTTTAATACATGATTAACTGTGATAGTTAAATGATTAACCAACTTCAATTCCACTTCTAGCTAGAATATATACGTACGTAAAATAATACGTCCTTCGTATATTAACTGTGGAATTTCAATGATAAGAAAACTAAATATAAAAATGGAATTTTTATATTTTATCAAACCGAATCAAAATATTAAGTCATTTCATGAACTTAAAACGAATACAAAGCACTACGTTGTCAAGACTTAGCCACCTTTCCAAACGTTTAGCCTATTGGGCCCGGTAAGCCCAATAAGCCCAAAAATGTCCGGATCAACCCGAAAACTTAACCAAAGGTTCACCTCAACGTACCGAGTAAATCCCTCGACTCGGATACCTGACCCGCGGCCCGAAACACATTGGGCCGAGACGGCCCAATCCTTTCCTCCTTTCTCTCTCGCGGCCCGGTTCCATCTCCAAATATTAATGGGCCTCGGCCCGTTCCACCATCTAAACCGTAATGGGCTTCGGCCCATAACCTTTTCCCATTTCGATTGGGCTTCGGCCCAATTGTAAAACAATTAATTAAATTGTTATAAACCCATTAGTTTTTATAAAAACTAACCCAACATTTAAACCATTAATATTTTATAAAATTTGGGTTAACAACTTTTATAAAAATAAAAACCACCATTCCATTGGATTAATTATACTTGGATTTTATTTTAAAAAGTTATGATTTTTATAAACCCCTAACCTCTACATATTTTATAAAAGTTACTAGACTTTTATAAAATTTATGTCAACTAATCAAAAAGGCTAGGAAGCATGAGAACTTGACAACACATTAAAACCTAGTGGTTAATAACCTTAAACATGATTATAAAAGGGAGACCAATGTCCCCTTTGGTTCCCTTGCACCCAACCAAACAAACCACACCTTTCTCTTCCTCTTCTCCCTCAACCGGCCGACAACCACCACCCCCCACCGAGCTGCCGCCGCTGCCCCACTGCCGGCCACCATCCGGCCACCGTAGCGCCGTCGCCGGACCACCACAGCCCCGCCGGACCGCCGCCACCCCACCTCCCTTTCTCGGTTTTTCTTCTCACACCTTTGTGAGTATTCTAAACCCCTTTTCTCCTATATTTCTTACATAGTTACCACCCAAGAAAGCCTACAAGTCTTTACAACAATCCACAAATAATCAAAGAATGCTTGGTTTGCAAGAAACAACTAACTAAACTCTCCTCTTAACCTCCATTCTTTCAAAGATCATTTGGTGAAACACATTGTGAAACCTTTTGGATAGTAGCATATGTGCACCTTGATCATACTTATGAAATCCAAGGATTTCATAGTTAGTTGCTTGCAAATCTTAAGCCTCTTCATAAAATATGACTAAATAATATTACTTGTTATTATTTATTTTTGGTCCTAACACATGCATTAGTGTTAGTAGATTATTATTTACATTCCATGTCCTAACATTATTATGTGTTAGTTGATTGTTATTTATATTTAAAGTCCTAACACCAATGTGTTAGTTGATTGTTTATTTACATTTATAAAAGTCCTAACACCAATGTGTTAGTTGATTGTTATTTATGTTTATGTTACATGTTAAAACAATATTAAAACAAGATGAAATGATTAAGCAAAAGTTACATATGTAACCTATGACTAAAACAAAAGGAATGTTACTTGTTTTAGTAAAAGTAACACATTAAATGTGTTATAAAAAGAAATCAAGACATAAAGAATATATTAAATTCTTGCTAAATTTAGTAAGAATAATATTTATGTCAAATGATTAATTTGACATAAATACTTGGATTTATTACAAGTTTTAACCTTTCTTAAAACTTGCTAGAAATGGACATTTTTCTATAAAGAGGTCACACTTGAAAATAAATATTTTTATAAAAGATTTTTATAAAAATAAATCAAGACAAATCATTGGCTTTAAATGTTTACAAGGACTTTTAATATTACTTTGATGAAAACAAAGTATCCAAAAATGAACTAACGTCCGTTGGAGATTTTAAATAAAAGTCAAGTTTTATAAAGACAATGTCATATAAATCCAAGCGTCGTTAAGATATTTTGAGAAACTTATATATTTCATGGAAATGAAATATTAAACGTTTTCAAAAAAATAAATGATTGAATGATAGAAATTTTGAACATTCCTTCTAAGGTTTATGCTTTAAAAATAAGACAAACGTTAATAATTATTTTGACAAATAATTATTTGCAAATGATATACGTCTTATTTACCAAAGCATTGTTAATCATAATTATTTAATATAATTATAACTTGCAAGATTAACAAATCCAATATGTAATTATTTACTTAAAATAATTATGCGAACTTGTGAAAATAATAATAAGTACTATTATTCCTTTAAAACACAATGTTCAAAACTTGGTTGAATTATTATAAATAATCAATCTTTGGTTATATTTATTAACATAAATATAAATCATCACCGAACGTATTTAATTAATAAATACGAGTTAACGGGTTTTCAAACGTTTTCAAACGGATTAAAACGTCAAGACTTGACCGGTATCACTTGGGTGACTTATGTTGCTCAAATGATCATAGACCTTATGCATATGTTATTTAATTATTTAGGGCGTTACGTGCTACCGTCCTTCACTGCTTATTTTCCGATTATCTGCTGAACCTGTGAGTTTCACGGCCCCTTTTCCTTTTAACAGCTTTATACTTGGGGGAGAAATCATGAAAACTGATTAAATGCTTTTTACTTAATATTATGGTTTATTTGTTAGCCGTATGACTACTTGTTCTCTTACTGATTGCCCAACTTGGTACATTATCGTTATAAACGTTTGTACAACCGAAATCCCATCATTAATTGATTTCAATTAGTTCTGTACGAAACGATAGCTAGTGAATAGATCTATTTGGGTTGACAACCCTACCCTAACTGGTAGCTCCAGTTCTGACTCCGGATTGTCTGGGGGTACACGTCAGTTATTCTGCACTGTTTAACATCTCTGGGCAAGAGATGCCGGGTGGGTAAACCGTTAGTATTTGAAATCAAGGTTCAGGTGAGATCATACAACCACAACAATAAACCCTGATAATATTTAAGTATACCGAAACTGTTTTACAACTGTTTTACAACTGATTTACAACTGTTTAACTATCGAGTCCTAAACCTGTGAACCTCACCAACTTTATGTTGACCCGTTTTATATTCATGATTTCTTAGGTAATTGACGAGACTTTCTGAAGACATGCAAATGGGGCTTACAAATGCTATCGGACCTGTCCTTGGAGTCATAGTCCCGACTATCCAACTTAACCGTTTTAAGCTTTTAATAATCATTTAAGACTTATGTTTTTAAATTGTAAGACATTAATGTTTCCACTACTCTTTCCGCTGCAATGAAATGAATTAATGTTTTATGAAGTTTTTTTATTATTAGAAGTTGTTCTATGTATCCTCGACTATGATTCCATTCTCGCTCACACCCGATTCCGTTGACCGGGGTGTGACATCCGAACTCCAGGTTCGGAGCTGGTTCGGACCGGGTTCGGAGGTACCCCAGTTCGGACAGAAAGTTTAGTATAAATAGTGTTATCTTTGTAATTCTGTGTAAGTTTTTGTCCAGTGTCTGTGTTGAGAGGGGAGGTTCTGTCTAACATCCCCCAGAGGTTAATTGTTGTATACTCCTTCGGTCATGTAATCGTTCGACACGAATCAATGATAAAACTTTCGTCTCATCCATAGAATCGATCCGTATACGGTTTTTCAGATCTAATTTAGGGATAGCAAATACTTTTGAGCAAAGTGCTTCGAGTATCCCTTAGAAATTATGGTTTGGTGGATCGAATTGAACTCCCAAGTTCATAAGGCTGACAGCCTGTCAGCATAGATTTTGTGGTTCCAAAGAAGGAAAAACAGAGATAGCTATGAGTAGCTTTGAAAATTGTGAGATTGGTTTGTTAAATTAGAACATTTTGGGAACTAAGTTTGAGGCCTTTATGTGTTTAAATTGTGTGATGCACAACTTGTTATAATTGGTGGTCTTCAAGTAACAAAAAATATAGTAATCGGTATGTGACCGAAAATATTATTGGTGGTCCTCGCACTGCGCATAGTAGGGGAGAGACGGAAAGCTGTTTTGTTATATGCACCTAATTTGCTTGACCGATCAGACAAAGACCCTTGTAATTATGTGAGCAGAAGTTGTATGTTGTATAGTGATGTTGTGTTCCACTAGTAACCCATTGATCTCTCCGGTCTGACATGGTCGTAATCGGTTGTTTAAAGCAAGGTGCTTTGTCTTTCATGAAGTAAGGATCTAATATCCTTCGCTATTGTAGTCGGTCGGCTTGTAATGGAACATTGAAATTGTGGAAGGAGTCTTTAGGACGCCATTGATGGCAAAGACTGCTGACGAGTACGCATCCTTGGGTATATGATAGATCATATTGAATTGATGAGTCCATCAAATTGACATGTGGTCAATAGGACTATTGGATTTCCGTGTGACAGGGTGTGACCACTTCTTTAAAAATGACCTCGCATAGTTTTGGGGGTCCGTTTAGTTGGGACAAATCCGAAGCTCTATGCTTCTTGTTTCCGTTTTGTCTTGTTGGAACAAATCCGAAGCTGAATCCTTCATGTGTTCGTTTTATTGGGACAGATCCGAAGCTGTGTGCTTTATGAGTCCGTTTTGTTAGAACGCCTCTGCAGCTATGTGCTTCTTGGGTTCGTATTGTTGGGACGGCCCGAAACGAATGCACGTTGCCCTAGCAGGATGTTGAGTTGTTGTGACCAGAAAGTTGCGAAGTTGACTCGATGGTTCATATGACATGGAATCAGCTGCGATGTTGTGTTGACATTATGTGTGATTCGTTTGTATTTTTTAGACCTAAGTTAGGTCCCTTAAGTGATAGTTGCGACATTTGCGTTAGGACGCATATAGGGATTGTGTATGCTAGAACCGTGAGTTGTGACAGATTCGTCACGTTGGATGTATGTCCCTCGCGGAGGGCATTCGGTTTAAGTCCATTGATGAAGGGCATTTGGTTGTGTTCGGTTCTAGCAGAAAACCCCCAACTTCCCCTTCGAAGAATCTGATAGTGGGATTGGACTTGTCCAATCCGTTACTTATCGCAGCAATAGGAATGTCACTTCCTATTTTTCACCAAGTTGGGTAATGAGAAAAGTTAGTTGATCCTGGTTCTTTTAGTTTGATGCCGCGGTAGGCATCAGGGTTATGTGGTAGCCCCAAAGAAGATAGATGTCCCTTGGAGAACATCCCGCGTGATGTGATCCGCATTTGCATGGTTACTCCCCGTCCTGTTAGTTGAGGCGAATTTCCGGACAAAGTTCCATTAAGGAGTGGAGGATGTAACACCTGGTTAATTTTGGTAAATCGGAGGGAAATTTTTCCGATTAATAAACTGGACTGTTGAGCCCAGTTAGGCCCGTTAGGCCCATTTATGGATTCGTGCCCTAGTAAAGGCCCAATTCAAATATCCGATGTTCGGATAAGTTGTCAAAAGTATTATGGGTGATTGTTATGCAATTGGAAATGTTGTGGAACGATAAAATCTGAATACGGTGTAAACCGGCTAAGTTCGTTTTTTAATCGGTAAACGTACCGGATAACCAGACGTTAATTTAAATATGTTGGTTCGAGTGATTTTGATAATGGTTATATTGACACGGGCGCTAATATTTGTCAGAAAGTCTATTAAGATGTTTACATCTGGTGTGTGTGAATGGAAATGACAAACGACGCTCAACGCGCCAGATTAGAGTGTCTGGAAGTGCCAGATACTTGATCATTGATGTTCTGATCATTAGGAAGGATAACCATAGGAATCAATGCGAGAAACGGTGAAATTGGTAAACCGTTCGGTTACGTGAGAATAAACGAAATTGATCATTTAATTGTTTATGGTGAAGTTAATGAATTTGTGGAGTTATAAACACTTTCCTCGATGTTTACTGAGGATTACAGTCGTGGAGGTATGTTCGATTCGTGAAACAGATGTAAACGGTACACGTGTTGTATACACGCTTTATACTGCGTGATTAACCGAACATTCACCAGATTATAGTTAATCTGACGTTTTAAGTATCCCGAGTATGTTAATGAGGCTTTAATAATATTCCCGTCATGTTGGAATTGTCGTATGTAATTTACGAGACGTTAATTGTTCAACGTGGTCAGATATCGCGGTATATACCAGTTTAGTTAATATGGACCACTCAATTAATTTAGGGTATAAAAAGAATTTAACCCCTAAAAATCTTCATTTGTTCAAAATCACCAACACACACAAGTGTATGTTCGAGAGAGAAGAGAGACCAAAGGGGCGGCAGCCCGTTTTTCTGGCCTGCGACTGGCAGTGCTCCGGCGAACCTATAGCGGAGATGGGGTCCGACCCCTTTTTCCTTCTTCTCCTTTCTAGATGGCTCCCTCTCGCTCCCAAGTTGTCTTCTGGTCCCGATGAACAGCAAAAGCGGCAGCGGCGACAGGCGGCCTTGCGGCGGTGCTAGGGTTGCAACAGACGAATTGGCTCTCAACGAATTCGAATTCTTCTTCTTTTGGGCGACAAGGAATGGCGCAGCAACAGACGATGACGAATTCTTCTTCTTTTATAATTCTTCTTTTCTTCGATGTAGTCGATCTTTTTTATTCTAGATCATCTTAAAATCTCTCTTGTGTAACGATGGTACATTCAGATCATATCCTAGTCGTGATCTAATCCCTTGGTTCTATCAGCTCTGCATAGCTCATTAAATTTTCATTTGTCGCACGACCATTCGTGGTTGGTTGCTATTATGATTCAGCAAAGGTGGCACCATCGGTGAAACTGCTCTGCTTTCTATCCTAATGTACAATATTTTGATTCGTACTGTCTCCATACTTGTGTGATTGATTGTTCAAAAGCAGAGGTTTGGAAGCTGACACAAGTGAGTCATTTGATTATTGTGGAAAAATTGTCATACAAGTAATTGTCACATGATCTCAGGCATTGACATGTGACGTTAACATTGTGCGTTCTCTAGTGTTTGTGCTTATATTCCATATCTGGATAAGAATCCTAGATCTAATTGGTTAGCGAGAACCATCAGAAACATGGATTATCCATTGATGGAACGATCCTCCTTAAATCTATTACATAAACCAAAAGGGTTTAAGTAACTTGACAGCGACTTTCATGAAGATCCGAAGCTGTATGCTTCGTGTGTCTGTTTTGTCTTATTGGAACAGATCCGAAGCTGTATGCTTCGTGTTTCCGTATTGTCTTGTTGGGACAGACCTGAAGCTGTGTGCTTCGTGTATTTGTTTTGTTGGGACAGATCCGAAGCCGTGTGCTTCGTGATTCTGTTTTGTTCGAACGCCTCTGAAGCTGTGTGCTTCTTAGGTTCGTATTGTTGGGACGGCCCAAAATGAACGCTTATCGCCTTGGCAGGATATTGAGTTGTTGTGACCAAGATGTTGCAAAGTTCACTCGATGGTTCATATGACATGGAACCAGTTGCGATGTTATGTTGACATTATGTGTGACTATTGTGTATTTGTGCTACATAACTTATTTGTTAGACCTAAGTTAGGTCCCTTAAGTGATAGTTGTGACCTTTGCGTTAGGACGCATATAGATATTGTGTATGCTAGTACCGTGAGTTGTGACAGATTTGTCACGTTGAATGTATGTCCCCCGCGGAGGGCATTCGGTTTAAGTCCCTTGATGAAGGGCATTTGGCTGTGTTCGGTTCTAGCAGAAAACCCCCAACTTCCCTTCGAAGAATCTGATAGTGGGATTGGACTTGTCTAATCCGTGACTTATCGCAGCAATAGGAATGTGAGTACCTATTTTTCACCAAGTTGGGTGATGAGAAAAGTTAGTAGATCAAATGAGATGGTTCTTTTAGTTTGATGTCGCGGTAGGCATCAGGGGTTATGTGGTAGCCCCAAAGAAGATAGATGTGTTGGGTTACGACAGTGGTATTCGGATCCCCGGTAACGACAAATTTTTTTGATATAATTAAATATTTACGTTAAATAAATCATTTACCGACTAAATTAGTAAATTAAAATTAGATTAATTAAATTAACTACTATTTCAATACGCAGTGGAAAACTATTTAATTTACTAAACCCGATTACCAGTTTATTAACCTAAACCTAATCGCAACAGGATTCAACAATCACCAAACGCATAAATACCAATCGCGTTAAAACCAAAAACACGATATACACAAAATAAATCAAACAAATCCAAACTAACATCGAGTTTAGATATACCTGAGCGGTGATTCAAACAAACGCTTGAGACACCGGAGGTTGACGGGTGATGCTAGGGTTTCGTAGGTTTGACTCGACTAGCGAATCTAACAATCCTCGCAACTTGCAAGATTCACGACGCGGCGAATCAGGCACCGGGAGAATCTCGCACGTCGGATATAGCGCAATTAAGGTTTCGCGGACGACGAGCGAACAAGCCGTGTGACGGCAGCTCGTGATTGCGGATGTCGGCGAATGAACCGGCAACGGCGAGGGGGCGGTCGGCTGGAGCGACGGAGGCGGTGCGACGAATGGCTGAGCGGTGGCAGGGATCGGTGGCAGCGGCTCGGCGATTGGCGGCAGCGGCGGACGGCGGCGGTGCGGCGGACGATGGGTGCGGCGGCGGTTCGACTCGACGGAGGCAGCACGGTGGCGGCGGGTTGGCTTCCTTTTGCGGCAGTTCGTCAGAGTGAAGAAACCACGGCAAAAGGATGATCGAGGATTGATGTTCTCCCGAACAAAACAAAAGGATCGTCGGAGAACAAGGGCCGGAGGCAGCCAAGGGTTGGCCGGCGTCGAGTTCGAGAGAGAGAGAGGAGGGGAGGCCGAAAAATCTCAAGTCAAGGATTAGGGTTTTTGCCTCCCTAATCAGATAAAAATCTCTTATTAAGTTTCCGTTTAATCCCTCGTCTTAAAACAATCCTTAATCAAACCTTTTAATTTCGCGACTAACTATTTAACGTATTAAATCTTTGGTCGTTTGCCGAGACTTAACGTACATTAGTCAAATAACTTATTCGTTAATCGTCGTCTAAGACGTAAATAATTTTTAATGTCTTTGTCGCCAAATAAATCATAACGACTAATTAGAAATAATTAATTAATATATTTATTAAACCAGTTAATAAATGAATAATTAATTCTTTTGCGAATTTTCCGATTAATCAGGCAAGCGGACTATAAAACCCTTGCCTTCGGTGTAACTCTTACGAGTCTTGACCGGGCCGGGTTCTTGATTTAGTCGGGTCTGGACACCTAAATCCAACAATCTCCCACTTGGACTAAACGTGACACCAATCTAAGAAACAGTCAGAGGTGTTCTAGCTACACGTGGCTATCCCAACCAGTCATATGACTTCAAGGGAAATAACCAAGGCCTATCTATAAACTCGTGTTATAGTTTAGACTTATGGTATTTGTAAAGTCATTAGATCCTTTCTGTATGAGACATCAATTGAACTAGAGACATAGATTTATTCATTCTCTTTCATGTTCAATCATTTCATTTCTCGTTCTATTCATTCGAAGTGATCCAATCAAACACACATTAAGTTTGGGTAAGGCCCTACACTTAACACTTGGAACTAACGAGAGGGCCCACGATGTTAAGCTATTGCATTATCAATGCAAGAGTACAGAATTCCATATTGACTACATACAGCTCCCACTAAGCCTTAGATCCATTCCCAAAAGTGATCGTTATGGCTGGCAGTTACACGTCAGCGTTAAGCTATAATCAACGAATGTCCCTCAGTAGACGGGAGGTTGCTTATGTATCTCAGGTCGAAGGATACTATTGAGTATACCATTAATCAAATTTGTCTTATGATTAAATCCATGAAGACAATTTGATGTGAGTTACGTCCCGACGTCATTCTGTAATGAGGCCTTGTGAGTCTGGATCGTCAACAGTTTGAGTCCAGAGTAAAAATAGTCTGGCTTCAGGCTTTGCTTCCACAATGTCTGATCGACTATGGACTTTTAGAATATTAACGGAATATTCATGGGTAGTAAAACGTATAAAAATTCGAACACGTTGCGCAGAATTCAGACACTTCCTATAACAGTTTAGAGGAGGTCGAATGATTTGGTGCAAACGTTAAAGTTCGACATCCAACATTATATTAGAACATCGATGTGGTGCTGAATTCATGTACTATTCAATAGCATCATTTCATTAATTTAGCCCGATCATTGAATTTTATGAATTCGGTAACATGCTCTTGATTTTTGTTTTAGGATTGCCTTTGTCAGTTGTTTCTAAAGTTTAATGTTTATCTTGAACAATGAGACTTCCTAAGTGAATTGAATTTGTGATAATATAGGGCCCCTGGTAAGCACATGTATGACTGTGTTATCACCTGAGCATGTTAATCAACTATTTGTAGAATCGAATTAACCCTTTAAATGTTTTATTGCATTCCTAGTTCAATTCAATTAAGATGGCTATTAATGTTCAATGAGTATGATCGGTACTCGTTTAATGAACACACATTTCATTCATTAGTGTTTAACAGTGATGATGTGATTTTCCATCTTATGTCGTTGTGTAATCCTTTACAGTGACATCTCTTGCAATATCTAAGTATTGGATTCCTTTCGTATCATATTCAGTATGATTTGAATCATTTCAAGAGATTGATTGTATATGCGGTTGCTCAGTCACGATGTGGTCAATACTTAATTTCATTCTTGAAACTTTGAATTAATTTAGGCGTCATTTAAATTTAATCCAGTAAATTTAAATGATCTTCAGATCGACAATTGATCGTTATTACGGGAAAGATTAGTGACGATGCTCCCACTTGCTTTAGGTAGACTAACATTCTTAAAATCATCGGATGTTGTCTTCCACGATGGAATCGTAGCAATTATATTTCATTTTCAAGAACGAAATTGTTGGTTTTCGTAGGTACAGTACAAAACATAAACGTTTAACATCTAGATGTTATGTTTTAAAGTCATTTAAGAGTTTGATAGCATAGACATTCATGACAAACCAAAAACTGGGTCGGGCCAAATACGTGCGAAATATAATTCAATCAAATTTATTGAATCGAATTATGTTTAGTGGATCTAAATCGACTAAACATATCTAAACGGCGATTCAATTTATTTCGCGACTTTCGGGTTTAGAACCCCAGTTCGCGAAATGCACCGGTTTAAAATCGACCGGTTAGGGTTTGTGTGTGGTGATCAAGGCTTTGACACCATTGTTGGGTTACGAAAGTGGTATTCGGGTACCCGGTAACGACAAAAATTTTCGATCTAATTAATTATTTACGTTAAATAATTAATAAATCATTTACCGAGTAAATTAGTTAAATTAAAATTAGATTAATTAAATTAACTAGTAATTTAATATGTAGCAGAAAATAATTTAATTTACTAAACCCAATTACCAGTTTATTAACGTAAAACTAATCGCAACAGGATTCGACAATCACCAAACGCACAAACACCAATCGCGTTAAAACCAAAAAACGCGATATATACAAAATAAATCAAACAAATATAATCTAACATTGAGTTTAGATATACCTGAGCGGTGATTCAAACAAACGCTTGAGACATCGGAGGTTGACGGGTGATGCTAGGGTTTCGCAGATTTGACTCGACTGACGAATCTAACAATCCTCGCAACTTGCAAGATTCACGACGCGGCGAATCAGGCACCGGAAGAATCTCACACGTCGGCGCGGTTAGGGTTTTGCGGACGATGAGCGAATAAGCCATGTGACGGCAGCTCGTTATTGCGGGTGTCAGCGGATGAACCGGTGAAGGCAAGGGGCCGGCCGGCTGGAGCGGCGGAGGCGGTGCGACGGACGGCTGAGCGGTGGCTCGGCGATTGGCGATAGTGGTGGTACGGCGGCAGTTCGACTCGGCGGAGGCGGCACGGTCAAGACGGTTCGACTTACTTTTGTGGCGGTTCATCGGAGTGAAGAAACCATGGCAAAACGGTGATCGAGGATTGATGTTCTCACGAGCAAAACAAAAGGATCGCTGATGTGTCATAAATTATATATATATCATACACATTGCCCCTCATTTAAATGAGTTTTCATGTTATGTTTTTAGGAATTAGTTCTGTAATTGCTTGAGCGTGTGGATCGTCTACTTAATCGTTATGAAATCAATGTAATACGAGCTAGAACACAAAGAGTAAATACAAATGACTTGTATTAACCAGTGAGAGAACCACTGAGTACACAGAGAATATATGACCAAGAAGCTCTCTAATTCTACTACAAACAGCTATATATACTAGTGAGAATCCGACTGGCCGAACCTCAGGTTCGGACACTAGTTTGGACCTGTCCGAACTCTAGGTTCGCTGGGAGTTCAGATCTCAGCAACTTTGTATGATTTGTCTTGTATTCGATACTTCACATGACGATCAAGAACCATGTATCAACAAACTCCTCCTCGGCATGTGCAGTATCATATCTTCCAATAAACTTGTATCTTGTATCTTCAATCAAACTCTTCCTCGATCTTGACGATGAGTTCAATCTTGAATACTTGATATTGCATCGTGTGTAATCTCTTTATCAACAATCTTCAGAAGACTTGAAGTTGTGATATTCTCTTTCCACTTAATAACCTACCAACATAAATAATCTTGGCGCAAAACGTCTCTTCTAGACTCCAAGATACTTTGATGTTGAAAATGATTTCGTATCCCGTGTTGATCAATCGAAAACAAATCAGAAACAAAATCTTTTTGGCTTTTAAAAACTTTATATATCAAAACACACCTAAAATCTTTTTGGTATTTTCTGATACGAGAAGTAAATGCATTACATAATCAAACACTATTTTTCTCTTTTGCGAGAAAGATCACAACTTGGGATCATATTGGTCATAACATGCTGAACTACACTTCAATTTCGATTATTGTAGCAAATAGGCCATGCCGATTGCAGATATAATTTGTTCAACTTTAAACTCTGGCACAATCATACTCATAACATCTGGATATGTTAAAGTATTGATTAGTTTTGCATTGAGCAGTGTATCCCACACTATCAGTCATACTCAGATATGTTTTTGCATATCACATTTTGTGATTTCATTTGTGATTTTAATCACATAATGATTGTAACCATGATATGTCAACTTTGTTCCATGCAAAAAGAAATAAGAACGTTAAATCGTCTACCTTAAGGTCGATCTTTCAATACGCAGATAAGGCCTCGGATTTAACAAAATAAGAAAATAAAACTAGTTGAAGTTGTATAACTCAACAATAATCAGGTCGATACTCCCGTACACGTAGAGAAACTCCGATGAGTTATACGAAACACTAAAGAAAATATAGAAGAACGTCAAACGAACAACGATCAGGTCGGTCTTGTGGACACGCGAAGGAGGTCCGATCGTTTGACAAAATAAAGAAAATCAAACAAGTTTAAACCTTTGCAAAATGAACACATGTATACACAGTGACTTCTCATTTGATTTTCACATATCTTATTCTTGATATATCATGAGATATGCATCAAGATGTTGTCCACTAGATCAAGCATCAGATTTAATGTATATCACATTCGTATACTTTCTGATTTGCCGAGCCTATCTTACACATCGATCAAATGATCTTATGGCTTTTTCATCTACTTTATCCATGAGTCAGACACTATTAGCCAATGTACCATCATTTTCCAATCTTGTCGGATACAATTTCTCATTTTTTAATGTTTTTGGTTTTTGCATTTTTCAATGTTTTTGTCTTTTCCAAATTTCTCCCCCTAAAAAAGATAACTCTATTTATAGATGTTAATTTTTACGATTTGAAAAACCAACACACTATTTTTGTATTTTTGCAAAAACAAACTCCCCCTCAGAATGAGACGAAGTGAAAAACAAATGAAATATCGATCAACCAACACGAATACGTTCAGTTTAGCATTTTGAAAATAAAATTTGATTTTGAAATTCAGTTTAAGTTAGCACAGATATTTCACAATCAGCAATTACCCAATCACCGAAAGGTCTTCCTTAAAATACCTGTTTACACCAAATAAAACATTAGATGCTTTGGGATCGACCCGGCTTAACAACATCGGGTCACCCGGTGTCTTCCACATAGTCGTTGTTGACCTTGGAAACAACTTTCGGTTTCCATTGCATTGAAGATTTTAATTTTTGATCAGAACCTGAAAATATTTCAACCGGCGTCTTTAACGAAGACAACTTACTAGTTGTTTTAGAATGCGGTAACCATGGTTCATCAGAAATTTTACCATTTTGATCCACATATTTTGCATTTTGGTGATCATATGCAGTCGTCGGACAATTTGCAGCCATATGTCCAGGTCGACGACTTGCATAGCAAATTCTTTCACGAAACTTTGGTGAAAATTTGACAAAATTCTTTGGTTTCAACTATGATTCACGGCAAGAGAATCATAGTAACCAAAAAAATGATCAGAAGTAAACGAATCAAAGAAATTATCAGAAGAATCATACTTGGGAAATGCTCTTGGGGGTATATAGTAAGAACCACTTGAAGAACCTCCAGAATGATAATGACCATTTCTTGATGTAAAAACATTTGGCTTCTTCTGATGAGCTTGCTTGTGCTGGGTCTGAATGGATTGTTTCTTTGATTGTTGATGAAAACTTTCTTCGGTTTCTTTGTTGTCTGTTGCACTAAAACATCCTTTACTTCATAACCCTAACATTTATGTTTGAATCCTTGATTCTTTGAAGAACTTGAAGAAGAACCATAAACTTCTCTTGCCTTAGCTTCGCTAGTAAATTTGGCTTTAATATCCTTCAGATTGTTCTTCTCAATCAAAACTTTGTCTTCTTCGGTTGCACATGAAGAACTCGAAGCAACTTTATTAAACACATTTTCATTTTCCAACAAAACAAATTTTGACACAAATTTTGGTGCTTCACCCAAAGACTTTTCTTTCTTCTTAGACTTAGACTTGTTCTCCTTGGGTGGAGTGGCAAATTTTGAATAATCATGCACGTCAACTTTAGGATCAAGCGGAGTAGAAGTAACTTCAATTAAATCCACTGGTTGAGGACCCAAGTGAACATCCTCCTTCTTAGAACTCTTTGTACTTTGATCCTACTTGTATGAGAAGTTTAGCAATGTCGGTGACAAATTGTAGTTCTTCACTTGCCTTTTCAACTCCAAAATTTCCAATTTCAAATCATTAATCTTTTGTTGAGCTTCAAACACCTCTTTTTGTGACTTGATAAACTTGACAATGAGCTCATCATATTCATATGTTTGCACTTTACGAATGTGACATTCAGCAAACAATTCTTTAAGAACACTTTCTCTTTCCTTCTTGTAAATCTCAACATCTTTAGTCAAAACTTCATTCTTATCACAATAAAGAACATTTTCATCTTGAAGCATAGAAATCTTGTTTTGAAGCTTTTCAACAATGGCAGCAGTTTCAACAATAAGAGCATTAGCCTTTTCATACTTTTGAAGAACCGGATAACTCTTCTTGAATAATGCCTCAAAATCGGCAGCAACATCTTTTGCTTCTGCTTTAGCTTTGTCACATTCTTTAGCCAAAACTTTCTTTTCTTTCATAAAAGTCTTATTAATTTTAACAAGTTCTTCACACTTTGAACATACGAACAAATTTCCATTCTGAATTTCTTCTATGTCACTTTCATCCCCTTTGTCATATATAACACCAGAACTTGTTTCAGAATCAGAATCAGAATCATTGACACAACCCTCAATTTGTTTAGTCTTGAAAACTATATCACAATCCTTTTTGTCTAACAAATCATTACTTTCAGATCCTAAACCACTAGATGCTGAATCGTATGATTTTTAGTCAGAAGAATCTGAGACATCCATCATAGTCTTAATATTTGCATATATCTCACCTTTATCTAGCAAATCAGTCCATTAATCCTTAGCAGTATAACCCATTGTGAGTTCAAGAAATAACTCTTTTGAAAGAGCATTTTCAATAATGTCTCTGGCTTTATTTTCATTATTTGTATAATCCCTTTGTTCTAAAGATAGATGTCGAGGAAGTATTACATCTCCTCTTGTATCAGTAGGCCATTTCAGTTGCTTATCAATTATCTCCCAAAACTCTTTGAAATGTTTGTTGATGTAAATTTCAAAATCAACTTTCCATTTATGATAATATTCCCATTTCATCAATTAGGTAACATAAGACTACCTTCTGATGCACTCATTTTCAAACAATTTATGAAAAATCAATTCAATATGCTTGAATCCACTCTTTACCAAAGCCGAAAACTAACATTCCAAAAACTTCAGACTAAAAAACAAAGGTCTTCCAAGCTGATTTTGGGGGTCAAACCGGAAAGTACTGACCATTATGCTAGTAAAAGTATAGATCTCTCCGAGACGAACGTTTTGACTGGTATTAGCTCCCGTAACTCTTTACGGTTCTCAAGTTACGTCAGTTTTCGTGAAACACTCAAAATATTGAACACTATTTGTCCGAACTTGATCCGAACCTCGTCCGAACCACCTCCGAACTTTGCCCGAACTTAGACTTGACCGAACTCTCTCCGAACGCTCACCGAACAAGAACTACGACAGAATTCCGTCCGAACCTCGAGTTCGGAGCGGTTATGCCAAACTTGCCCGAACCTGAGACGAAACAGAGTTCACTCGACACCATATTTTCGATTTTCAGTGTTTTTGACTGGAATTTTCGACAGGAATTCAAGCAAGCACGATAGAAATGATCTAGGAATAAACAGCTGACTTGAAGCACACTCGAGAAGATCAAATGAACTCAAAAATGAATAACATTTTCGCAAAAACGTGTATTTTGAGTCAAAACTCCGAGAAACAATGATTTCCGATCAGTGGAGCAAACCAAATGCTCTGATACCACTTGTAATTGCTTGAGCCTGTGGATCGTCTACTTAATCATTATGAAATCAATGTAATATGAGCTAGAACACTAAGAGTAAATATAAATGACTTGTATTAATCACTGAGAGAACCACTGAGTACACAGAGAATATATGACCAAGAATCTCTCTAATTCTACTACAAGACAGCTATATATACTAGTGAGAATCCGACTAGCCGAACATCAGGTTCGGACACTAGTTCGGACCTGTCCGAACTCTAGGTTCGCTGGGAGTTCGGATCTCAGGAACTTTGTATGATTTGTCTTGTATTCGATACTTCACATGACGATCAAGAACCATGTATCAACAAGTTCTTATTTAGTTAGAGGAAAAATCCCATTGTCCCTACTGAGGAAAATTCCCCTACTCAAGCTTCGCTAGAGGAAAAATCTCATTGTCCCTACTCGAAGCTTCACCAGAGGAAAATTCCCCTGCTCAAAGCCTCACTAGAGAAAAATTCCTCTAGTCCCCTTTATGTTTCCTTTAATCCCCCACTAGAGGATTTATCCTCTTCTCATTTAATACACCAAGTGGGGTTAGTTATGGTTGGTGTAGATTTTCCAGCCGTATGTTTTGAGGATAAGGGATTTAAAAACCACATATTTTTCTTGGGGGGAGGGAGATATTTTTTGAACTGGTTGAGGAGTATAAAAAGAAAAGAGAGGAGGACGGCAGAAAAAAAAAGCAGATTTGGTGGAAGAACAAAAACCCTAATAATCCATCTCCAAAAACTCAAGTTTAATCTCATCTCAACTTCATAAATAAAAAATGAAGATCGTCCTCTCGGAAGGAGATTCAAGTGTTTCTTAACCCACCTACACTTTGATTTCGTTTTGATTCATCATCATTAGACATGTTTCTCTCCGATTTTGTAAGTTATCTTGTGGGTGTTTTGTAGCTAGTATGAGCTAAAATCTTGATTCACTTAGATGAGATGAATCCTAGCTAAACTTTGATGATCTACATATATTTTTTTTGGTGATGATTATGTTGAGGACCTTAACAATGTTATGAATGTTCTTCAATGGTTATGTGTGTTTGTTTGACTTGATTTTATGTTTAATCTCGTGGATATCTTGAACATATCATGTTGGAAAACCATATGTGTTAAGGTATTAATTCATGAAAATATATATGTAAGTATGTATCTTCATGGCATTTTGTTAGAGCATATTCCTATGTTAACATGTGTCTCGTGTATTGTATCTAATCTAGAGCATCTGTGTGAGTCATGTAATCCTGGCCGTACCATATGCACCACCGTACTAGATGGTACGGGCATACCAGATGGTACGTGGGTGGTCCGCCGGCCAGTTAGTAAGTGACTATAAATAGTTCTTTAGAGAGAGAGCTAGTTAGAGGTTCTGTCATTCTATATCACTCTTAAATGTGTGTGTTGAAAGTGTTTTCTCTCTCTACATTGTATCTCTTTGTAAATCAATAAAGCGAAGCTTTATTTACTTCTCGTTGCTTATCCAATTACCGAATCATGCAGTAGTAAGATCGTCTCGTAGTTTTATAAGTGGTATCAGAGCATTTGGTTGCTCTACTGCTGTGATTTTGGTAAAACTTCGGAGTTTTAGAGAGAGAAAGTGTGGTTTTTCTATGCCTTTTATCAAATTTTCACAATTCCGAGTGTTTCCGAGGTGAAAAATGATTTCTGAGTATTCCTGGAGGGTTTTCGCACCTTTCTGAAGCAAATTTCGGTCGAAAACATCAAAATTCGCAAAAATCAGTCAAATTCTGTGTGGTCCGCCTCAAGAACAGTTGGTCCCCTATTGGTCCGCACGGCAATCTTCATTCGTATTCTGGTCCGCTGAAACTGGTCCGGAAGGCAATCTTCAAAGTTGGTCCATGGCGGTTATTTTCTGGTCCACCGTACCATTTGGTCCGCCGTACCAAATTTGGTCCGCAGGAGATACCTGGTCCGTGTCTGGTCCGCAGGTACAAATCTGGTCCGTTGAGAACAGGTTGGTCCGCTGGCAGAAAACACATGTTCACTAAAACTGACGTAACTTGAGAACCGTTAAGAGTTACGGGAGCTAATACCAGCTAGTACCCTCCGGTTTGACCTCCAAAATCCGCTTGGAAGACCTTCGTTTTTGAGTTCGAAGTTTTGACGGTCGATTTTTAACTTCAAAATGAGTGATTTTCATGCATTTTCAGCTGCTCAAACATCGATACAAGCAATGATGAACTATGATAATGAGATAGGAACAACTCAGAAGGTTCCTAAGTTGTTACAATTGGAAGATTACCATAATTGGAAGAAACGTTTTGAGTCATACATATTTTCTCAAGATGTTGATTCTTGGATCCCGATTGAAAAAGAATATGAGTATCCAATGATAAGCCCAAGAAATCCAAAGATGATAAGTGATTTTGATGCTGATGAAACGAAATTCTTTGCTCGAGAGAAGAAAACATATAGCTTTCTTACAATGGCTTTACCTAAAGACTTGATGCATCAGTTTAAGAATTACACAACTTATAAAGAATTGTGGGATGCTATAGCTGAAAGATGTGAGGGTAATGAGCAATACAAGAAGAGTCGGAAGAAAGTTTTAAAGAAAGAATTTGATAATTTTGGACATTGTGACAATGAGTATATCAAAGATTTGATTGCAAGGTTTTCGCATTTGATCAATGAACTTGAAGTTGTAGGTGTCAAGAAAGAAAGTGATGAGTTGAAGGAGAAGTTTTTAGAAGCTCTACCTAAAAAATGGGAGAATTTTTGTTATGATGTTGACTAATGATCCAAACTATTCAAGTTGGACATTTAATCAATTGATAAGCAAATTACAAGCTCGTGAAATGGAACTGCTTGTGAAAAAGTCCACAACTTTGTCTATTCAGAATCTTGAAGTATACTTTGGAGAAAAATTTGCTACCATGCATGCCAAAGCAAAGTCACATTCTACTTCAAGTGTTAATCCACCATTAACTGCATTTCTTGTTGGAAAGTCAGAAAATACTAGTTATTCTTCATGCTGCAGTTTTACTATTCCTGATAAATCATCAAGAAAGTCAACTTCTAATCAAGCAACCGAAGATCTAGCTGCATTGTTATCTGCTTTCATATCTTCTTCATCTGGATCTATATTTAGTCAAAGTGGTCAATCTAGATTGTTTGGTGAGGATTTAAATCATCTGGATGATGATCAATTGAATAAACTCGATCTGGAATGGCAATTTGCTATGGTAGTGGAGAGAGGAAGGAGATTTATGAAGAAACATGGTAAGACATCTCTTCTTCAAGGAGAAACGCTTGGTTTGAATAACGAAAGTTTCAATGTTTTAAATGTGCCAAACATGGACATTTTGCTCGGGATTGTCCTAACAAGATATCTGATAAAGGTACTTCTGATAAGAATGTTCAAGATAAAGAAGTTAAAGCTATGATATCTCAAACTGATGAAGGTTATGATTGGGCTAAAGACTTTCCAGGTGAATCTGCGTTTATAGTCCGTCCTTCAGACATTTATGCATTAATGGCAAATATTGAGGTTGAATCGAGTGGATATGCATCTGAGACTAGTAAATCTGAAGCAAGTGAATCTGAAGTTAGTGGGTATGAGTCAACATGTGAATTTTGTACTCAAAAAGAAAGAAAGATTCGAGAATTGAGTGCTGAAAAAGAAAATTTGATTGTTGCAAATGAGAAGAAGGAAGAAGAATTAGAAAGTCTCAAGAAGAAGTTTGAAGATTATGATGAGATTCTCATAGTAAATGAGAATTTAGTTAAAGAAAAGAATGCTTTGATGGAAGAGTTTGTTGAGCTTCAAACAAAATTGGAGGTAATGGTCAGTTCAGATAATGAACAAATTTTAAAGTTGCGAACTGAGAATGAAGAGTTGGTAAAAAATGTTGAGAAATGGGAAAGTGAAGCAAAAGATGCGATTGGTGATTTTGATAATTTGTTTAAGAAATCAACTGCAAGAGTAGAATCACTGAAGCAAGCTTATGATGACCTTAAGAAAGAGTTTGATGAAGTTATTGCTAAGGAAAATGATCGTCAAATGGAACATTCAATATTACTCAATAAAGTCACAACTTTGACACATGACAACAAGTTGTTGAAAAGAGATATTGAGATTCATGAGGAAAGGGTGAAGAAAATTACTCAAGAAGTCTTTGATGCGCATGATCAGATGAGAAAAGAGAAATTTTTGTCAAATAGAGCTTCGGAGAAATTGATTGAATCAGAAAAAACATTGGGTCAAGCTCAAAAGAAAATTTCTGATTTAAATGTTGAAGTTTTGGATCTGAAGCGACAATTGAACAATTTGAAGAATTCACATTCTTTCACAAGTTACTTGTGCAAAGATGAAAATTTCAAGAAAGTTTTTGGAAGCGAAGAGTATAATCAATTTCCACATCCAGTTATCTCATCTGATGGTCTGGCTGATATTCATTCTTCTGACATAACTGGAGATTACACTGAATTTGTATTAGATAAATCTGAGAAGAAGGAACCAAAGTTTTCATCCAAACAAGTGGAGACAGATGAGATGATAGGGTCTGAAGAAAAGTTAGCTGCTGAGCTTGTTTAAGCTAACAATTTGAAGGGTATTAAAGCTAAATTTACCGAAGTTGCTGAAGCTGGTTCTTCTAAGTCTCAAGTGGATTTGTCAAAGTTGCCCGGTTATAAACGATCCGGTTTGGGTAATAACAATCAGCGATTTGAGCAGAAAGACAAGAAGAACATGCCAAAGAAGACTCAAAGGGCGAAGCAAGATACAAGTCTTGAACAAATCTATCATTTGGCACAGGTATTCATTTCTACTATTGAGAAAGGATTCGGAGGAACACAAAAGAAGAAATATTCATCTACAAGTTCTCCGAAAGAATCTTCTTCATTTGGATCAAATTCCACTCCTCGAAGTCCTACTTCCAAATGGGTACATGCTAACAGGTTTCAAGTTTTTGATGCTTGTCTTGATAATTATGAATCTGATGAAAGATGTCATCAATTTCAGGGCAAACCACAATCTAAACGATCATATCGTTTGTGCTATCAATGTCGCCGAAAAGGACACATGGCACAGGATTGTCCTGAAATTGCAAAATGTTCATTTTCAAACAAATCTGCCACACTTACCGATGAATCAGGAAAAATTTTTACTGTGTCAACACCCTTCAAATCAAAATATAAAACGAAACAATTTTTCAAATTTGACTCGAGTGTTGGTGGTTCATCACGTGATGATGGTTCAGTTAAAAATGAAAAAGCACAAATGCAGTGGCGACCTAAGTTCGTTACCAATGCTGCAAATGATTTTAAAGAAGACACTGGTCGACCAGAAGCGATGTGCTACTGGTCATTTGAATACTAATTTTTAAACCAGTGTGCAGGTTTCTTCAAGAAGACCTATTGGTGATTGTGAAGTTCAAGCTTCAAGCAGTTACTGGTAGTGGAGTCTCCTGCTTAACTTAAATTGAATGATTCATATTTCTACCTGAAAGTTTTTCTGAAAGCTTAAACTGAAAAGGTATCAGTATCGATTGGTCAATTTTCTTTCTTTTTACATTCCGTATGTAGTTTAGGGGAAGAAAATTGACACCCAAAAATAGCGTCTTTGTGTTTTTGTTGGTGTTAAAATGAAAATCCAAAAATAGAGTTCTCATTTTAAGGGGGAGTAAAATTAAAAAATACAAAAACATTGAAAACAGAAAATGCAAAACATTGAAAAATGAGAAATTGTATCCAACATAATTGGGAAATAATGGTACATTGGCTTACGTGTCTGACTCATGGATAAATTAGATGAAAAAGCCATAAGATCATTGTTCGATGTACTTGGTAGGCTCAACATTATATCAGAAAGTATTCAAATGTGATATACATTAAATACAAATGATTGACCAAGTGGACAACATCTTGATGCATATCTCATGATATATCAAGAAAATATATGTGAAAAAGAAAATGAGAAGTCACTGTGTATACATGTGTTCATTTTGCAAAGATTTAAACTTGTTTGATTTTCTTTATTTTGTCAAACGATCGGACTTTCTCTGCGTATCGAAAGATCGACCTGACTGTTGTTCGTTTGACGTTCTGCTTTATTTTCTTTGGTGTTTCGTATAACTCATCGGACTTTCTCTGCGTGTACGGGAGTACCGACCTGATTGTTGTTGGGTTATACAATTTCAACTTGTTTTATTTTCTTATTTTGTTAAATCTGAGGCCTTCTCTGCGTATCGAAAGATCGACCTTAAGGTAGACAATTTAACGTTCTTATTTCTTTTTGCATGGAACAAAGTTGAATGATTCATGAATACAATCATTATGTGATTAAATCACAAATGAAATCATAAAGTGTGATATAAAAGCAAAAACATATCTGAGTATGTCTGATAGTGTGGGCTACACTGGTCAAAGCAAATTTAATCAATACAATAACATATCCAGATGTTATGAGTATGATTTTGCCTGAGTTTAAGATGGACAAATTATTCCAGTAATCGACATGACTTATGTGCTGAAGTAATTGAAATTGAAGTGTAGTTCAGCATGTTATGATCAATATGATCCCAAGTTGTGATCTTTCTTACAAAAGACAAAAATAGTGTGTGATTCAATATTTCACTTCTGTATTGCATTTATGTTTCATATGTGAAAAATCCAAAAAGATTTTAGGTGTTTCTTAATATAAACTTAGAAAAGTTACAAAAAGATTTTCGGTGTGTTTTGACATAAAGTTTCAAAAAGCCAAAAAGATTTTGTTTCTTATTTGTTTTCAACCAATCGATACACGATACAAAATTTCAAAATTTCAAAACTACATATTGGATTCTCGAAGAGAAGTTTTGCGCCAAGATTAATTTAATTTTCAAAAAGAAAAGAAAAGTTGCGTTTCTGTCTTCTGAAATTGCAGGTTTCTATGTGAGAAGACTCAAGCATGGTGAAAGGGGGAGTATGTTATATCTTTCACAAATGGATCTTGAAGTTCAAAGAATGTTCTAGATTGATCCAGCCATGCAAGCTCTTATTCTGCCAAGACTTTAAGTTGAAGATCGGACGTAGTGATGCTGAAGATTGAAGACTGAAGTTTTGTTAGATAGATAGATAGCTAGATACACTACACGTTAAGGGGGAGTTTGTTAGAGCATATTCCTATGTTAATGTGTGTCTCGTGTATTGTATCTAATCTAGAGCATCTGTGTGAGTCATGTAATTCTGGCCGTACCATATGCACCACGTTACCAGATGGTACGGGCGTACCAGATGGTACGTGGGTGGTCCGCCGGCCAGTTAGTAAGTGACTATAAATAGTTCTTTAGAGAGAGAGCTAGTTAGAGGTTCTGTCATTCTATATCACTCTTAACTGTGTGTGTTGAAAGTGTTTTCTCTCTCTACATTGTATCTCTTTGTGAATCAATAAAGCGAAGCTTTATTTACTTCTCGTTGCTTATCCAATTACCGAATCATGCAGTAGTAAGATCCTCTCGTGGTTTTACACATTTGACTAGGAATAATGGATGGAGATTTCAGCATTTAGGATTGTTAACAAATGTGCATCCTTTTGTATATGCTTGGAAAGGTCGTTACACTCGTTGTGAATCCTTGTATCATTGTGTATGTGTGATTATGCTTTACTAGTGTAAATTCGTAGTTCATGTATTCGTGGTAAAATATTTACAAGTTGAATAGCTTCATGATATTGTTTTCATTACGTGATTCGAGGTGGTTAATATGTGTTCATCGTATTAGCTTTCCAAAGGATTATGGGATTAAATAACCTTTACAGAAGTTTAGTCCATCTTTATAATCAACACATTGGTACTTTATTGCATGACTTTAGGTGGCTATTGTGTGTTTATCGTTCTAGCTTTCCGAACATTCATATGATTAGATAGCCTTGACGGGGGTCTAGTCTATTCCCATGTTCCATGTGTAGAAAGTGATCTTATCAGAAATATATGTATGTTGTCATTGTCCAGCTAGGTGGATTCAAGTCTAAGTGATCTCTTTCTTTATTGATCATCTTCACCTTTGTTACTCGCTTTATTTAGATTAATTACTTGTTAATTTAGTTAAAAACAACTGAAACAATCCACCGTCTATTATCGGCTAGACAATGATAAAAGTTTAGTACTAGGAGCTCTCGCATCTTTGGATCGATACTTGGTTCTTACCAAAGCTTTATTACTAATCGATAGGTACACTTGCCTATTCGTGTGTGGTTTAGTTCTGAGGTGATAATCATTTTTATAAATTTAAAACCAAAGTGTGAAAAACTTATTGAAAAATATATATACACTCACACGACATCAAATTTTTTGCGCGGTTACCGGGGACATGACAATTCTGAGAAAGATTCGACTCATTTATTTAGCCACTTTTGTTTATATTTTTATTTTATATTTATTAGTTTTTTTTTCTTTTTGTTTACATTTTGTATATATTTGACATCTTTGTATATACTTTAATTCTTTTTTATTTTATCTTTCTGGTGCCCGTGAACTTTTTTGTTTGATTGTTATTTGTAGTATTTCTCATGGATCATGACTACAATAACTACTGTGGAGGATACCAATGTGATCAAGGGGATTCTTTTGTTGAGGTTTGGTGCGTGATGTGTGGAGAACCCCATTATACACGAGATTGTTATTATTATCAAGGGCAACCTACATATCAGTATGAAGAACCATATCCTTATTTGCAACCATTTGAGGATCCTAGCATACCACCATCCCCACCTAAGCCTAACCCATCGTTATATGAGATGCTGCAACAAGGAATCGATTTTTTTCACATCCACAACCAATGACCGCTTATAGAAAAGAAGTGGTTGAGCATGGGGAAATCAGTGTAAGAGAATCCGAGGAACAACTCCATGAAATAGAGGCACAAAAAATCGTGATCATTGATCTTTGTGCTAAATATCAACAACAAAGTTCGTCTTGCAATACGAGTCTCATAATGGATAGAGAGCACCACGATGAAAGTCAAGTAGAACCTAACCTATCCTTTAGTGTGTTGAAGCAAACCTTAGAACTAGAGACGATAATGGAAGAAGTGAAATTTCCAAGCTCACAAAGTACAGCACAAGGCCCACCTCTAATTCAACATGGATTCGATCTTCATGAGTCCCAACTCCTTGACCCTCACATGTTAACCAATTCGATTCAGATGTCAAAGTGGTGTATCTACCCAACCTTAAATCAGATGATATGATACAGGAACCACAAAGGAAAGAAAAACAAGAGGACGAGTTTGGGGATGAGTTGTTAGTTATACTACTCACGGAGGAAAAAGAAGAACAACATGACCTGGTTGGTGATCTTGATGAGTTACAAGGATTGTTACACGGGAAGCCAATCATTGAACCGCAAGTGGATGAGTTCATCAATGAACCAATAACTATGGTGACACCTTATCCACTGCTTTGCAACAAAGATAGCCGACCCATGATTAAGCATGATGATGATTTATCATATGAATCAAACACACAACGGGAGAAGGCATATTACTATACAGACCACACAACTTGGAAGGCACGACAATGGTCCATCAAGCATTGCAATACAACAACATCTTGTCGGGATGATCGCCTCCTTCATTACTTAAGTTGTATAAAGTTTGGTCCGGGAAAGTAGAAGTGTTGGTGGCACGATCCATTCATACTTTCTAACTCTCTGTTTTCTTGGAGTTAATTTTTTGGTTAGGGATGTGTGGTGTGATTCGGGCATGATTCGTGGTGAGATTTTGGTTCTGGACTTTATCGAAATATCTTCATAGGAAGCGACACTACAGGGCTGTTTGGTTGGTCTGAACCAGCCTCTGGATCTGACCGATCCAGACGAATGGTTGGTTCAGAGGTGTTTGGTTCACCGGAAATGTCTGACAG
This sequence comes from Deinandra increscens subsp. villosa, assembly GCA_039602395.1. NCBI lineage: Eukaryota > Viridiplantae > Streptophyta > Magnoliopsida > Asterales > Asteraceae > Deinandra > Deinandra increscens. The sequence goes on from JBCNJP010000006.1 coordinate 32,281,753, forward strand.
AAAAAGTGTTTTTGTCTGGTCGATGAAGGGGGCTGAAGCTAGCTGGACAAACCAGAATGAATGTCTGGAAGGCATGGCGGTGGACGAAACGAGAAGGAACGACTGATGAGGGGGCTGTGGCTGCGTGACGAGAAAGAAAACCCAGAAACGAACGATACGGAGGCCCTGACTAAGGGTTGCTGTGAAGAAAAAGAAAAAAAAACCCAACCCACTCGCACGAGACCCATTTTTTTGGAGCTGCATTCGTGTCCGCAGATCGCGCGGGCATCGCATTGTTTTCGAGGGATTTCAACCAAATGTGCACACCCCCCCTGCGCGGGTAGATGCCAAAGTAAAACCTAACATTAGAACTTAATATGTGATAACATTTTGCATATATAAACTATCCATTTTTTTGTTCCCACACCAATGTGGGATAAGTTAAATGAAAACAAAAAATTAGAATCAGACATCTCATTCAGAGATCCAACCAAACATGTCCTAACACTTACTGATTCAGAATCTCTTATTCATCTAGACACTTATTCATCTAACACCTAATGAAACAGATTCAATCAAACAGCCCCTACATTTGCTTTTGGGATCTAATCACCCGTTCCATCATTTATTAGCTAGTGGAGTTTTTCAGTTCTCTTTTCTTACCGTTTTCTTAACTCTTATGTACATTGGGGACAATATACAATTTAAGTGTGGGGATGGGATGCTAAAGGGCTTAGAAACTCTCATATTCTCATAGCATATCTCTCTACACATGAAAACTCTCTCTTTTGGCAACAAAAAAAAAATGGCACCCATGTTGCATATATTTTAGATCCTTATGCATATCTGACATTTTTAGTATTGCGTACCAGAAAAGAAACCATCATGTGTTAAAAAAAAGTTTTTGGAATATCCAAAACGTGACAACTTGAAAAAATGATAATTATGCATGAGTTTACATCTTTACCCTTTCACTTTCGTTTCCGTGAGCATATTTTGAGCCTACTCGAGCATTTTCATATCATTATATATTGCTTGCTCACATTTTTGTGGACTTTTGAGTGTGCCGGGTGTTGCATTCATTTTAGAACTTGTATATGTTAGGCATTTCAAGATCATAAGTTGAGAAACCATATGATAGTTATAGAGGCACTAGGAAAACCTTTTGTTTAGCTTTTTCTTTTGTATTTCACCAAACCGATCAATATGCCTAATAGCCCCGTTGAACCTTATCCCGTTTTCTTGTTTTCTACCCACATCTTAAGCCCACTTAGCCAAATTAGCCTTTTTGTTTTAAACCCATGTGTTAGCTTCCGGTTGTAGTTGTGGTCTAATTTGTGCAATCTAGTTTATCTGTTTAGGTTCGTTTTCATTGTATCACACCTTATATTTACAAATGTATTTGTTTGTTCTTTGGTTCTTCTAAAAAAAATACCAAACAAAAAAAAAAGAAAAAAAGAAAAAGAAAAAGAGAAGAAGAAGAAAAAGAAAGAAAGAAGGCATTATGCAGTGTTTAATCTTCTCGTCTTGGGTCAAAATACATAAATGTTGAGCAATTTTCTGTATCGGAATATTATATCCTACTGGTAGTTCATTTGAAGTAAGCTTATGTCAACTTATGTCAAGTTTGTCCATATTTTTTGTGTCTCGTTGTCTATCGTGATTAGCCCCTAGCTACAATAGATTGTTAACCATTTAGCCACTTTTATATACAATATTCATACCCATAACCCAAGCCACATTACAACCTGTTTAAAGTCCTCTAGATTTGTGTATTTTCTTATATTAATTGGTGGAGATTTGATTTCTATACAAGCTTATGATAATGTTTGCTTCATCTCTTGGCATTGAGTGATCATATATACACTTATACACATATAGATAAGCCGAGTGTTGAGTGTATCTTTGTGAGAGATGTAAGTTTGTGTATAATAGGATTTTGATTAGGCATGTTACGCTTGTCTGGATATTGCCATGCTTTTGAAAAAAAATTATAACGTTGACTCATTTGGTTGTCTTGCTCCAATTGCTGAATTGTCTTGAAAATCATTTATGCATTTGGATCTCTAATAAGCTTTTGGATTGCTCAACTCTTCTTTTATTGCCATTGGGACTTTTATTGAATTTTTGCTTGAGAGATTGCTTGAGGACAAGCAATGTTTAAGTGTGTGGATGTTTGATGTGTCATAAATTATATATATATATATATATATATATATATATATATATATATATATATATATCATACACATTGTCCTTCATTTAAACGAGTTTTCATGTTATATTTTTAGGAATTAGTTCTTATTTAGTTATATTTAATTTTAATAAAATTCAAAAGAAGACGAACTAAAACGTTCCCTACCTGAGGAAAATTCCCCTACTCAAGCTTCGCTAAGGAAAAATCCCATTGTCCCTACTCAAAGCTTCACCAGAGGAAAATTCCCCTGCTCAAAGCCTCACTAGAGGAAATTCCTCTAGTCCCCTTTATGTTTCCTTTAATCCCCCACTAGAGGATTTATCCTCTTCTCATTTAATACACCAAGTGGGGTTAGTTATGGTTGGTGTAGATTTTCCAGCCGTATATTTTGAGGATATGGGATTTAAAAGCCACATATTTTTCTTGGGGGGAGGGAGATATTTTTTTAACTTCTTGAGGAGTATAAAAAGAAAAGAGAGGAGGACGGCAGAAAAAAGCAGATTTAGGGAAAGAACAAAAACCCTAATAATCCATCTCCAAAAACTCCAAGTTTAATCTCATCTCAACTTCATAGATAAAAAGTGAAGATCGTCCTCTCGAAAGGAGATTCAAGTGTTTCTCAACCCACCTACACTTTGATTTTGTTTTGATTCATCATCATTAGACATGTTTCTCTCCGATTTTGTAAGTTATCTTGTGGGTGTTTTTGTAGCTAGTATGAGCTAAACTCTTGATTCACTTAGATGAGATGAATCCTAGCTAAACTTTGACGAGCTACATATTTTTTTTTTGTGATGATTATGTTGAGGACCTTAACAATGTAATGAATGTTCTTCAATGGTTATGTGTGTTTGTTTGACTTGATTTTATGTTTAATCTCGTGGGTATCTTGAACATATCATGTTGGAAAACCGTATGTGTTAAGGTATTAATTCATGAAAATATATATGTAAGTATGTATCTTCATGGCATTTGACTAGAAATGGTGGATGGAGATTTCAGCATTTAGGATTGTTAACAAATGTGCATCCTTGTTTATATGCTTGGAAAGGCCGTTACACTCATTATGAATCCCTTGTATCATTGTGTATGTGTGGTTATGCTTTACTAGCGTAAATTCGTAGTTCATGTATTCATGGTAAAATATTTACAAGTTGAATAGCTTCATGATATTGTTTTCATTACGTGATTCGAGGTGGTTAATATGTGTTCATCGTATTAGCTTTCCAAAGGATTATGGGATTAAATAACCTTGACAGGAGTTTAGTCCATCTTTATAATCAACATAATTATATCAATCGTAGAATTTAGGTGGCTATTGTGTGTTTATCGTTCTAGCTTTCCGAACAGTCATATGATTAGATAGCCTTGACGGGGGTCTAGTCTATTCCCATGTTCCATGTGTAGAAAGTGATCTTATCAGAAATATATGTATGTTGTCATTGTCCGGCTAGGTGGATTCGAGTCTAAGTGATCTCTTTCTTTATTGATCATCTTCACCTTTGTTACTCGCTTTATTTAGATTAATTACTAGTTAATTTAGTTAAAAATATCTGAAACAATACACCTTCTATTATCGGCTAGACAATGATAAAAGTTTAGTACCAGGAGCTCTCGCATCTTTGGATTGATACTTGGTTCTTACCAAAGTTTTATTACTAATCGATAGGTACACTTGCCTATTCGTCTGTGGTTTAGTTCCGAGGTGATAATCATTGTTATAAATTTAGAACCAAAGTGTCAAAAACTTATTGAAAAATATATATACAGTCACACGACATCAATCGCCAGAGAACAAGGGGCGTCGGCGGCCAAGGGTTGGTCGGCGCCGAGTTCGAGAGAGAGAGAGGAGGGGAGGCCGAAAATCTCAAGTCAAGGATTAGGGTTTTCGCCTCCTTAATCAAATATAAATATCTGATTAAGTTTCCGTTTAGTCCATCGTCTTAAAATAATCCTTAATCAAACCTTTTAATTTCACGACTAACTATTCGTTAATCGTCGTCTAAGACGTAAATAATTTTTAATGTCTTTGTTGCCAAATTAATCATAACGACTAATTAGTAATAATTAATTAAATATTTGTTAAACTAGTTAATTAGAAAATTATTAATTCTTCTGTGAATTTACCGGTTAATCAGGTAAGCATATATACTTTAAAACCCGTTGCCTTCGGTGTAACTTTTACGGGTCTTGACCGGGCCGGGTTCTTGATTTAGTCAGGTCTGGACACCTAAATCCAACAAGATGTCCCTCGGAGAACATCCCGCGTGATGTGATCCGCATAAGCATGGTTACTCCCTGTCCTGTTAGTTGAGGCGAATTTCGGGATAAAATTCCTTTAAGGAGGGGAGGATGTAACACCTGGTTAATTTCGGTAAATCGGAGGGAAATTTTTCCAATTAATGAACTGCACTGTTGAGCCCAGTTAGGCCCTTTAGGCCCATTTATGGATTCGTGGCCCAGTAAAGGCCCAATTCAATTACCCGAAGTCCGGATAAGTTGTCAAAAGTATTCTGGGTGATTGTTATGCAATTGGAAATGTTGTGGAACGATAAAAGTTGAATTCGGTGTAAACCGGCTAAGTTCGTTGTTTAATCGGTAAACGTACCAGATAACCGGACGTTAATGTAAATACGTTGGTTCGAGTGATTTTGATAGTGGTTATATTAACACGGACACTAATATTTGTCAGAAAGTCTATTAAGATGTTTACATGTGGTGTGTGTGAATGGAAACGACAAACGGCGCTCAATGCGCGTAAGTCACCGGCAGTGACTAAATAGTCACTGAGGCTGGATTAGAGTGTCTGGAAGTGCCAGATACTTGATCATTGATGCTCTGATCATTAGGAAGGATAACCATAGGAATCAGTGCGAGAAACGGTGCAAATTGGTAAACCATTCGGTTACGCGAGAATAACCGAAATTGATTGTTTAATTATTTATGGTGAAATTAATGAATCTGTGGAGTTATAAACACTTTCCTGAGTGTTTACTGAGGATTACAGTCGTGAAGGTATATTCGGTTCGCGGAACAGAGGTAAAAGGTACACGCGTCGTATACACGCTTTATACTACGTGATTAACCGAACATTCACCAGATTATATTTAATCTGACATTTTAAGTATCCCGAGAATGTTAATGAGACTTTTATAATATTCCCATCATGTTGAAATTATCTTATGTAATTTATGAGACGTTTAACTGTTCAACGTGGCTAGATATTGCGGTATATACCAGTTAAGTTAATATGGACCACTCAATAGGGTAGAAAAAGAATTTTACCCCTAAAAATCTTTATTTGTTCAAAATCACCAATACACACAAGTGTGTGTTCGAGAAAGAAGAGAGACCAAAGGGCGGCAGCCCGTTTTCTCGGCCGGCGACCGGCGGTGCTCTGGCGAACCTACGGTGGAGATGGGATTTCCGACCCCTTTTTCCTTCCCTTCCTTTCTGGATTGCTCCCTCTCGCTCCCGAGTTGCCTTCTTGTCTCGATCAACAGCAAAAGCAGCAGCGCTAGGGTTTTCAACCCGTTTCTTCTCCTTTTTTCTTACTTTCTTTTCCTGGTTCCATCCCCATGATTCCCGAGTCAAGTTCTGGTCCTGAACGGCCGCAGAAACGGAAACAACCGTGTTTTTTCTTTGGGTTCGCACAGCCTAGCCGCGGCCAAGGTTTCTAGTAGGTGATTAGGACCACCAGTGCTAGTCCAGGCGAACCTCTGTCGCGTTTTCCAGCCTTCGGTGGTAAGGTTATGGTCCGGTCTTCATGTCTCTTTTCATTTTTGGTTTGTATTCTCCTTCTAATCACCTAATCCTTCCATGCATGTGCAGATCCGAGCACTTTGTTATGTTTTTGATGAGAATGGTGGTGGTTCACGGCGCTGGAGGGCCTGCCGGCGACGGCCATGTCCTCCCACACCGTGGCACTATTGATTGATGGTGGTTGTGGCTTATTTTTGGCATAGAAATGTGTTTAGTTGTGTTTGGATGCAATTTGGGGCTAAACCGAGTCAACTCGGCTGTGAGTCAACTCAGTCGACTTAGTAAATGCATCTGGTCAATGTGTTTGACTGGTCAAACGAGGTCAACATAGAAAACCGACTCCGGATTATTGTTCGTGGCGAAAAATCATGCGGGATGGACCACTCTTGTGTTTAAATCGAATATCGTCGTGTTTTACAGTTAATCGGGTCCGGGTTCACGTACCGACCAGAAGGTATAACCGTGTTGCTATCTTGTTGTACTTTTAATGATATTACCGGATAAACGACGTGTGAGGATCAACTTATAAAAGAGGAAGTATCGTTGTAGATACAATGACAATTATTAACAATATATATATATATATATATATATATATATATATATATATATATAGATGGAGGTTCAAATACAAACATGTGTTTTGCCTAAGATCAGTGCGAACACGCCTAAAAATACATTTCCTCGGTCATACGATGTAGTTAAATGCTGGTATATAATCAGGAATGTGTGGTGGTACATATATACGATCAGAAATAGTGCTGGTGTATGATCAAAACTGGTGATGGCTCATGCACAAAAAATTTTATGCTGGTATAATTATAAACTGTGCTGGTATAAATTTTTGTGCTGGTATATTTATAAATTCAAAAAACATCAGGGAATGGATCAAGAAAGTTCACTGGTACATGTATACATCTACCCAGCACTAATTCTGATAATATACTAGCACTAAAACTACATCGTAGGACCAAAAAATGGATTTTTAGGCATGTTCGCACTGTTCGTAGGCAACTTGCCTGTCCGCACCGGAACCGCCCCCTATATATGTATATATATATATATATATATATATATATATATATATATATATATATATACTCTTGTTATCATTTTATAGAATATATGTTAACAAACTTAACTTTTCATGTATTGAAATTATGGTTTTTATAATGATAAAGACTATGGAGTCTTTATAAATAAAATGTGTGATTTTATAGTTGGCTAAACTTGTATCATTTTCATGGAAACTTTATAAGGATTTGTAAAACATAATTTCTGATAAAGACATGAGATTTTATAAATATATAACATCCGGCTTCGGAGAATATATAAGTTATGATTTTCTGTTAAACAACGTCATGATTTTATATATATAAAGCTATACTTTTATGCAATAAAAGTTATGATTTCATATAAATAAAATCTATGATTCCATGTAAACGAAGTTACGATTTCTTGTGAATAACATTATGATTTTGTATTAGACAACACTTATGATTTTATGTAAGTCATAAACAGATAATATCTACATAGATATATAAGTATCAGTTACGATTTTATATAATAAAATATGTGATTTTATATTATATAAAGCTACGATTATATCTTTACAAACGTTACAACATTATGGGAAATTTAATCGAATAAGTATCTATGTATAGATATATAAGTTATAACTTTAAGAAAATATTCTAAGGGTTTATAAAATTTAATCGTTCAAGATCCGAGAGTTTCGTTAGAACAATTAATCTGTCGATAAAGCCACACGGTCGTATTGCCACTGTGGGCAATACCACCGTGTCCGGCCGAAACTGTCTATTTAGAAATAGACCGATATATACGATCGTATTGGGGTTTAAGCCGTATGACTGTATTGAGACATCCAGTCGTATCGGGATTTCAACCTATCGTATATTTTGGGCGAGGAGCACAACCGAGCCTAACCAGTATTATTGCTGTGTTAAAATAAAGGTACCTATGTTTGTTTAGGTCTTCAAATTCTCCGAGCTTGATGAATTGTTGAGTAAATGCCTAACCTTCCATTTGTATGTTGGATCGACTGTGAGTTGTAGTTTCCCCTATTTTACTTATCATGTTTTTGGGGTGCATATGAACCTTGTCTAAACATTGTTTTTGTGTTCAATATTGTGTTGTGTTAAATATCATGACTTGAGGTACCGGCGGAACCCCACCATGTTTATTTTTCGGTACCTGTGGTGTTACCGCGTTTGGGAAACGTTGGGTCAATTTAGGCCGTTCTTGTTTTGTTCCTGGAATTGAGGAGCAAGGCCACGAGGCATATGCGTATCCTCACAGCTAAGTAGGTTGATCAGGTGTCGCATACCCTTTGTTTTGGGGCCCCTTTTTGGTTACTTGTGTTGGTTGAACGGGTGATGTCATGTATATTTGAAACATGTGGAGGGGCTCGGGAAAGTCGCTCCGAGTTTCCTACGATTGCTGGTTTGACCCTAATGGTATTTATCACAGGTACTGTGTATTGGAAATATTTTTAGACTGTTTTGGAGTCAACTGCTACGACTCACCAACAACGTTTGTTGTTGACGTGTTTTTGGTTCATATGCAGGTAGGTAACTACTAGGTTGATCTGAAGGATAGGCGGGGATGGGCTAGACTTGATGTGTGCAAGACCTAGCAGTTGGGGTAGCCTAAGTTCATGGTCTACGGTGTTGTACCAGTCTTTGAGAACCCGGGCCCCAATGAAACGTAGAGATTACAATAGTGCACCGCTAGGCATGCAAATGGCAGCCCTTCTATTATGGTGATTCACGCTTGGGTATGTCCCGTCGTTTCATTGTTGGATTGGTCTGCCCGTGCTGAGATAAGGTATTTGTTTGCTTCCGCGTGTTCTGATAAGGGCAGCCGGTCCCACACCCTCCCCGCGGTGGCGGCCATGGCGGGGGTGTGACAGGTTGGTATCAGAGCCCAAGGTTTCAGCAGATTAGATGTTCATATAGAAACCCCTAAGCTTGAACCTATAACGACTCTAAGGCTAGTAAGTAGATGTTGCGTGACTTTGGTAGATATATGTGTGCTAGGAAGAAATCAAAAATTAGTGTAAGGTCGGTGCGGGTTGCAGCCTCACAAACTGTCATTTGTACCCACAGGTGTACTAGATTTGATGAAACCTACTAGGCATATAGCTGGTTATAGTCTGTAGAGGTCCTTGTTTGTGCTTCATTAGTATATGACACATTGGCACTGGTGAGAGTTGTGGTGTATACTTGTGGTTTAGTACCTTCGGCAATGCTTGAGGCATTTTTAGGTCATGTGGGCGGCTACTATGGATTCGCACAAGGTCGGTAGGGGTTAGACTTGATCAACCTAACTACTGTGGCCTCAGGTGTGCGAAGGCATTGGTGAACCCTACTAAATCGATTAATGCGAAGGGTATTGTCATTTAAGGTGATGTTGCCCCTAGGACTTAAGGATGCTTTTGGTGTACCTGAATGGTCAAGTCGCCTGGACAGTCTTGTAGTATGGGATGCATGACCAGCTGCAAAGACTACGACCAGGGTTAGGAAACACCGAATAGTTAGTAGTTAAAGCCCAATTGAGTGAGTTTTTGGGCTTATATATTTTGGGGATTTGGTTATATCATGACTTGTGATGTTTGCGTTATGTGTTCCTATGTGTTACAATTGTATTATATGACTGCTTGCAGGCTGCTGTGTATAAATTCACATTTGGTGCTGGTGATAGTACATAGTAATGGCCTTATTTAGTTTCTTGTCCACTGTAGTTTGAAACAGTAGGGCTTGCTTTGATTGACTACTTTGTTGTGAATTTGTTATGTGTCTTGTGGTGATGTAAATCACCTCTAGAAGTATCATTGTTTGTCATTGGCTGGGACGGATGTCAGAAGGACACCCACAATTGGAATAGGGTGTTATGCCTGATTAAAAAAGATTTTGGCAAAGTGATGGGTCACAAGTATATGCGATGTTGGATTATGTTGGTGCTACGTTCCACGTCTGAGTTAAACTTGGAGATGGAATTCTTCTTTCGTTTCTCGACAGTGAAGTAAGACCAAGCTCATGAGCTTATTATCTCAGGTCGGAACAAGTGCCTTTCGTGGGGGTCGGAACTTACCCGACAAGGAATTTCGCTACCTTAGGACCGTTATAGTTATGGCCTCCGTTCACCGGGGCTTCCAACGATACACAATAACTCCCCCCCGCCCCCCCCCCCCCCCCCGCCGAACACAACTTACAACTTTCATCGTACTGTGCTCCGCATGTTCCAAGTTGGAAAAAAGGCTTAACATACCCTCCTTAGATAAATTTTTCCACAGTGGGCGAAATAGCTTAACCGGAGACTCTTAACGAATTGGCTACGAGTAGTTAGACGAATTGGATTGCAAATGAAGATCAAGATTGATATAATGAAGAACTATAAAGACTTAGAGGAGTTTAACGAAGGACATCTAACAATGACATGACGGCTACTAGAGCATATTCCTATGCTAACGTTGTGTCTCGTGTATTGTATCTAAACAAGAGCTTCTGTGTGAGTCAGTTAGTCATATGGCCGTACCAGATGCACCGCCGGACCAGATGATCCGGGCGGACCAGATGGTCCGCAGCTGGTACGCTGGCCTATTACTAAGTGACTATAAATAGCTTGTTAGAGAGAGTGTTTAGCAGTGCTGTTATTCTACAACTCTTAACTGTGTGTAAACTGAGTGTGTTTCTTTCTCTACATTGTATTCTCTAAGTGAATCAATAAAGCAAAGCTTTATTTACATCTTGTTGCTATCCGATTACCGAATCATGCAGTAGTAAGATCGTCTCGTGTTTTATCAAGTGGTATCAGAGCATTCCAGGTTGCTCTACTGCTGTGTTTTGGTAAGTTTTTGGATTCTAGAGAGAGAAAGTTTGGGTTTTCTATGTTTTTCATCAATTTTTCACGATTCTGAGTGATTACGAGGATAAAAATGATTTCTGGATGTTCCTGGAGTGTTTTCGCATCATATTGATTCAGTTTCTAGCTTCAATTGTCGAAATCTGTGAAAATCAGTCGATTTTAGTTCGAATTGCTTCTGGTCCGCCGGTTGAAAATCTGATCCGCTGTTTGATCCGCTACTGCAATCTTCATCAGCTGATCCGCGGCAGTTACAGCGTATCAGTGTGATCCGCTGAAATATTTGATCCGCCGTACCAGTTTTTGATCCGCCGTACCAAAAATCTGATCCGTCGAAGATATCTGGTCCGCTGGAACAAAATGAGCGACTTTCACGCTTTTTCAGCCGTTCAATCATCAATGCAAGCCATACTGAACTATGATAACGAGATAGGAACAACTCAGAAAGTTCCTAAGTTACTTCGATTGGAGGATTATGAGAATTGGAAGCAACGATTTGAATCATTTGTTAATGCTCTTGACATTGATTTGTGGATTTCTATTGAACAAGATTATACATATCCTAAGAAAAATGGAGAACCAATTCCACGAAGTGATCTTGATGAAGATCAAAGGAAAGTTTATGCCAGAGAAAAGAAAACTTATGCAAATCTCACAATGGCTTTACCAAGAGAACTCTTGCATCAATTCAAAAATTGCACAACATCAAAAACATTATGGGATGCACTGAAGGATAGATGTGCAGGAAACGAGCAATATAAGAAGAGTCGAAAGAAAGTTTTGTTAAAGGAGTTTGATAACTTCCAGCATTGTGAAAAAGAGAGTATTGCAGTTTTGATTTCTAGATTTTCTCATCTGATTAATGAACTCGATATTGTAGGAGTCCAGAAAGAAAAAGATGACTTGAAGGAAAAATTTCTGGAAGCTTTACCGGAAACATGGGAGAATTTTGTTATGATGCTTGCTAATGATCCAAATTATTCAAGTTGGACTTTCAATCAATTATTAAGCAAGTTACAAGCTCGAGAAATGGAATTACTTGTAAAGAAATCAGCAATTCCATCAGTTCAAAATCCTGCAGTTTATTTTGGAGAGAATTCTGCTATTGCTCATGCTAAAGCTAAATCAAATTCTATTTCAAGCAGTAATCCACCAGTAACAGCATTTCTTGCTGGAAAATCAGATAATGGTGGGTATTCTTCAGGATGCAGTTTTACTATTCCTGATAAATCATCAAGCAAGTCAACTTCTAATCAAGCAACCGAAGATCTAGCTGCTTTGCTATCTGCTTTTATATCTTCTTCGTCTGGAGCTATATTTCATCAAATTGGTCAGTCTTGTTTGTATGGCGAGGATTTAAATCATCTGGATGACGATCAATTGAATAAACTCGATTTGGAATGGCAATTTGCTATGGTCGTGAAAAAAGGAAAGAGATTTATGAAGAAACATGGTAAGACATCTATTTTTCAAGGTCAAACGCTTGGCTTGGATAGAAAAACGATTAAGTGTTTTAAATGTGCCAAACATGGACATTTTGCTCGCGATTGTCCTACCAAGTCTTCTGACAAGGATATTTCCAATAAGAATGGTCAAGATAAAGGTGTTAAAGCTATGATATCTCAAACTGATGAAGGTTATGATTGGGCTAAAGATTTTTAAGATGAATCTGCATTCGTGGTTCATTCTCAAGACAGTTATGCATTGATGGCAAATATTGAGGTTGAATCGAGTGGGTATACATCTGAGACCAGTAAATCTGACTTAAGTCATTCTGATTCTGAAATGAGTGGTTACGAGTCCGTGTGTGAATTTTGTTCACAAAAGGATAGTCGAATTCAAGATTTGATCAAGGAAATAGAATGTCAATCGGTTAAAATCAAAAGAAAGGATGAAGAATTGGAGAGTTTTTTCAAGAAGTCTCAGGAATTTAATGAAATTTGCAAAACAAATGCAAAGTTACTCATAGAAAAGAGTGTGTTGGTGGCAGAATTAGCTGATATTCAGAAAAACTTGTCAGAAAGCTGTATTCAGAATGATCAACAAAAGTCACAACTTCGACACGAGAATGAGGAGTTCATGTCAAAAATTGTCAAGCTTACTTCGATCAATGAAAAGCTGGTCAAGGAGGTTGCAGAATATAAGTCTCAAGCTCAAGATGTTAGTGAAGATTTTGAACAGTTATTTCGAAAATCTATCAAAAAGGTTGAAGTGCTTCAGACATCGAATGATGAACTTCAGAAGGCATTGAATGAAGTTACTGCTGATAGAACTCAATATCAGATTGTTCAGTCTGAATTGCAAGATACAATCACTTCTTTGAAGAAAGACAAAAATTTATTAACAAGGAATATTGAGATATATAAGGAAAGAGTGGATAAAATTACCAAAGAAGTGCTTGCTGCTCATGATGGGATGAGACGAGAAAAATCACTAGTCAACACCACATCTGAGAAATTGATTCAATCAGAAAAAGTTCTTGCTGAAGCTCAGAAGATCATAGCTGATTTGAAAGTTGAGATTCTCGATCTCAATCGTCAATTGCATAACTCGAAGAATTCTCATTCTTTTACAAGTTATTTGTGTCAAGATGACAACTTCAAGAAGGTATTTGGAGGTGATGATTTTAATCAAATTCCTCATCCAGTGATTCAAACAGAGTCTGTTGTTGATTTGAACACTCCAGTGGTAAACAAAGATTATTCTGAATTTGTATCTGCTAAGTGTGAGAAGAGGGAATCACAGTGTTCAATCAAGCATGTTGGGACAGATGAGAAGATAGGGTCTGAAGAAAAGTTAGCTGCTGAGCTTGTTCAAGCTAATAATTTGAAGGGTATTAAAGCTAAATTTACTGAGGTTGCTCAAGCTGGTTCTTCTACGTCTCAAATGGATTTATCAAAGTTACCTGGTTATAAACGATCTGGTTTGGGTAATCATAATCACAAAATTGTTCAGAAAGTTGAGAAGAACAATCCAAAGAAGACTCCTAAGGAGAAGAAAGATACTAGTCTTGAACAGATATATCATCTGGCGCAGGTATTTGTATCCACCATGGAAAAAGGCTTCGGAGGTAAGATAAAGAAGAAAGATTTCTCTACAAGTTCTCCGAAAGAATCTTCTGCTTCGGATTCCAATTCCACACCTAGAAGTCCTACATCACAATGGGTACATTCTAACCAATTTCAAGTTTTTGATGATATTTCTGATGAGTCTGAGTTGTCTAATAAATGTGATCCAGTTCAGGACAAGTTCCAATTTAAACGTTCATATCGTTTGTGCTATCAATGTCGCCAAAAGGGACATATAGCACAGAATTGTCCTGTCACTGTTAAAAGGAAATTTTCTGGAAAAACTGCCACGATAATTGATGAATCCGGCAGAATTTTTAATGACTCACCAACATCACATTTTAAATCTAAACATTTCAAAAGTGAGTCTAGTGTTGGTGATTCATCACAAGATGATGTTTCTGTGAAAACTGCACCTACAAAGATGAAGTGGCGACCTAAAGTGGTCAGCAAAGCTGCAACTGACTTTGTGGAAGACACTGGTCGACCAGAAGCTGTGTGCTTCGGGTCATTTGAGTACTAATCTTTAAACCAGTGTGCAGGTATTCCTAGAAGACCCGTTGGTGATTGCAAAGTTGCTGATGGAGGAGTACTCTGCGTTTCTTAATTTAAATTACATGTGATATCATTTTCCACACTGAAATTTTCTGAAAGCTAAACCTGACAGGTATCAGTATCGATTGGTCAATTTTCTTTCTTTTACATTTTGTATGTAGGTTAGGGGGAGAAAATTGAAAAGCCAAAAATAGCGTCTTTTTGTTTTTGTTTGTGTTAAAATGAAAATCCAAAAATAGAGTTTTCATTTTAAGGGGGAGAAATTGAAAAATACAAAAACATCGAAAAACAGAAAAATACAAAAACATTAAAAAATGAGAAACTGTATCCGACATGATTGGGAAATGATGGTACATTGGCTTACATGTCTGACTCATGGATAAAATAGATGAAAAAGCCATAAGATCATTGTTTGATGTACTTGGTAGGCTCGGCATTAAATCATAAAGTATTCAGATGTGATAAACACTAAATACTAATGCTTGACCAAGTGGACAACATCTTGATGCATATCTCATGATATCTAAGAAAAGATATGTGAAAAAGAAAATGAGAAGTCACTGTGTATACATGTGTTCATTTTGCAATGATTTAAACTTGTTTGATTTTCTTTATTTTGTCAAACGATCGGACTTTCTCTGCGTGTCGAAAGACCGACCTGATCGTTGTTCGTTTGACGTTCTGCTTTATTTTCTTTGGTGTTTTGTATAACTCATCGGACTTTCTCTGCGTGTACGGGAGTACCGACCTGATTGTTGTTGAGTTATACAATTTCAACTTGTTTTATTTTTTTATTTTGTTAAATCCGAGGCCTTATCTGCGTATCGAAAGATCGACCTTAAGGTAGACGATTTAACGTTCTTATTTCTTTTTGCATGGAACACAGTTGACTGAATCATGAATACAATCATTATGTGATTAAATCACAAATGAAATCACAAAGTGTGATATAAAAAGCAAAAACATATCTGAGTATGTCTGATAGTGTGGGGTACACTGGTCAATGCAAGTCTAATCAATACAATAACATATCCAGATGGTATGAGTATGATTGTGCCTGAGTTTAGAATGGACAAATTATACCAGTAATCGACATGACTTATGTGCTGAAGTAATTGAAATTGAAGTGTAGTTCAGCATGTTATGACCAATATGATCCCAAGTTGTGATCTTTCTCGCAAAAGGAAAAAATAGTGTGTGATTCAGTATTTCATTTCTGTATTGCATTTATGTTTCATATCTGAAAAATTCAAAAAGATTTTCTGTGTGTTTTGATATAAAGTTTCAAAAAGCCAAAAAGATTTTGTTTCTTATTTGTTTTCGACCGATCGATACTTGATACAAAATTCAAAATTTCAAAACTATATCTTGGATTCTCGAAGAGAAGTTTTGTGCCAAGATTAAATTAATTTTCAAAAGAAAAGGAAACTGCGTTTCTGTCTTCTGAAAGTTGCAGGTTTCTGTGTGAAAAGACTCACGCATGGTGAAAGGGGGAGTATGTTATCTCTTTCACAAGTGGATCTTGAAGTTCAAAGTTTTTCGAGAGTGATCCAGTCATGCAAGCTCTAATTCTGACAAGATTTCAAGTTGAAGATCAGACACAGTAATGCTGAAGATTGAAGACTGAAGTTTAGTTAGAATAATAGATACACTACACGTTAAGAGGGAGTTTGTTAGAGCATATTCCTATGCTAACGTTGTGTCTCGTGTATTGTATCTAAACAAGAGCTTCTGTGTGAGTCAGTTAGTCATATGGCCGTACCAGATGCACCGCCGGACCAGATGATCCGGGCGGACCAGATGGTCCGCAGCTGGTACGCTGGCCTGTTACTAAGTGACTATAAATAGCTTGTTAGAGAGAGTGTTTAGCAGTGCTGTTATTCTACAACTCTTAACTGTGTGTAAACTGAGTGTGTTTCTTTCTCTACATTGTATTCTCTAAGTGAATCAATAAAGCAAAGCTTTATTTACATCTTGTTGCTATCCGATTACCGAATCATGCAGTAGTAAGATCGTCTCGTGTTTTATCAACGGCAATACATGTTTCAACTGAACGTGGCATAGTAAAGGAGTCAACAAATCAACTTAGGGTGACAAGGAGTGAAGCAGCAACAGACGAAGACAAATTCTTCTTCTTTTCTAATTCTTCTTCTCTTCGATGCGGTCAATCTTTTATATTCTAGATCATCTTAAAATCTCTCTTGTGTAACGATGTTACATTCAGATCATATCCTACTCGTGATCCGATCCCTTTGTTCTATCAGCTCTGCATAGCTGATTACATTTTCATTTGTCGCACGACCATTCGTGGTTGGTCTTGCTATTATGATTCAGCAAAGGTGGCACCATCGGTGAAAGTGCTTTGCTTTCTATCCTAATGTATTATATTTTGATTCGTACCGTCTCCGTACTTGTGTGAGTGATTGTTCAAAAGCAGAGGTTTGGAAGCTGAGACAAGTGAGTCATTTGATTATTGTGGAAAAATTATTATACGAGTAATTGTCACATGATATCAGGTATTGAAATGTGATGTTAACATCGTGCGTTCCCTAATGTTAATGCTTATATTCCATACCTGGATAAGAATCCAAGATCTAATTGGTTAACGAGAACCATCAGAAACATGGATTAACCATTCATGGAACGATCCTCCTTAAATCTATTACATAAACCAACGGGTTTTAAGTAACTTGACAGCGACTGTCATGATAGATTTAATTTTCCACGAGACATCCTGATGTCGATTTGATAAGCGGTTCAGATGATGAGTCGTGGTCCGGTACAACAAGGGCTAGTGGATGAAACTGCCAAGTAAAGGCAAGATAGTTGCCTAAAGTATGGCAGTAATGCATAACCATGGTGGTTATGAATGTGGCCTAAAGACATTTTGATGAAATTGCCTAAGGAGAGAGAATATTTAATATAAATGTGGTGATGTGATCATCTTGCTAAGCGCATGGTTGATTATGTGAAAAGTTTGGATATCTTAGAGTGGAATTGAACCCGGCATCAAAAATGAAAACTTGTGGTTTAGATTCTATACATATGGAATGTTGAGGTATTATGGTTATAAATTTTAGTGTGGAAAATTGATTAGTAAGCAATAGGACTGATCATGATTTATGGAAACTAAATGGGAGTAATCCGATGCTCCATGAGGAAATTACCTTGAACTTTTGAAACATATCAAGAGATTATAGGCGTCACTTTGAAAATGTAGGGTAATGCTTTGTTGGCATTTGTCTTAGGAATGGGAAAGTACATAATGGAAACTTAAGGAAATGGAATTCGTAAGAAAAATTCAGAATACAAATAGGGTTGCGAGGGGTACTAGCAAGTACGCACTCCAATCGATGAATAGCAACCAGTGTTTGAGGATTCTAGTTGATCAAATTTAGGGATAGCAAATACTTTTGTGCAAAGTGCTTTGAGTATCCCTTAGAAATTATGGTTTGGTGGATCGAATTCAACTCCCAAGTTCATAAGGCTGACATGCTGTCAGCATAGATTTTGTGGTTCCAGAGAAGGCAAAACAGAGATAGCTATGAGTAGCTTTGAAAATTATGAGATTGGTTTGGTAAATTGGAACATTTTGGGAACTAAGTTTGAGGCCTGTATGTGTTTAAATTGTGTATTGTGATGCATAACTTGTTATAATTGGTGGTCTGCAAAGTAACAAAAAATATCAGAATCGGTATGTGACCGAAAATATTATTGACCTTCACACTGCGCGGAGGAGGGGAGAGACGAAAAGCTGTTTTGTTATATGCACCCAATTTGCTTGACCGATCAGACAAAGACCCATTATAATTTGGTGAGCAAAAGTTGTATGTTGTATAGTGATGTTGTGTTAAACTAGTAACCCATTGATCTCTCCGGTCTCACATGGTCGTAATCGGTTGTTTAAAGCAAGGTGCTTTGTCTTTCGTGGAGTAAGGATCTAATATCCTTGGCTAGTGTAGCCGGTCGGGTTGTGATGGAATATTGAAATTGTGGAAGGCGTCTTTAGGACGCCATTGATGGCAAAGACGGTGACGAGTACTTCGAGCATTCTTAGGAATTAATGATAGATCATATTGAATTGATGAGTCCATCATATTGACATGTGGTCAACAGGACTGTTGGATTTCCGTGTGACAGGGTGCGACCACTTCTTTAAAATGGTGTCGCATAGTTTCGGGGGTCCGTTTTGTTGTGAAATTACCTGAGCGTATGGATCTTCTACTTAGTCGTAATGAAATCAATGTAAACGAGTAAAACACAGAGAGTAAATACAAATGACTTGTATTAACCACAGAGATGACCACAAAGTACACAGAGAAGATATGACTCGGAAGCTTCACAATTCTATACACGACAACCTATTTATACAAGCTGAACTACGACCGGCCGAACCTCAAGTTCGGCCACACGTTCGGAGCTGTCCGAACTCCAGGTTCGCTGGGAGTTCGGACCTCAGCTATATTATGTGATCCGTCTTGCATTCGATACTTCACATGACGATCAAGGACCATGTATCAACAAACTCCCCCTTGGCATGTGCAGTATCATCTCCTCTATTAAAACTTGTATCTTGTATCTTCAATCAAACTCTTCCTCAATCTTGATGATGAGTTCAATCTTGAATACTTGATATTGCATCGTGTAAATCTTTTTGGTATTTTCTGATAAGAAAAGTAAATGCATTACAGAATCAAACACTATTTTTGTCTTATGTGAGAAAGATCACAACTTGGGATCATATTGATCATGACATGCTGAACTACATTTCAATTTCAATTATTGAAGCACATAAGCCATGCCGATTGCAGATATACTTTGTCCATATTTAAATTCTGGCACAATCATACTCATAACATCTGGATATGTTAAGGTATTGATTAGATTTGCATTAACCAGTGTACCCCACACTATCAGACATACTCAGATATGATTTTGCTTTTCACATTTTGTGATTTCATTTGTGATTTTACTCACATAATGATAGTTACCATGATATAGTCAACTGTGTTCCATGCAAAAAGAAATAAGAACGTTAAATAGTCTACCTTAAGGTCGATCTTTCGATACGCAGATAAGGCCTTGGATTTAACAAAATAAGAAAATAAAACAACTTTAAGTTGTATAACTCAACAACAATCAGGTCGGTACTCCCGTACACACAGAGAAAGTCCAATGAGTTATACGAAACACCAAAGAAAATAAAGCAGAACGTCAAACGAACAACGATCAGATCGATCTTTCGATACGCAGAGAAAGTCCGATCGTTTGACAAAATAAAGAAAATCAAACAAGTTTAAATCTTTGCAAAAAGAACACATGTATACACAGTGACTTCTCATTTTA
This sequence comes from Deinandra increscens subsp. villosa, assembly GCA_039602395.1. Taxonomy (NCBI): domain Eukaryota; kingdom Viridiplantae; phylum Streptophyta; class Magnoliopsida; order Asterales; family Asteraceae; genus Deinandra; species Deinandra increscens. The sequence continues at coordinate 32,301,544 of JBCNJP010000006.1, forward strand.
TTTTTCACATATCTTTTTCTTGATATATCATGAAATATGCATCAAGATGTGTCCACTAGGTCAAGCATCAGATTTAGTATATATCACATTTGTATACTTTCTGATGATTTAGTATATATCACATTTGTATACTTTCTGATTTGCCGAGCCTACCTTGCACATCGATCAAATAGTCTTATGGCTTTTTCACTTACTTTATCCATGAGTCAGACAATGTCAGCCAATGTACCATCATTTCCCAATCATGTCGGATACAATTTCTCATTTTTCAATGTTTTTGGCTTTTTCAAATTTCTTCCCCTAAAAATGACAACTCTATTTATAGATTTTCATTTTTACTATTTGAAAAACAACACACTATTTTTTGTATTTTTGCAAAAACAAACTCCCCCTCAGAATGAGACGAAGTGAAAAACCAAGAAAAATTGATCAACCAACACAAATACTCTCAGTTTAGCCTTTTGAAAACAAAATTGATTTTAAAATTCAATTTAATTAAAACAGATATTTCACAATCAGTAATTATGCAATCACCGAAATATCTTCCTGAAACACCTGCGTAACACCAAATAAACCATTAATTGCTCTGGGATCGACCCGATTCCACAGCGTCGGGTCGCCCGGTGTCTTCCACAAAGTCATTGTTGGTCTCGGAAACAACTTTCGGTTTCCAAATTTGTAAAAGTTTTAGTTTTTGATTGGAACCTGAATCAGATTCAACCGACGTACTCGGTTTAGACCAAGAGGATTTACGAGTTGATTTAATCTTTGGGGACCATGGTTCATCAAAAATTTGACCTTCGTTATCCACATATTTGCAGTTTTGTGGATATATGCAGTCGTCGGACAATCAGCAGCTAGATGTCCCGGTTGACGACATACATAACAAAGTCTTTCTCTAAAATTGTTTGAAAATTGTTTCGATTTTTGAGAATCAGATGAATGTTCAGAATGAAAGTTATCAAAGAAACCATCAGAAGAATCATACCTAGGAGATGGACTCCTTGAAGATGAAGAACTTCCAGAATAATAAGACAATTCCTTCTGAGATGGTGATTTCTTTGCAACTTTTGCCTTAGAAGCCTTCTTAGCCTTCACTGATTTCTTTGCTTGAACCGGTGCTTCTTTCACTTCGTAACCCAAACCTTTATGTTTGAATCCTCGAGTCTTTGAAGAATTAGACAAAGAACCCGAAACAACTCTTAACTTAGCGTCACTAGTGAATTTTGCTTTGATATCCTTCAGCTTGTTCTTCTCAATCAACTCTGTTTCTTCTTCAGTTGCGGATGGAGAACTTGAAGCAACCTTATCAAAAACCATTTCATTTTCCAGAAGCATAGACTTTGAAATAAATTTTGGAGCGTCACCCAAAGATTTCTCCTTCTTTTTAGACTTGGACTTGTTCTTCTTGGGTGGAGTAGCAAACTTTGAATAATCATACCCTTCAGCCTTAGAATCAAGCGGAGAAAAAGTAACTTCAATTAAATCCACTGGTTGAGGAACCAAGTGAATATCATCCTTCTTAGAACTCTCCGAACTATGATCCTGCTTGTATAAGAAATTTAGCAATGTCGGTGACAGATTGCAATTCTTCACTTGTCTTTTTAACTCCAAAATCTCCAATTTCAAATAATTAATCTTCTGTTGTCCCTCAAACACCTCTTGTTGTGACTTGATGAATTTTGCACTGAGATCATCATACTCATAAGTTTGTAACTTCCTGATCTCACATTCAGCATATAATTCTTCAAGCACATTTTCTCTCTTTTGCTTGTAGATCTCAACATCTTTTGTTAACACTTCATTCTTGTCTCTGTAAAGAACATTTTCATCTTCAAGCATAGAGATCTTATTTTGAAGCTTCTCAATGGTAACAGCAGTTTTTGCAATAAGAGCAGTAGCCTCTTCATATTTTTGCTGAACTGGATAACTTTTGTCAAACAAATTCTCAAAATCTTGGGCTGCGTCTAAAGCTTTAGCTTTAGTCTTCGCACACTCTTCAGCCAATTGAGCCCTTTCTTTCAAAACATCGTCATGAACATGAACGAATTCATAATACTTCTTTTGAAAATCTTCCACCTCTTTCTTGAGCACCACAATTTCTTCAGTTGACAGTTGACATATTTGTTCAAAACCTGCAACCTGCTGAAGCAATCTTTTACATTTAAGACATTCAAACTCGTCAACTTTTGAACTTGTAGAAACTTTAGGTAATTCTTCTTGAACCAAAGATACACTTGAAGAAGAATCAATGTCAGTTAAAAAGCAATCATCATCAGCATGTTGAGCAGTTAAAGCAATTAAGATTGGAGTATGATTCTTTTTAACTGTTGAATCTGCATTCCAAGCAAATTCATTTGAATGCACAAATGTATCAGTCCAATCATGAGCAAGAGTAGCAGATTTCTTCTCAACCTTTTCAGCTTCATTTGATGGATGAAAAACTAAATGTGCATGTTGACCAGTCTTGAATTTACTATCCGCAGAACTTGGACATTCTCGAGCAAAGTGACCATAAACTGAACACTTATAACATTTCACCTTAGACTTGTCCAAACCAATCTTTCCCTCCTGATTCAGTCTCTTCTTGCAGTTCTATTGAAAAACTTCTTTGTTCTTCGAACCAACATAGCATACTGCCAATTTAGATCCATTTCCTCCAAATGATCATAATCAATAAGATCGTAATCTTCATTTGCTAACTCAGCATTACTCACAGAACCAGTGATAACACCAAAGTATGAAGATACTAATGCAGACATTAACGCATTATAATCATAGACAGTTTGAACAGACAATGCACTTTGAGTCGAAGAACTTGGAATTGACACAGTACAACCAGCAGAGAAATAACTTGGAATTTCAGATTTACCTGCCAGAAATGCTGTAGGAGGAGCAGAACTAAGAATATTAGACTTCCCAGCATTCATTGTAGAGTCATTTTCACCATGATACACCGCAAGATTCAGAATTTGTGTAGGAAGTGATTTGTTCACCATTAACTCCATATCTCTAGCCTGAATTCTTTGAACTAAATCATTGAAAGACAATCCTGAAAAATCCTTATCGTGAGTAATCATCATCACATAATTCTCCCATTTTTCAGGCAAAGCTTCCAGGATCTTTTCTTTCATATCAGCCTCTTCTTTAGTAAGATTTACCAAACACATTCCACTCATCAGATGAGCGAATCTTGCAATCAAATTGGGAATAGTTTCATTTTGATAATGCTTAAAACTATCAAACTCTTTCTTCAAAACCTTTTGTTGACTTTTCTTGTATTGGTCATTGCCTTCACATCGTTTTTCCAAAGCATCCCATAGACTTTTTGATGTGTAGTTACCAGCAAATTGATGAAGTAACTCTTTAGGCAATGTCATCGTTAAAGTACCATACGCCTTGAAAAACCGAGGTGGTAACCAAATACCTTGGTTGCGGAAGCGGATCGAGTCTTTGTGTAACTCGTTTTTGTAGAAACAAATGAACACCCGGATATGAACACGATGGTGTTTGAGATGTGATGATGATGAAGAACAAAGCTAGTAGAAACATGGATATGAAGAACAAGATAGATCTATGATAATCAACATGAAAGATAGATAACAAAGGATAACCAAATGATTAATAATAACCGAATGATTACATTACCTACCCCACGCATTCCCGGGTTTCTTGAGCTTACTAGGTAAGTTCAAGAACCCTTGACAAGCTTCAAGGAACCATGACTAACTCTCTCTCACTAGACACATATCATCAAGTCTTTCATATGAGAAAGACTTACTATATATACTACAAAACTCACTAAGGGCATAATAGTAAAACTACCAACTAGTGACAATATTTAAGCAATAAATAATATTCACTAGAGCCATCTTCTTTAGTTAAGTCTTGTGTCTTGAGTTGTCATGTTCTTCACCGTGTTGTCGGGATGGTAGACGTTAAGTGGCCGTTGAGTATTATCACATCTATCCAAATCTTGTTGGCTCGGTATCTCGATCCCCAACATTCTCCCCCTATTTGGTAGATGGAATACTCAACACTTGTGACATTGATTCTTTGTATTCTTGCAACTTGACTTCAAGATAATCTTCATGTAGTTTCAAGTCTTTCATTCTTCAATTCTCCTTTGTGAAGCTCCCCCTACAATAAACATTCTTCTAGCCCCAAACCATAGGCTGTAATGCATAGGGTGTTTACAAACTTCAACATAATAACAAGCTACTTGAGGACTAAGTCATAACTCAAAGTACCTATATTGTTGAAAGTAAACAAAATAAAGGATCTATGAAAAACTCGAGAATTAACTCCACAATTCAACCATCTTGAAATACTTGGCCGAATACCAAACTAATGCTTTGCACGAAGATAAACCACTTCTTTTTGTGCTAATAATCTTGCCTTCGATTTTTACCGCAATGGCAATGTCGCAAGTGTTACAGCTTGAGGACTCTTCGAAGATTAAAAATCACGTTGCTTTCTTTTGCTAAACCCGTTGCCAAAAGTCTCATCAAATCATCACATTTTCTCCCCCTAGACTTTTGCAACCCGTAGCAAAATAAATAAGCATCTTCTGTTGTAATCAAAACCCGGAAACAACCTTTTCAACAAAATACCCTTGGAATTCAATAAGCCAAAATCCAACAGTAGCAAATAATCTCTCATATCAAACTTGTGCACAACTCTTATAATCAAATATTACCTCATAACACGTCTGCTATATATCGAAGCAATCTGATATAGGAGTATAGTTTTGATGTACCTGATGAGATTTCTACAAAATTATGGCTTCAAATTGTTGTGGTTTTTGGTTTGTAACAGAAGTAAATAATCAAACCCGAACCCGTAACCAAAATCTCGAAAGGAAACTTTATCGAGATGAAAGATATACACCTGATGGTCAACCACTTTGATATCTGTAAACTTGAACAGAAGCTCAGGAAACATAACATAATATTAACCTGGAGTTGTTACCCTATGGTTCCCGACGTACCTTAGCTGTTTCCGATCAAAGAATCAATTTTTCCGGCGAGCAAGGCAAGCTCTGGCGACTGACTTCGAACAGAAACCTGTTTACCGATCACACCTAGAGCTTCTTTGGCAACCTAAACTTGAATGGTGATGTTTTCCGGTGACTGGTCATGAAACGAAGGCAGATTCCGGTGGTTACAAGCATCGCTGGAGACTTGAGACCCAAACAGTAGCATTTCCGGTTCAAGTGGGTTTCCGGTTGGACGTTAAAGCGGAACAGTATTCTCCGGTTGAACTTTCCGCGTGAAGTTCGAACGGAACGGGATTGGAGCGGATCAAGTTTTTCCGGTTGAATTCTCCGCTTGAACATGAAGTTCCAGTTGAACTTTGTTTTTCCGTCTGAACATGAGTTGTGCCGGAATCTGGGGTTACTTCCGGTTGATCGAGATTTTTCCGGTTGAACATGAGATTTCCGGTTGGAGATCGAACGGGACAGGCTTTCCATTTGAACCTTGTTCCTCCATTTCAAGTAGGGTTTCCGCTTGATGGCGAGCTACCGGTTAATCAGAGAGCTTCGTTTTTCCGGTTGAAACTCGAACTTCCGGTTGAACTGAAATGGAAGCTGGAGCGTGGTTCGGCCGGACCTTCTCATGGTGGGGAAATCGATAGCATATGCTATAACACCATAGATGGAGACAGGAGGCTGGTAATTTCAGAGAAAGAAAAGTAGGTTTAGACTTTTCTTTTTCTTCAGAGTGTCTGGAAGTGCAAGATACTTGATCATTGATGCTCAGATCGTTAGGAAGGATAACTATAGGAATCAATGCGAGAAACGGTGAAATTGGTAAACCGTTTGGTTACGCGAGAATAACGAAATTGATCGTTTAATTATTTATGGTGAAATTAACGAATCTGTGGAGTTATAAACACTTTCCTAAGTGTTTACTGAGGATTTTAGTCATGAAGGTATGTTCGGTTCGCGAAACGGAGGTAAACGGTACACGCGTCGTATACACGCTTTATACCACGTGATTAACCGAACATTCACCAGATTATATTTAATCTTATGTTTTAAGTATCCCGATAATGTTAATGAGGCTTTTATAATATTCCCCGTCATGTTGAAATTATCATATGTAATTTACGAGACGTTTAACTGTTCAACATGGCCATATATTGCGGTATATACCAGTTATGTTAATATGGACCACTCAATACGGTATAAAAAGAATTTTACCCCTAAAACTCTTTATTTCTTCAAAATCTCCAACACACACAAGTGTGTGTTCGAGAAAGAAAAGAGACCAAAGGGGTGGCAGCCCATTTTCTCGGCCGGCGACCGGCGGTGCTCTGGCGAACCTAGGGTGGAGATGGTGTTTCCGACCCCTTTTTCCTTCCCCACCTTTCCGGAAGTGCCAGATACTTGATCATTGATGCTCTGATCGTTAGGAAGGATAACCATAGGAATTAGTGCGAGAAACGGTGAAATTGGTAAACCGTTCGGTTACGCCAGAATAACCGAAATTAATCGTTTAATTATTTATGGTGAAATTAATGAATCTGTGGAGTTATAAACACTTTCCTGAGTGTTTACTATTGGAACATCCAAGATGAGTGAAGATGAAGACATTCAATGTATTTGTTCCAAATGGGTCAAAACGGGTCAAGTCTATGAAACGCGAAAATTTCAAGGATTTAACTTATTTCCTGAGTTTGGAGTTAACGTCTTGACGATACAGAAGTAAATTGGTGGTGTTCAACATTGGTCATCCCAAGTTGGTGTGTTTTCAGCCTTGGAGATCTCGTTTGTTCTTGGAGATCTCGTTGATAAGCCTTGGAGCTCTCGTTTGTTCTTGGAGTTCTCGTTAATAAGCCTTGGAGATCTCGTTTGTTCTTGGAGATCTCGCTGATAAGCCTTGGAGATCTCATTTTCTTGGCGACCTCACCAAGGTCTGAAGGCTGTGATTTGTTCTTGGCGACGTCACCAGTTCTTGGCAACGTCACCAGCCTTGGCGACCTCACTAACCTTGGCGACCTCACCACCCTTGGCGACCTCACCAAGGTATGGAGTTTGAGACTTGTTCTTGGCGACTTCAGAAATGTTCTTGGCGATCTCGTTCAGCTGTTTGGCGATTTGGAGCAATTCAACACTCGGATCTGATCCGTAAACGTGCCAATACCTTCGAGACAACGTCAAGACAACTTCAAGAACACTCAAGACGACACGCGAGTTGGTTTTAGCCGAGACAACTCAACTGGGTCGTTTACCTCTAACGAAGCGTATTTGATTTAATTTGTTTCACTCCTTGTTGTTGCTATAAATAGAACACTTAGATTATTTTGTAAAGTGAGAAGAGAGTGAGGCTGCTAAGTGTGTGTTTTCCATGGTGTAATCTCCTTTTCTCTCAACACTTGTAATCCATTGTTCTTGATATAGCAATAAACATTGAGATTTAAAGATTGTTCTTCGTGTTCTTGGTTTGATTCGTTTGAGCTTCTTGATCAATCCATTTTCCACACCTGATCGGTCTCGTACTTGTGAGATCCTTGGGTCTAAGTTGGACCTAACAATTGTTATCAGAGCTGTTGGTCTAAACAAAAACCCATATTTTGTTCTTGAGGATTTTGCAAGATTTAGCTTGATTTGGTGAAGTTTGTGAAGATCGAAGGTTGCTTCTTGAGTGGAAACATCATTTGGAAGCTGATTTCATCCTCAGATTCATCATCAGAGATCATTTACATCAGTTTTTAGGCAGATTTGTTCAAAAAACGGGAAGAACGCTTCAAGAACATAAAGTCACTGTTCTTCATTTTTGAGGTTGATTTGCTGAGATTTGTAAGTTGCTAGAGTTTTGAGTATTGTTTCTCATCATAACACGAAGCTATTGGTGCATTCAAATCATCATTTGGTGAAAGTTGGTTGTTCATCATCTCCTACATCGAAGGTCTGTACACAGGTTTGAAAATTGAATTTTTTTTAGATTGTTTTGATTGAAATTGATGATTCACGCATGTTAGTGACCTAAAACTATAATCATTAAAGAAATCCAATATCATTTTCATCAAGTTTTGAATCCGGATTAGAGTGTCTGGAAGTGCAAGATACTTGATCATTGATGCTCTGATCGTTAGGAAGGATAACCATAGGAATCAATGCGAGAAACGGTGAAATTGGTAAACCGTTCAGTTACGCGAGAATAACGAAATTGATCGTTTAATTATTTATGGTGAAATTAATGAATTTGTGGAGTTATAAACACTTTCCTGAGTGTTTACTGAGGATTACAGTCATGAAGGTATGTTCGGTTCGCGAAACGGAGGTAAACGGTACACGCGTCGTATACACGCTTTATACCACGTGATTAACCGAACATTCACCAGATTATATTTAATCTTATGTTTTAAGTATCCCGAGAATGTTAATGAGGCTTTTATAATATTCCCGTCATGTTGAAATTATCATATGTAATTTACGAGACGTTTAACTGTTCAACGTGGCCAGATATTGCGGTATATACCAGTTATGTTAATATGGACCACTCAATAGGGTATAAAAAGAATTTTACCCCTAAAAATCTTTATTTCTTCAAAATCTCCAACACACACAAGTGTGTGTTCGAGAAAGAAAAGAGACCAAAGGGGTGGCAGCCCATTTTCTCGGCCGGCGACCGCGGTGCTCTGGCGAACCTAGGGTGGAGATGGTGTTTCCGACCCCTTTTTCCTTCCCCACCTTTCCGGAAGTGCCAGATACTTGATCATTGATGCTCTGATCGTTAGGAAGGATAACCATAGGAATTAGTGCGAGAAACGGTGAAATTGGTAAACCGTTCGGTTACGCGAGAATAACCGAAATTAATCGTTTAATTATTTATGGTGAAATTAATGAATCTGTGGAGTTATAAACACTTTCCTGAGTGTTTACTATTGGAACATCCAAGATGAGTGAAGATGAAGACATTCAATGTATTTGTTCCAAATGGGTCAAAACGGGTCAAGTCTATGAAACGCGAAAATTTCAAGGATTTAACTTATTTCCTGAGTTTGGAGTTAACGTCTTGACGATACAGAAGTAAATTGGTGGTGTTCAACATTGGTCATCCCAAGTTGGTGTGTTTTCAGCCTTGGAGATCTCGTTTGTTCTTGGAGATCTCGTTGATAAGCCTTGGAGCTCTCGTTTGTTCTTGGAGTTCTCGTTATTAAGCCTTGGAGATCTCGTTTGTTCTTGGAGATCTCGCTGATAAGCCTTGGAGATCTCATTTTCTTGGCGACCTCACCAAGGTCTGAAGGCTGTGATTTGTTCTTGGCGACGTCACCAGTTCTTGGCAACGTCACCAGCCTTGGCGACCTCACTAACCTTGGCGACCTCACCACCCTTGGCGACCTCACCAAGGTCTGGAGTTTGAGACTTGTTCTTGGCGACTTCAGAAATGTTCTTGGCGATTTCGTTCATCTGTTTGGCGATTTGGAGCAATTCAACACTCGGATCTGATCCGTAAACGTGCCAATACCTTCGAGACAACGTCAAGACAACTTCAAGAACACTCAAGACGACACGCGAGTTGGTTTTAGCCGAGACAACTCAACTGGGTCGTTTACCTCTAACGAAGCGTATTTGATTTAATTTGTTTCACTCCTTGTTGTTGCTATAAATAGAACACTTAGATTATTTTGTAAAGTGAGAAGAGAGTGAGGCTGCTAAGTGTGTGTTTTCCATGGTGTAATCTCCTTTTCTCTCAACACTTGTAACCCATTGTTCTTGATATAGCAATAAACATTGAGATTTAAAGATTGTTCTTCGTGTTCTTGGTTTGATTCGTTTGAGCTTCTTGATCAATCCGTTTTCCACACCTGATCGGTCTCGTACTTGTGAGATCCTTGGGTCTAAGTTGGACCTAACAATTGTTATCAGAGCTGTTGGTCTAAACAAAAACCCATTTTTTGTTCTTGAGGATTTTGCAAGATTTAGCTTGATTTGGTGAAGTTTGTGAAGATCGAAGGTTGCTTCTTGAGTGGAAACATCATTTGGAAGCTGATTTCATCCTCAGATTCATCATCAGAGATCATTTACATCAGTTTTTAGGCAGATTTGTTCAAAAAACGGGAAGAACGCTTCAAGAACATAAAGTCACTGTTCTTCATTTTTGAGGTTGATTTGCTGAGATTTGTAAGTTGCTAGAGTTTTGAGTATTGTTTCTCATCATAACACGAAGCTATTGGTGCATTCAAATCATCATTTGGTGAAAGTTGGTTGTTCATCATCTCCTACATCGAAGGTCTGTACACAGGTTTGAAAATTGAATTTTTTTTAGATTGTTTTGATTGAAATTGATGATTCACGCATGTTAGTGACCTAAAACTATAATCATTAAAGAAATCCAATATCATTTTCATCAAGTTTTGAATCCGGATTAGAGTGTCTGGAAGTGCAAGATACTTGATCATTGATGCTCTGATCGTTAGGAAGGATAACCATAGGAATCAATGCGAGAAACGGTGAAATTGGTAAACCGTTCAGTTACGCGAGAATAACGAAATTGATCGTTTAATTATTTATGGTGAAATTAATGAATCTGTGGAGTTATAAACACTTTCCTGAGTGTTTACTGAGGATTACAGTCATGAAGGTATGTTCGGTTCGCGAAACGGAGGTAAACGGTACACGCGTCGTATACACGCTTTATACCACGTGATTAACCGAACATTCACCAGATTATATTTAATCTTATGTTTTAAGTATTCCGAGAATGTTAATGAGGCTTTTATAATATTCCCGTCATGTTGAAATTATCATATGTAATTTACGAGACGTTTAACTGTTCAACGTGGCCAGATATATTGCGGTATATACCAGTTATGTTAATATGGACCACTCAATAGCGTATAAAAAGAATTTTACCCCTAAAAATCTTTATTTCTTCAAAATCTCCAACACACACAAGTGTGTGTTCGAGAAAGAAAAGAGACCAAAGGGGTGGCAGCCCATTTTCTCGGCCGGCGACCGGCGGTGCTCTGGCGAACCTAGGGTGGAGATGGTGTTTCCGACCCCTTTTTCCTTCCCCACCTTTCCGGAAGTGCCAGATACTTGATCATTGATGCTCTGATCGTTAGGAAGGATAACCATAGGAATTAGTGCGAGAAACGGTGAAATTGGTAAACCGTTCGGTTACGCCAGAATAACCGAAATTAATCGTTTAATTATTTATGGTGAAATTAATGAATCTGTGGAGTTATAAACACTTTCCTGAGTGTTTACTATTGGAACATCCAAGATGAGTGAAGATGAAGACATTCAATGTATTTGTTCCAAATGGGTCAAAACGGGTCAAGTCTATGAAACGCGAAAATTTCAAGGATTTAACTTATTTCCTGAGTTTGGAGTTAACGTCTTGACGATACAGAAGTAAATTGGTGGTGTTCAACATTGGTCATCCCAAGTTGGTGTGTTTTCAGCCTTGGAGATCTCGTTTGTTCTTGGAGATCTCGTTGATAAGCCTTGGAGCTCTCGTTTGTTCTTGGAGTTCTCGTTAATAAGCCTTGGAGATCTCGTTTGTTCTTGGAGATCTCGCTGATAAGCCTTGGAGATCTCATTTTCTTGGCGACCTCACCAAGGTCTGAAGGCTGTGATTTGTTCTTGGCGACGTCACCAGTTCTTGGCAACGTCACCAGCCTTGGCGACCTCACTAACCTTGGCGACCTCACCACCCTTGGCGACCTCACCAAGGTCTGGAGTTTGAGACTTGTTCTTGGCGACTTCAGAAATGTTCTTGGCGATCTCGTTCATCTGTTTGGCGATTTGGAGCAATTCAACACTCGGATCTGATCCGTAAACGTGCCAATACCTTCGAGACAACGTCAAGACAACTTCAAGAACACTCAAGACGACACGCGAGTTGGTTTTAGCCGAGACAACTCAACTGGGTCGTTTACCTCTAACGAAGCGTATTTGATTTAATTTGTTTCACTCCTTGTTGTTGCTATAAATAGAACACTTAGATTATTTTGTAAAGTGAGAAGAGAGTGAGGCTGCTAAGTGTGTGTTTTCCATGGTGTAATCTCCTTTTCTCTCAACACTTGTAATCCATTGTTCTTGATATAGCAATAAACATTGAGATTTAAAGATTGTTCTTCGTGTTCTTGGTTTGATTCGTTTGAGCTTCTTGATCAATCCGTTTTCCACACCTGACCGGTCTCGTACTTGTGAGATCCTTGGGTCTAAGTTGGACCTAACAATTGTTATCAGAGCTGTTGGTCTAAACAAAAACCCATTTTTTGTTCTTGAGGATTTTGCAAGATTTAGCTTGATTTGGTGAAGTTTGTGAAGATCGAAGGTTGCTTCTTGAGTGGAAACATCATTTGGAAGCTGATTTCATCCTCAGATTCATCATCAGAGATCATTTACATCAGTTTTTAGGCAGATTTGTTCAAAAAACGGGAAGAACGCTTCAAGAACATAAAGTCACTGTTCTTCATTTTTGAGGTTGATTTGCTGAGATTTGGAAGTTGCTAGAGTTTTGAGTATTGTTTCTCATCATAACACGAAGCTATTGGTGCATTCAAATCATCATTTGGTGAAAGTTGGTTGTTCATCATCTCCTACATCGAAGGTCTGTACACAGGTTTGAAAATTGAATTTTTTTTAGATTGTTTTGATTGAAATTGATGATTCACGCATGTTAGTGACCTAAAACTATAATCATTAAAGAAATCCAATATCATTTTCATCAAGTTTTGAATCCGGATTAGAGTGTCTGGAAGTGCAAGATACTTGATCATTGATGCTCTGATCGTTAGGAAGGATAACCATAGGAATCAATGCGAGAAACGGTGAAATTGGTAAACCGTTCAGTTACGCGAGAATAACGAAATTGATCGTTTAATTATTTATGGTGAAATTAATGAATCTGTGGAGTTATAAACACTTTCCTGAGTGTTTACTATTGGAACATCCAAGATGAGTGAAGATGAAGACATTCAATGTATTTGTTCCAAATGGGTCAAAACGGGTCAAGTCTATGAAACGCGAAAATTTCAAGGATTTAACTTATTTCCTGAGTTTGGAGTTAACGTCTTGACGATACAGAAGTAAATTGGTGGTGTTCAACATTGGTCATCCCAAGTTGGTGTGTTTTCAGCCTTGGAGATCTCGTTTGTTCTTGGAGATCTCGTTGATAAGCCTTGGAGCTCTCGTTTGTTCTTGGAGTTCTCGTTATTAAGCCTTGGAGATCTCGTTTGTTCTTGGAGATCTCGCTGATAAGCCTTGGAGATCTCATTTTCTTGGCGACCTCACCAAGGTCTGAAGGCTGTGATTTGTTCTTGGCGACGTCACCAGTTCTTGGCAACGTCACCAGCCTTGGCGACCTCACTAACCTTGGCGACCTCACCACCCTTGGCGACCTCACCAAGGTCTGGAGTTTGAGACTTGTTCTTGGCGACTTCAGAAATGTTCTTGGCGATCTCGTTAAGTTGTTTGGCGATTTGGAGCAATTCAACACTCGGATCTGATCCGTAAACGTGCCAATACCTTCGAGACAACGTCAAGACAACTTGAAGAACACTCAAGACGACACGCGAGTTGGTTTTAGCCGAGACAACTCTACTGCGTCATTTACCTCTAACGAAGCGTATTTGATTTAATTTGTTTCACTCCTTGTTGTTGCTATAAATAGAACACTTAGGTTATTTTGTAAAGTGAGAAGAGAGTGAGGCTGCTAAGTGTGTGTTTTCCATGGTGTAATCTCCTTTTCTCTCAACACTTGTAATCCATTGTTCTTGATATAGCAATAAACATTGAGATTTAAAGATTGTTCTTCGTGTTCTTGGTTTGATTCGTTTGAGCTTCTTTGTAAGGAATATTACACTTAGGAGATTTTCGGCTGAAAGCCAGTTTTGATTAGTTCCGGCTGAAGTTGAAGTTGAAGCGGAATTCTCAGCTTCAAGCGGAACTGGCTGTTCAAGCGAAAGAAGCAATTTTGTCAGCTAGCGAATATTCGGGGTGAACTCGATTATCCACCAGATAATGAGTTCAACCGGTCTTTTCCTGAGATGTCTTTTCAGCAAGTCCAATCATGCAAAAGCTTCTCGTTTGCTTCTAAATCTATCCAAGCCGCTCTCCAAAATTAGTATGATGCTGATCACACGCAAGTTATTCCAATTGTCGAAATTTATGCTTTTGGTAGTTTATATTTTACTTTGTATTAAACGGTTTAGATTAGATCGTTTGAGATCAATGGCTGTCATTGATCTCATCTGCACTATATATAGCATAGTTAGCTCTTCGTTTTACACATGGTTCTTGATTACCTTGTAATAGTGTAACTTTGAGTTAATGCAAATAGTGTCGAGTATTTCTTACTTCGTTGTTACTATACTTATGCAAATCAAACACTACCTAATACAATAGAACTAAATCTGCTAGAGTAAAGTGAAGTATAACTTTAATTCCGCAGGGTTATATTTACAAGTAGAGGGTTCTTGTTTTAGTTTAATCATAACTATTAACTATCCTACAAGTGGTATCAGAGCTTTGGCTCCCACTTTAAAGACTTTCATTGCTTCAAAGTTGATACTCTACTTGTTTACTTTACAAGCTTTGTTATTATTTTCTTTCTAAAAGTTTCAAAATGAGTGACCTAAGTTTAGGATCTTCAAATGGCAGTGCCAACAAACCACCAATGTTCACTCCTGATGACTTTGGTACCTAGAAACTCAGGATGGAAGGGTTTGTTAGGATTTTAGACCGTCGTATTTGGAAATCTTTTACTAAAGGTCCTTACTCACACATGGTTGCATCTGGTGGTGACGCAGAAGTCAAAATACCTAAATCTTTAGAAAAATATGTTGATTCTGACTATGTTGCTCTCGAATTTGACTATAAGGCATATTGGACTCTACAGGATGCACTTCCTAATTCCATTTTAAGTGGGTTTAAAGGATACAAAACTGCATTTGACCTGTGGAATGCCTTAAATGAAATGTATGAAGGAACCAGTGAAGTAAGAGAAAACAAGAAAGATGTCTTAAAAAAGAAATATGAGAACTTTACTTTCAAAACCGGTGAATCAATGACAAACTAGTACTTAAGATTTGTTTCCCTACTTGATGAACTGCAGAAGGTAGATGTAAACAGAAAATTTCTACGTTCCTTGCCCTCTGTGTGGACAGCTTACACTGTTAGCATCAGGGAAGGTAAAATTTTGAAAAAGATGAGACTTAGTGAACTTCATGGCATACTCAGTACTTATGAAATGGAACTAAACCTTAAACAAAACTCATCTTCTGAGTCAACTCAGTTGTTTTCAACTGCACTAGTAACTACCGATTTTCATAATTAAAGATCTTCAAACTCATCATCTTACCAGTCACCTATTGTCAGTTTCCCTGAGACACCAAGGTGTCAAGAGAGTTTTTCAAACACGTTTGACAATTATCACAATGCTTATGTAGAACCTGACTCATCCCAAGGTTTCATTCGTGAAGATCTTGAGTTATAGGTGCTGATGATTTGGAAGAAAGGTTTCATTCGTGAAGATCTTGTGTCGGGATGCGAAAAGGTTATCACAGTCAAGGTTACGAACGTACTCTAGATGGTTCAACAACTAGAGCCGTTTTAGAAATTGTTAAATTGTTAGAGTAAATAGGATTTTTTCCAATATCATTACGCAGCGGATTAATTGTAATGAGAAAAGTAAATTGTTTTAAATTACAACACATAAGGTTTCAAAAGATTTTTAGGATATGACACCGTTAGGTGTTATGTCTAGAAAATCTCCAAAAGCTAAACCGTACTCCAGATACAAATGAAAAGTCCTAAGATGCAAAGACATGAAACAAGCAAGCAGGTCCGATGCATGCACAACAATTAAGTTCAAGTACCTGAGAATTCATTCGAGAAAACGGTCAACAAATAATTTTTGGTGAGTTTCACAGGTTTAAAGTGCTAGCAGTTAAGGTTGAATGAAAATAGTAATTAGAAACAGTTCATGTTATTGTTGACAATATCAGATAAGACTAGTTGATAAAGTTACCATGTACCCTGAATACCAAAACTGACTGTTTACCCACTCTTGGTACCTTTTGTCCGGTTGGTACCGCATAGATATGACATAACAATTTGTACTCTTTGACTAAAAGACGGAGTCACGATTGGAGCTACCAATCAGAGCAGGGGCGTTAACCCAATAGATCTATTCAACCGTTACAGTTTGCAAATGATAATTAATCGGATTCAGTTAATAGTGGGGTGTGGGTTATAGCATGAATGAACATGAGATAACAAGTGTGGGCAATGGAAAAGCACATGAAATAGTTATGATAACAAGGTCTAATTTTCTAACATGGTAAAATGTATGTATGAATTCTCCCCCAAAGATAAAATAGTTAAAGGAAAAAGGGGCCGTGAAAAACTCACATGATTCAGAAACGGTAGTCGGTAATACGATCAACGAAAAGTGCAAGCCTAGATAATTATAAGACATGCAATAATAATAAGTAACTGGGTTGACATTAATGTTACTCCAATTAGGTAGGTCAAGTCTTGACGTCATGGTAGCCTTAGGGTTAAGTGATTTGAAAAGTCAAAGTGAATGTATCCGGTTATGTATTTATTTGGAAATAATGTAAATTATATATTTTTAATTAAATAAAGTATACAAAATTTCCCAAATAATATTTAAAGATGGTAAATATTTATAGAAATAAATATTAAGTCAAAATGAGGGTTTTCATATGAAAATTGATTATTTTGGCTATTTAGTCAAAAATCGGGCGATTTTACGGTAACCGCCGATTACGCGATATTTATCCGTTTAAGTTAGAAGTCAATCAACTTCAATAAAATATGATTATTTTCTGTCCAAAATAGGTAGATAATTATTTTAGGTGTCGGTTTGCATTAATTTGCCGGTTTGGTGGATTTGTGTCAGGTTTGCCGTTTTGGTCTCGTTTGCCCGTTAAATGACACTGTTAGGTTCCTAAATTCACCATATGCATTTTAAACACGTTTTTACCATTAAAATAACCCTATGAGTTTATTTGGACCAGATTTGGGTTTCCTTACAAAAATGGTGTTTCCGGGCCCGTCGGCTGTCGGTTTTAGTCCCGGTTTGTGCCCAAATTCAAGTAATTTGTTAAGGTATCTTTTGGCCATTTTCTAAAGTCATTTAAACCATCACAACCTACTGTTTAAGTCTAAACTTTCTGGTCAAAACGGATCTATAGTGAAAAGCATTTTCTAGGGTTTTTAAAGTGTACTTTTGTATGTAAAAGTTTGCTATGGTGAGTTTAAGCACTAGTATTCTATCTAAAGTCCAAGATATCATATTTTGACTATATTAAAAGTCTAAAAACGTGTCATAGGCATCAATGGGTCCAAAGTTACAAGATCAACACTTAATACACCATAAATACAAAGTTAGTGTCTAAAAATGCAACTAAACAAATACTTGTGTAAAAGTCCAACCAAACTAAGTTTTGAGCATAATATTTCAAGGGGAGTACTATCATGAGTTCCTAGTAGGTAAATACATGGTGGAAAATGAAGATAAATACAAGTAAGTAACCTTTTATGGGCTAAAATGATGTTTAGACAACAATGTAGGTCAAGACTTGCTAATGGAGTGTTATAGTCATGAAAGGAAGCTAAGAATACTTGCTAGAACAAGATTTTACTAGAAGAAGTGAAGATGAAACCTAGATAGGGGATGATGATGGCCGAAAATGATGCTGGTGATGGTTGTTCTTGAGTTCCAAAGCTTTCTAGCATCAAGAATCATCAGGAGAAACGGAGTTTGAGTATGAAATCTAGAGAGAGAGTAGACAGAGAGGACTTACGATTCTTGAAAGGGAGATATAAAGGAGAAATGTTCTTGAGGAATGAATGTGGTAAATGAGGCTAGGTTTCCTAAAAGGTGGTTATGTATGGAAGTAATTGAGAAAAGGGGAGTTTTTGGTTAGTGTTTGTGTCGGTTTCGGTCTCAAAGAAATGGAGAGAGAGAGGGAGACGAGATAGAGAGGTGGAGAGAATTAGGAGGTGTTTGGAAGTGTTAAATGGAGAAATATCTAGTAAGTAAAGTGGCTAAACATTTATGTGTGTGGTGCTTGTGTTGGAACCGAAAAAGGAAAAGAAAGGGCTCGGGTTCGAGTCCCTTTGCTTGGGCTGATTCACTAGCTCACAAAGGAGGGTCAAGGGGGTTTAAACTTGTGTTTTATGTGTGTATGGTATATTTCGGCCAAGGGAACCAAAAGGCAGGAGGAAGGAGTTTGGAGGGAAATCTTTGTCCATTGGTTAACAAACTTGTGTACCATGGGGGACAACATCAAGCCTAGCATGTCATGGGGGTGTAGAGTGCAAGACATTGTTGGGTTTGTCATCATGGGAGGTCAGGTCAACTCTCCAGTACATATAACTAACTAGACCAATTAGATGGAAATGGTTGTGGTTAGCTTTCGGTTGGGAACCGAAGAGAGGAAGGGTCACGGGTTCGATTCCCGTGGTCGACCGGTTCGCGAGGAGAAAGGGAAGGGAGGAGGGAAAGGTGACGGGTCGAGTGAAGGAGAAAAATAAATGAATCGGATCGGGTTTGAAGGTTTTATAAAATATTTATTCACAACGACGTTAAATAATAAAAAAATGACTCGGTTTGGAATAAAAATACTCGGGGGTTAATAACATTGAAAATTTGTGTTGCATGTATATATATATATAGTGCATGCATGTGAAAATATATTCGCCGTGAACATTAATAAAGTTAAATGAAAATGTTTTGGACATAAAATAAATCGATGTTAACGTAGGGATTGGATCACAAGTCTCATTTCGTTGGCGTTGTCTAAACACATTGTTATGTAATACGAATTTGTTTATATAACTCATATGTGAAATATGTGTGTCATAAAATGATAAAAGGTTAATCAACGTTTATCTTTAAAATGAATGTAAAGTAATAAATGATAATAATAATATATCCCAAGATGATGAGATCATGCATGGGGGGTTTACCACATAGTTTGGTAAATATGATAAACGAATTTGGTTAGTCGCTTTTTAAATATTGAAGTTCCCGCGACCATTTCGTGCAAGGAAGTCATCATGTTCAAGTATCGTTTTCAACATGAATTAAGGCTACGTCAAGGCTATTTTCCTATTGTAAATGAATGTAATTATGATAAAAATGACATGTTGTAAGTAAACAGTTACGTAACACAGTTAACACATAAGTATATATTATCGGTTTAAGTTCTTGGAAACTTACGGGTTGTTACATCCTCCCCTAGTTGGGAGAATTTCGTCCCGAAATTCAGCTTTTTATCATGGCTAAGCGGCTGCTATAGGAAAGAGATGGGATACTTGGCGTGCAATTGGTCTTCGCGTTCCCATGTGAATTCAGAACCACGACGGGAGTTCCAACGAACTTTAACGAGAGGTATACGTCTATGCTTCAATTTCTTGACTGCGCGGTCGACGATCTCGGCTGGTTCTTCAACGAATTATAGGGATTCATCCAAGTGTATCTCATCGAGGGGAACGGTAAGTTCTTCTTCGGCAAGGCACTTCTTCAGATTACTGACATGAAACACATCGTGAACGTTACTAAGCTCGGGTGGCAGAAGTAGTCGGTACGGGACAGGTCCTATTGTTTCAACGATTTCAAATAAATCAATGTAGCGAGGATTTAACTTCCCACGTTTGCCAAAACGTATGATGCCTTTCCACGGGGATAACTTCAGTAATACTTTGTCGCCTTTCGCGAAGGATAAGGGTTTACGACGGTTATCTGCATAATTCTTCTGGCGATCATGGGCTGCTTTCAAGCGGTCTCGAATTTGTGTGATTCTTTCGGTGGTTTCTATCACAACTTCTGGACCTGTCAGTTGGTTGTCACCAACTTTGAACTAACAGAGAGGTGATCGGCACTTTCTTCTGTACAGTGCCTCGAAAGGTGAACACTGGATGCTAGTGCGGTAACTGTTGTTGTACGAGAATTCGCACAATTGCAAATGTTCATCCTAGTTGTTACCAAAATCGATGACGCAGGCATGCAACATATCTTCGAGAGTTTGAATCGTTCGCTCGCTTTGACCGTCAGATTGCGGATGATAGGTCATACTCATATCGAGGCCTTGTTCAGAGACTTCCAGAAATGAGAGGTGAAACGACCATCTCTGTCGGAGATGATGGAAATCGGGGCTCCATGTCGAGAGAATATCTCCTTCATGTACATGCTTGTTAAGTATTCTACGGAATCTTTCTCCTTCATGGCGAGGAAATGAGCAGATTTTGTCAAACGATCGACAATTACCCAAATGGAATCGTTACCCTTGCGGCTCTTGGGTAACTTGGTGATAAAGTCCATGGCAATAAACCGGAAGGTTTCTGGTGCTCGGCCTTAACTTTGGCGCAAGTTAAGTATTTACCAACGTACTTAGCGATTTCAGCTTTCATGTTCGGCCACCAATATAACATACGCAAATCGTGGTACATCTTATCGGCTCCGGGGTGAATGGAATATCGGGTTTTATGAGCTTCATCAAGGACTAGGCTCCTAAGATCTCCATAGACGGGTATCCAGAGATGATTAACGAAATACCGTAATCCATCAGGCTTTGTTTTGAGGAGTTGATCCATGCCACGGAGACTTTCGTCTCGGATGTTTTCGTCTTTTAAAGCTTCAGCTTGTGCTGCTAAAACCTGAGCGGCGAGACCGGTTTGAATGGTCATGGCGAGAGATCTGACACGAAGGGGTTTGACACGTTCCTTCCTGCTCAAGGCATCATCAACGAAGTTAGCCTTTCCAGGATGGTACAGGATTTTACAATCATAGTCGCTGAGCAGTTCAATCCATCGGCGTTGTCTCATGTTCGACTCCTTTTGGTCTAAGATGTGTTGAAGACTCTTGTGGTCGGTATAAACTTTACATTTATTACCGTAGAGATAGTGTCTCGAAATATTAAGGGCGAAGAAGACGGCTCCAAGTTCCAAATCATGAGTAGTATAGTTCTTCTCGTGAACTTTTAGCTGTCGCGAAGCGTAAGCAATGACTTTGTCTCGTTGCATTAACACACAGCCTAAACCATGGTGTGAGGCATCGTACTAAACACAGAAATCTTCACATCCTTCTGGTAAGGATGGTATGGGTGCGTTACAAAGCTTTAGCTTCAGGGTCTGAAAAGCTTGTTCGGCTTTGTGATCCCAAACGAATTTCTTGTCCTTTTGCGTCAAGGCAGTCAATGGCTGGGCTATTCTGGAGAAGTTTTCGATAAATCTTCGGTAATAACTGGCGAGTCCAAGAAATTGTCGTATCTCGGAAGGGTTGGTAGGCGGACTCCAATCCTTGATAGCTTCAATTTTTGTGGGATCCACGTGGATTCCAGCTGCGTTGATTACGTGGCCTAAGAAATGCACTTCTCGTAACCAGAATTTGCATTTTGAAAACTTGGCGTACAACTTCTCATTCTTTAACAGTTCCAGGATAAGCTTCAGGTGCTTCTCATTTTCGTCCTTTCTACGCAAATAGATCAAGATGTCATCAATGAAAACGATTACACATTGATCGAGGTATGGCTTGCAGACATGATTCATCAAATCCATGAAGACGGTAGGCGCGTTGGTCAGTCCGAAGGGCATAATGAGAAATTTGTAGTGTCTATAGCGCGTACGAAAGGCAGTTTTCGCAATGTCTTCTTCACGAACTCTCAGTTGATGATATCCAGAATGAAGATCGATTTTTGAGTAATAACTGGAACCTTGCAACTGGTCGAACAGGTCGTCAATTTGAGGGAGTGGATATCGGTTCTTTACAGTAAGCTTGTTCAACTCGCGGTAGTCGATACACATCCGGAAAGATCCATCCTCCTTCTTGACTGTAACATCCCGAAATTTGAGAAATATGTGATTAATATGATTAATACACATGATATATGTGTTAGAAAGCTAAACGTGTTAAAACGTTTGAAAAATGCATGTTTACCCATTACCGGGTAATAAATCGATAAAAGATAATATTTCATGAATAATACGCATGTTGATTGATAAAATGAATGAAGGAAATGAGATTATATGTGTTTTATATCAAAGTTAATTGATATATATTATGTTAACATGAAAAACGTAGCTAAACATTTATATGATGGAAATAAATGATAACCGGGAGAAAATAGGTTTACACGATTACATGATATTGAAATCATGAATAAGATATATATGAATACATGTGAAATATTCATTTGATGGATATATACGTGGAATTACGTGTTTGGATAGTTATACGTGTGAAAAATGCATGCTTAAATAGTTAACAAGAAAATAGAAGGGTAGAAAGTGTAAATTATGGAAATACACAAATATATATATGTATATACATTATCATGTATGACCTAAACCTTCAAGAATGTTAGAAACATGTTTAGGAAGGTTGTAAGATGTAAAATGATAGTTACATCAAAAGATTAGGGTTTAATATACATAAGATAAAAGTTAAAGGGCTAAAAGTATAATTAATTTAAAGTTATGAATACTTACGGATATTATACGTATCTATAACTATTATAAGTACCCCGAGGCTTATAAAGTACTATAATAAAATCCTAAAATGATTCGGAACATATATGGATAAGTATTATAAAGTTTGAGGGGCCAAATGTGTAAATAATGAAAAATATATATAAATATATATAAAAATATATACGTATGTATACGTATATCATCGAGGGTGTCCCGAGCCTTAGAAACTTTATTTAACATGTTTTATAATAGTTCGGTACATAAAATGACAGTTTGGTAGAAGTTTGGGGGCTGAATTGTAAATAAAACATAGAGGGACTAAAACTGTCATTCTGGCAAAGATTCCAGGCGTATCGCCGGGATCCTCCTTGGTCCGGCGCGATACGCGGCCCGCCCAGTCGCAGAAAAACGCCACGTTCGGCCGTGCAGCCTACGTTTGAACCACCTACGCGTCGTTTTTCGTCGATTGCTCACATAGGCACGTGTAGGACTCCTGTGCGCACCCTGTACGTATAAATAGAAGCATCGATTCCACAGAAACACTCGCCAATTTACGAGATTTATCTCACATAAACCCTAACCTCGTCCACGATACTTGTTCTGCAAAATTCGAGCAAACGGTGAAGTAATTAGAAGGCCATCTCCAGCAGTCCTACGTTTCGAGGTATGCTCTACAATAGCCCTCATATCAATTTCAGTTAATATTGTTTTTATGATCGAGTTCTAAATCTAGGTTAAAATTAGGGTTCTTGGATATAAATCGTCAAATTCGGGTGATCGGGTGGGAGTTAGGCTCTGAATTTTTGTAGGTACTCTTAAAATGATGTTATATAAGAAAGCCCTAAGTTTTTTTCAGACTTGGTAAAGGTTTGGTATGGGTTTTGTAAACGGGTCAAAAATTAGGGTTTTCATGTCGTTATTCTGCCCAAATCGAGCAAACGGTTTTGAATTAAGCTTTGCCATTTTAAAGGATATTATAAAATGTTATAATGGATAATACCCTAAGACGGTTTTGAATAAAAATGAGTTTTGACAATAAAATGGGAATTTTATGAAATTAGGGTTTCGAAATAAGGTTATTTAATATAAAATAATCCGGAGGGTTTGGGGACTTGAATTTTGGTATGGTAACATGTTTATATATATAATAAACATATATGGGTTTAAAATGGAGAAATAATAAAGTATTAAAGATACCGAGTTAATCGGATATTTAGAAGTTCGTGCGGACCGGAAGGGTAAGCGCCTGTACTCTGGGGTTTCTGGCAAAAGCGGGGGTGTCGCCATCCCATCTGGGCAATGGCATCCCAACACTGGGCGATCCCGGAGTGAGCGTTTACTTATAGGAATGCGCGTCTTCATATTATCATTAAAAGAAAAGGATAATTGCCTATAAGGGCATTTTGGTCATTTTAACCTATTAAAAGGACAATCTTAATAAAAATATAATATTAAGATAATAAGAGATAGAAATAAACATAGGGAGTGTTTATTGTATGAAACTTTGCGTTAACGCCATACGATACGCAAATTAGGTTAAATCGGAAATCGTTGCGGAAGTTCCGTTCGTGTAACGAGTTAAAGACATAAGGTGAGTTCTATGAGCCCACTCTTAAATATTTTAAATGTTTTAAATGTTTTCGGGCTGATATACATACAAATGTTATAAAATGCATTTAAATGATTTATAACTGAAATGTTGCCTATCTGAACTATTGAAGTGTTAAACTGTTGAATTACCTTTGAATGATATATATATATATATATATATATATATATATATATATATATATATATATATATATATATATATATATATATCAAACTGCTAGGTGCTAATTGATAAATGGATATATTGAACTGTTAAATTATTGTTGGATTGATATATATATGTGAACTGTTATGGAAATACATATACGTGAAAATATCTTGAATTGATAAACTGTTAAAAGGTTTTTGGGATAATATATATAGAAATATATATATGATATGTTATGAAAATGATATTAAATCATTGTACATAATTATAATGACTGTGATATGATATGTGTTATAATTGCTTCAAAATTAGATAGTCAGGTGATAAAGGATTTATTAGTAAACGTTATAGTGAATATGTATGATTATATGAGAACAGGTGATGCATTCGCTTTATTATTATGTGGTGGATACGCCGCTGGTACTTCCTATATATAAGCATAATAATATTAGTTACCCGGTATATAAGAAGTGTGGAGGATACGCCCGGTATACATACACCAACGGTAAATTGGGGGATGTCCACTTGTTGCAGTATATGAAGACCTTATCACTGTTTACTAATAATAATCTTAAGTCACTTGGGTATTTAACTAGGGGCAGGGGGAAAGTTAGGAGGTAGTGTTGTTCAAAGGGATTAGAGACCACTACAAATAGAAGGGGGAAAAAGCTACTGTCCGTTATAGGGAATGCTCTAGAAGGGTAAACTCGGCAGTTAGCAAATAGGGGAAGGCGGTGCAACTGTCCGTTACAGGGAATGCCCTAGAAGGGTAAACTCGGCAGTTAGCAAATAAGGGAAAGCGAGACAACTGACCGTTATAGGGAATACCCTAAAGGGGTAAACTCGGCAGTCCGCAAAGATGGTTTCTCTGCTTATACATTAGCAGGGTTTACACTGGTATTAAATGTTGGGGTTGTAGGAATTGATAGCGGGATAAATTGTTTTATAGGGGGTGTTTCCTGTTAAGGAATATTACGTATTGTATATTGTGATATATTCATACTTGATAATTGTCTGTAAAAAGGGATCTTGCAGGTCCAAGGGTTTTAAACCTCACACCGAGGTAAAGCTTTTTAAAATATAGAACTCACCAGCGTAAGCTGACCTTTTCCAAAAATGTATGTATGTCAGGTCAGGGTGAGACTTCGACTAGTTATGAGAAGGCACTGGTGATAAGGGATTAGACGGGCAAGCTATCGGAATGAAGGAATGTTATGGCAAGCTGGCATAGATATAGTTATAGCAATAAAACGTAATGATAGTTAGTATTTCCTTATGTAAATTATCTCTTACTTTGTAGTACTTGGCAATTAAATAAAAGTTTAAAATTTCCGCTGCTTAGTAATCTCTGTTATTACCTTGTGTTCATGAGTAAATCCGATTAGTGACCCCTTCTGGAGCCAAGTCTGGAAGTGGGCGTCACATTGACGAAGAGAACATGAGCGCCCCAAGGAGAGAAACTAGGTCTGATAAAACCTTTGTCAAGTAGTTCTTGCAACTGATTCGAAAATTCTTTCATTTCAGACGGGGCTAAACGGTAAGGGGCTTTTGCAATGGGTGCAGCTCCGGGTACCAGATCAATATGTAATTCCACTTGCCTGGCGGGTGGCAAGCCTGTAAGGTCATCGGTAAAGACTTCAGGGTAGTCTCGTGCGATGGGAACGTCTTCTAGTTTCTTTTCCTCGGATTGACTAGCTGTTATGTGAGCTAAGAGGGCAGGGTAGCCCTTGCGTATGAATTTCTGGGCTTTAATGCACGAGATGATGTCTAGCTTGGTTCCACTACGATCTCCTTAAATTGTCAGAACTTCGTCGTCAGGGAGGGGTATCTAAACTCTTTTCTCATGGCAAATGATTTAGGCATGATTTTTAGACAACCAATCCATTCCAACGACTACGTCGAAACTTCCCAATTGTATCGGCATTAGATCGATTGAGAAGGGATGACCGGATAAGTTCAATGAGCAGTTTGGAAAAGATTCCCCGTTTCGATTTGTTTACCATCAGCTAGTTCAACTATATACTTAGTGTCTAATCTAATTGGTGTGACGTTAAGATAGTTTCTAAACTCACTAGCCATAAAGCTTTTTTCGGCACCAGTGTCAAATAGAACGTAAGCAAAATGATTATTGAGTAAGAACGTACCCATTACGGTGTGGGGATCCTGACGGACTTCAGCAGCATTGAGCATGAAGGCTATTCCCCTGGCAGGTTCTCGTTTGAGCTTTGGGCATTCATTTCTGAAGTGGCCAGTGCTGCAACACTCGAAGCAGGTTCCAACGGGGTGCATCTTGTTCGAACGATTTGGGCAATCACGGTGAATGTGACCTTTTGCCTTGCAGCCTTTGCAGTAGATATTGCTGCAATCCAGGGTATGGTGTAGGTTACACTTTCCACACAGGGGTTGGTTTCCTGTGTATCCAGGTTTTCTTGCATCAGGTGCAAGAGTTGTTACAGTATAAGCCTTTACAGCTTCAGGGGTTTTCTCGGGAAAGTCAAAAGATTTCTTCCTCTTTCCATCATGGTCGCGTCCGCGCTTGCGGTCAGATTTCAGTTGGTTAGAGGGAACAGATGATACAGGTACAGTCTTGGATTCAGCAACCAGCCTTGGCGGTTTGCCTGGTAGGTCAGATTGTGAGCCAGACGGATAGCAGCTTGGAGTGTTGCGAGGTTAGAAGCCATAACACTTCTCTGAATGGCGGGAGCAAGACCCCAGATGTATCTCTCGATTTTCTTGTGCAGAGGGGTCACCATTGTAGGGCAGATGTGTGCCAATTCGTGGAATCGGCGGGTGTAGCAGCTATGTCCGATCCATTCATGGTCAAGTTCTAGAATTCGACTTCCAATCGTTGCAGGTCCTCACAAGGAA
Source organism: Deinandra increscens subsp. villosa (assembly GCA_039602395.1). NCBI lineage: Eukaryota > Viridiplantae > Streptophyta > Magnoliopsida > Asterales > Asteraceae > Deinandra > Deinandra increscens. The sequence goes on from JBCNJP010000006.1 coordinate 32,328,636, forward strand.
GTACTCATCTCGCATGAGTAGTTTCAATTCGTCCCAAGCCATGGCGTAAGCTTGGTCCTGTCCGAGGGCTTCAGCATGAGAGTTCCACCAAGTTAGAACTCCTTCACCGAAAACGCTAGTGGCGTACTTGACCTTGTAACCATCGGGACAGTTACACATGCGGAACACATATTCCATTCTTTTCGAACCAACGAATGAGTCCAACTGCTCCTTCAGTACCCTTGAAGTGTAAGGGCTTGCAATTCATGAAATCCTTGTAAGAGCATTCTCGGACACCACCAGGGGATTCTGATGTCCTTCCGTTTGAGGCAGAAGCTCGATCTGCTTCAGCGGTTGCAAGTGCATCAGCTATATGCTGGTTAATCAGGGCTTCGATAGCCGCGGCGTCCAGGGTTGGGGTTCCAAGAGGGTCACTATCACAATTCACGCGTCTTGACATTCTACTTTAAATTTTGTCAGATAAAATAAAGTAAGACATTATACATAGTATAAGTGAATGCAATCAAAACATGACATGCCAAAATTCATAACAATCACCACGATATAACATAACATAGCAACACATTACATTACAAAGTACACCAGAGTTGATAATAACGGTACATGCTACAACATAATCAATTCTTGTCCATAATTGTTCAGACCAACATAAACATTTGTCCGGTGATAAAAACAGATTCACCAATAATACAAGTTTCGAATACATCATAATAATATCATAAAGAGTAATTGTCACTCCATGAGATCACAACTCTAGTGAAATGGTGCTCGATCGATCAGATCGAGTATGTCACGAATCTGGATGGCCATAGATAGCGCAAGCGGATGATGCCGGTAAAGTCCTCAGCCGAGGGGGTGGCGGCGGCGGCGAGTGCTCGAATAGCCTGACTGGCCTCAGCTGAAACTCCAGAAGCATCAGACAGATGAACGTGCAGGGTGTTGAGGGCCTGGTCCTGAGAGGTCACACAGGCCTCCAGGATAGCAAGACGGGTGGCAAGGTCAGTGATAGTGGTTGGTGGAGCAAGGCTACGGATGGTGGCATGAAGCTGACGGATCTCATCGTCACGACGGGCGATGCAAGCAAAGATGGATGATACGAGGGAGTCAACAGGGGATACCAGAGAGAACAGGGCTAGGTATATCAGAAGCTGTTGGGGCATGAGGTGGCAATGGCACGTCCTGGGTCTCAGTAGTGGCGGATGGCTCTCCGATCTCAAAGGTGCTGTCGGCAAATCTCACCCTTTTCTTGGGTGGCATCGTCTCTGGTTCGGCAGGTAGCTCATTGGGCTCTAGGGAGAGGGAACGTTTACGGGGTGGCTCAGACTCGGTAACTAGACCAGAAACGTGTTGTCTACTACGCCTGGCTGACTTCCTAGGGGTAAGCATACGGAGGGGGCCGTTAGGCGTGGAGTGGTAAGGTCGGAACGATGGCTCACGATCGGGAGAAACAGGGCTAGAAGCGGATAGGGTAACGGTGAGAGTATCTCCGTCCTCATCTGCATCGGTGATGTCCACTACGAAGGGTGCGTACTCCTCCAGTTCCTCATTAGTCGTCGAATCCTCCTCCGGCTCGGAGTCGGCATCGTAAGGGACATCGAGAACACTGGTCGGTGAACGAGGGGGTGATGGAGACTCTGTAGTGACGGGTGATGCTGGCTGCTCTAAGTCGAAGTGTGCCTCAGTCTCAGAGTCAGAAGTCAAGTCAATCTGTCCGTGAGACGCCATGCTGTGACAAAGTTTCCAAGTAATGATGATAATATATATATGTTACGTATGATATGTGAATCGGTCAAATAGGCAAATTGTGATGCATGCAAGTATGACTAACAGAGCTTAGGCTATAGTCTAGACCCTATGTATGCAATCTAGTTCTATAACCTTGGCTCTGATACCACTCTATCACACCCTGTAACATTTGTGTCGGGATGCGAAAAGATTATCACAGTCAAGGTTACGAACGTACTCTAGATGGTTCAACAACTATAGCCGTTTTAGAAATTGTTAAATTGTTGGAGTAAATAGGAGTTTTTCCAATATCATTACGTAGCGGATTAATTGTAATGAGAAAAGTAAATTGTTTTAAGTTACAACACATATGTTTTCAAAAGATTTTTAGGACATGACACCGTTAGGTGTTATGTCAGGAAAATCTCCAAAAGCTAAACCGTACTCCAGATACAAATGAAAAGTCCTAAGATGCAAAGACAGGAAACAAGCAAGCAAGTCCGATGCATGCACAACAATTAAGTTCAAGTACCTGAGAATTCATACGAGAAAACGGTCAACATATAATTGTTGGTGAGTTTCACAGGTTTAAAGTGCTAGAAGTTAAGGTTGAATGAAAATAGTAATTGGAAACAGTTCATGTTATTGTTGACAATATCAGATAAGACTAGTTGATAAAGTTACCATGTAATCTGAATACCGAAACTGACTGTTTACCCACTCTTGGTACCTTTTGTCCGGTTGGTACCACATAGATATGACATAACAAGTTGTACTCTTTGACTAAAAGACGGAGTCACGATTGGAGCTACCAATCAGAGCAGGGACGTTAACCCAATAGATCTATTCAAACGTTACCGTTTGCAAATGATAATTAATCGGATTTAGTTAATAGTGGGGTGTGGGTTATAGCATGAATGAACATTAGATAACAATTGTGGGCAATGGAAAAGCACCTGAAATAGTTATGATAACAAAATCTAATTGTCTAACATGGTAAAATGTATGTATGAATTCTCCCCCAAAGATAAAATAGTTAAAGGAAAATGGGGCCGTGAAAAGCTCACATGATTCAGAAACGGTAGTCGGTAATACGATCAACGGAAAGTGCAAGCCTAGATAATTATAAGGCATGTAATAATAATAAGTAACTGGGTTGACATTAATGTCACTCCAATTAGGTAGGTCAAGTCTTGACGTCATGGTAGCCTTAGGGTTAAGTAATATGAAAAGTCAAAGTGAATGTATCCGGTTATGTATTTATTTGGAAATAATGTAAATTATATATTTTTAATTAAATAAAATATACAAAATTTCCCAAATAATATTTAAAGATTGTAAATATTTATAGAAATAAATATTAAGTCAAAATGAGGGTTTTCATATGAAAACTGATTAGTTTGGCTAGTTAGTAAAAAACCGGACGATTTTGCGGTGACCGCCGATTACGCGATATTTATCCGTTTAAGTTAGATGTCAATCAAGTTCAATAAAATATGATTATTTTCTGTCCAAAATAGGTAGATAATTATTTTAGGTGTTGGTTTGCCTTAATTTGCCGGTTTGGTGGATTTTGTGTCGGTTTTGCCGTTTTGGTCTCGTTTGCCCATTAAATGACACTGTTAGGTTCCTAAATCTTGGTACAAAATATGTGTGACGTGTGTGTATTCCACTTAGTTTTGTTAGTTGATTTAGTTAGATTAGTTAAATCAATGTTAGAGGGTAGATAATGTCATTCTACTATTGTTATGGGCTTGGATGGTTACTTCAAATATAAGTTATGATGTCTCATATATGAGATGAATATTAGCTGCCAGAGGAGGATCAAGAATTTGAGATTTATCAATTAGAATGGTCATCCGAACTCAAGTAACCGAATGAAGTCATCTTCTGAAGGAGGAGTTTTTGATCTTGAATTTCTGAAAGAACTAAGTGTAGATCTTTGATTAGGTGTTGTAATCGAGTCTATTTCATGTAATCATCGATCAATTTGAGCTATAAACGAGTGATTATTTACGCTTTCTTGTTCTTCACTTTCGATCATCTTTCGGTCCAATTTCGGTGTACAAAATCACTAGATCGGGACGATTCGTGTTTTCAATTGGTATCAGAGCAATCCAGGGAGTGATATTACATCATTTTGGATCAAAATCTCTGTTTAATTTGATGAATTTGATTCGAGTTTGACTTTTTCTTGTCAAACTGTTCTTGGTTAGATTCAGAAATCAAACCGGAAATTGATTTGTTTGAGTGTTCTTTTTAATTCCATAACATTCAGTACATCAATATGAATCAATTCCTGTTTTCAATTTTGATTTTGGTTAACTTTTGATTGATATCGTAAATCACAGTCGTCTTCTTCGTTCGAAGCTCCTTCAATGGCGGATATGTCAAGAATTTTGCAAACACATTCGATTTGACATCATCCTACTCATGTTTCTGTTGCGGTTCTTTTGATTTTTTTTTCAAATTCAATTTTTGATGGTGTTTAGTTCAGATCGTAATTTTCACATATCGTGTTCTTCATATGTAATCGTGCTCAACTTCGAAGCTTCAAATCTGATCGAAACCTTAGTGATATGGATCTGGTACTGATTGTCTCTCAATTTCGAGCTTAACTGTGTAATCAATTTTGTGATTCAGTTATTTGTGAAGGATTTCCATCAATTGAAGTTTCTGGTTCGTTTTTTCTTTCATACGTAAGTAAAATGTGAAGAAGATAATATCTTCTCTCTCCTACGTAATTGTGACGTCAGCCTATTTGCAATTCATTCATTCTGCAAATGAATTAGATTGTACCAGAATTATTCATTCGATTTCTTTTTCTTTTCTTTTAATTTGGTTATGGTTTTTTTAGATACACGATTATACAACTCCTTTAACTGATTGAGATACGATTGAGTCTGTATACGGTTGAGTAAATATTTGTGAGACCATATGGATATCTCTATTTTGAGATTCAAACAGAGTTGGGTGACTTCATCAAAGTGTTGAGACACAAGATTAGTTTGACGAGTTTTCAAAGTGGTTACTTAAAGGTGTTTTTAAAGACTCGAGATTATACTTCAAGAGCTTGTAACACATTGGAGAGATATTGTGTAAGATTGATCATTTGGTTATTAAAAAAATCCGGGTTATTTTATCACAAAGATTGTGACACAAAGGGTTTCACATTTAACGAGGTATTTACAACTTTGGTGATTTCAAGAGATTCAAGGTCTTAATTCAAAGAGTTTTAGAAATTGGTGTGATTAAGAGAACATGGCAGGTTATTACAATTATGATTTTTCTTGGACTTTGAGAACTTTCCCAAAGATTGAAAATGAAGTTCCAATGCTTATTCATTTTGATGATTACTGCAAATGGAAATGTAAATTTGAAGAGTTCTTGGTTGGTTTAGACAGATGTCTTTTGAACCCAATTCGAGATGGATATGAGTTCCCAGTTATAAAAGATATGAGTCTAAGAATACCACCACCGATGATATTATCAAAATGGAATCAATATGAGGTTATAGATCATGATAGAGAAAAGATAGCTTATTATGTTATAATGATGGCATTATCTAAAGAGATCCTCTGTCAGTTCAAACAGTTCAAGACTTCGAAAGAGTTATGGAATGCTCTTGCTCAGAAATATGCGGAATTGAATGAATCTGGAAAGGAGATTGAAACTAATGAATCTAAATCTTGTGCACATTGTAAGATGTCTGATAAAGGTGGTTTTGCAGTTACGGAAGAAGTTCAAAAAGATGAATCTTCAAAATGTGAAGTTGTTGTGAATGATTTGCATCTTCAACATGAGAATGCAGAGTTAATGGCAAAAGTTTCAAAATTGACTGAAACAAATGATGACTTGATGAAGGATGTTAAAAATGGAAGAAAGAAGCAAATGATATGGCAGCAGTTTTTGATGATTTGTTTGCAAAATCAAAGATCAAACTTGAAGGTCTAGAAAAGGAAGTTGCTGATCTTACTGCTAAAGAATTAAGTCATCAAGAGGACAACACGAAGTTGTTAGATGCTAAAGCTGAATTGCTTTGTGAAAACAAGCTTTTGAAGCAGAATGTTAAGATTTATAAACAGAAATGGGAAAAGGTTGTTCAAGAAACATATGATGCTCATGATCAGTTGAGGAGAGAAAAGTTTACTCTGAATAGAACAACAGAAGAACTCATTGCAACACAAAAAGAATTGGCTAAAGCGCAAAAGATAATTACAGATATGAAGATTGAGGTGTGTGATTTCAAAAGACAGTTGCATAATCTCAATAATTCATCATCTTTCACAAATTTGTTGTGTAAAAAGGAGAATTTTCAACAGATTTTTGGTGATGTTATTCTGAAAAATGTTCCAACTCCTGTGGTTATTGAAAATTCTATCAATACTTTGAAAGCAATGGAAGAAGTTCATCATTATTCAAAGTTTGCTAATAATTCTTCTGAGAAGAAAAAGTCAAAGTCGCAGAAGAAAAATGAAGAGAATTTTGATGCTAACAAGAGAACTAAATTTGTTTCAAGTCCCATATTGCTTGATAAGGAAAAGGTTTTTGATGGCAATTCAGGAAAAGTTAAAGTCAAAAAAATTTCAGAGATTGTGATTGATGAATCTTTGCTTTCCAATAAAGATTATTTAAATGCCATCAAGGATGAGTTTTCTCGACTTGCTTCACAAGGTCATGAGAAACCTAAGTCGGTACCAGATAAATCTAAAAAGTATGGTGGTCTGGGATATGAAAGCAAAGATGAGAACGTGAATGTTGGAAATGATTTTCAAGATATGCTTGAGATAGAAGACATTGTGGAGGATATTAAGATTCACAAAGAAAAGGAGATTCCACTTGAGAATCATATCTTGTGTGAACCTGAAGCTGATTTTCTGTCAACGAATTCTAAGTTAGAGAGTCTAGAGAGTGATTCTTCTCAACATTCTACAATGTCAACAGAATCCATGTCATCTCCTAAGTCGGTTGATAGGAGAGCTTGCTTTTACTGCAACAAGACGGGACATGTGATTCGTGATTGTGCTACTCGAAAAAGGTTTTCACGTGGTTCATATCGATCGTCATCATCTGATTCAATGATTCTTAATGAGGTACCTATTAGACAAAATCAGAAAAACCAACGAAAGCCAGCTCATCAGAAGCCGGTTGTTGGTAGAACTTCAAATTATGATGATTGGTCACCACAGTTTTCAAAACCAACACATTTTTCAAAAAGAAAACAATTTTTCAATAATGATTTTAAAATGCCTTATTCAAATGAGTTTTCATATTATGGGCATCGACAACATCACTCAAAACCTGAGAAAATGTTGGTCGAAGAGTTGTTGAATATGGTTTTCAACAAATCAAAGTTTTTCAATGGTTCTGATTCGCATCAGGCGAAATCGTCTAAACCATTTCGTTCTTGGAAACAGAAAATGGCAACCTCGGCGGGAAACGATTTTGTTGAGGATACGGGTCGACCCAAGCCGGTTTGGGTTCCCGTATTTAACTAAAAATTGTTTGAGGTTGTGTGCAGGTACTTCAAGAAGACCTATTAGTGATTGCAAAGTTGCTGATAGTGGACTCATTTTGCTTAAGTTAGCGTTTCACAGAGTTGATATTTCACAAAATTTTTGAGAAAATGATTTTCGAAATCTAAAAATGCGAGGTATCCGTGTTGATCGATCAATTTTATTTTCTTTACTTTTACTTTCTTTCATATCTTTAGGGGGAGAAGATTTTGGAAAATTCAAAAAATAGAGTTTGTGGAATTTTAGGGGGAGAAAATGCAAAATATAAAAAAATGCAAAATATAAAAAAAAATGAAAAGTATGAAAAAAATGAAAAATGAGAAATTGATCCAACCATATGAGAAATGATGGTACATCAGCATACGTTATCTGCCATGAATAAAGTAGAAAGAAAGGTTGTAGGTACTTGCTTGACTTGATTGAATGTGCTGAGTAGTCTGATATATGCGAGTATGATATAAAGATAACGCTTGCTTGATAATTGTGGTTACAAATCATGATGGGTACTATGCATATCTGGCAAATTAAAATGAGATAATACCAAAAACATAATAAAGAGATGTTCTGGTGTATGCTTGCTTTATTTTGAAAGATTTCAACTTGTTTGATTTTCTTTATTTTGTCAAATGATCGGACTTTCTCTACGTATCGAAAGATCGACCTGATCGTTGTTCGTTTGACATTCTGCTTTATTTTCTTTGGTGTTTCGTATAATCCATCGGACTTTCTCTGCGTGTACGTAAGTACCGACCTGATTGTTGTTGGATTATACAATTTCTGCTTTATTTTACATTTCTTATTTTCCTAAACAATCGGACTTTCTCTGCTTGCCTACCGGCCGACCTGATTGTTGTTTGTTTAGGGTTCTGCTTTCTTTTTGCAAGAAACACCATGAACTTGATATCTCTGTGACATTTGATTCTGTATAAGCAAGTTTACAATATCAGTATGAGAAATCTGCTGCGAGTAACTTGGCTTGAATAAAAGAAAAAAATACAAAAATATGAAATAAGCAGTTTGCCAGTATTCCTGATTGTGTGGGTACCATGTTATCTATGCTCAATAAATACACTTAATTTCATATCAGAAAGATATAGACAATGACTTGCTTTAGCTGAAATAAACCAAATGGTTGTATTCTTACTCAGCTTGGCTTGCATGCTTAGTATTTTGAAATTGAAGTGTGTACGATACGTTATGTCTGATATGATCTCATGTTGTGATCTTTCTCACCAAAAACAAAAATAGAGTTCAATTCCATATTGCATTTATGTTTCAGTTTATGAAATATCAAAAAGATTTTCAGTGTATTTTGATATAAACTTTATAAAATCCAAAAAGATTTTCTTTCTTCTTTGTTTTTGATATGATCGACATGAGATACAACAAATTTTCAAAACTAAATGTTTTGGTTTCCCAAAGAAGGAGTTTTACTTCCAAGATTAAAGTTATCTTTGCAAAAGAGAAACCAGACTTCTGTCTTCTGAAGATTGCAGGTTGAAATCATCAAAGTCTTTCAGAGAAAGATCTCAGAGTGGATCTCACGCATGGTTGCAAAGCTGTCAAAGAGTTTATCACTTTCAGAAATGGTTTAGTTGACTTAGTCCTGTTCCAGCCATGCCTACCCTACATCAACTAACAACAAATTCAAAGAGTTTGAAGATCTGATACAGCACACGTCAAGGGGGAGTTTGTTGGTACAAAATATGTGTGACGTGTGTGTATTCCAGTTAGTTTCGTTAGTTGATTTAGTTAGATTAGTTAAATCAATGTTAGAGGGTAGATAATGTCATTCTACTATTGTTATGGGCTTGGATGGTTACTTCAAATATGAGTTATGATGTCTCATATATGAGATGAATATTAGCTGCCAGAAGAGGATCAAGAATTTGAGATTTATCAATTAGAATGGTCATCCGAACTCAAATAACCGAATGAAGTCCGAACCTGGAGTTCGGCAATCACAAGGTGTTCATATATATATGTAACATGGAGTTCGGACTAGGTGACCTCCGGCATAACCGTTTCTCTGAGTTCATCTTCTGGAGGAGGAGTTTTTGATCTTGAATTTCTGAAAGAACTAAGTGTAGATCTTTGATTAGGTGTTGTAATCGAGTCTATTTCATGTAATCATAGATCAATTTAAGCTATAAACGAGTGATTATTTACGCTTTCTTGTTCTTCACTTTCGATCATCTTTCGGTCCAATTTCGGTGTACAAAATCACTAGAAATGGTTCAGTTGACTTAGTCCTGTCCCAGCCATGTCTACCCTACATCAACTAACAACAGATTCAAAGCGTTTGAAGATATGATACAGCACACATCAAGGGGGAGTTTGTTGGTGCAAAATATGTGTGACGTGTGTGTATTCCAGTTAGTGTCGTTAGTTGAGATAGTTAGAATAGTTAAATCAAGTTAGAGGGTAGTTTGTGTCAATATAATAAAGTGGAGGGCTTGATTGCACAAACTTCCACCGAACCTTGAGTTCGGCAATCTCGATCTGGAGCTTATATATAATATGTTGTGAAGTTCGGACAAAACAAGAAGCTCCTGCATAACCGTTTCAGTGAGATCGATTTCTAGAGGGGAGAGGTTTTGATCTTGTTTTTATTGAGAAAATTTGTTCTAGATCATGATTAGAGGCTAGAAACGAGTTCATTACATGTAATCGTTGATTCAATTGAGCTATAAACCGAATTTAATTTACGTTTCGTGTTCTTGAGTTCGGGGTAACTTTCGTTCCGATTTCGGTGTACAAAACACTAGATCCGAAGCTTTTCGTGTTTTCACTAAATTCACCATATGCATTTGTAAACATGTTTTTACCATTAAAATAACACTATGAGTTTATTTGGACTAGATTTGAGTTTCCTTACAAAAATGGTGTTTCCGGGCCCGTTGGTTGTCGGTTTTAGTCCTGATTTGTGCCCAAATTCAAGTAATTTGTTAAGGGATATTTTAGCCATGTTCTAAACTCATTTAAACCATCACAAACCTACTGTTTATAATTATAAACTTTCTGGTCAAAACGGATCTATAGTGAAAAACATTTTCTAGGGTTTTTAAAGTGTACTTTTGTATGTAAAAGTTTGCTATGGTGAGTTTAAGCACTAGTATTCTTCTAAATTCCAAGATATCATATTTTGACTATATAAAAAGTATAAAAACGTGTCATAGGCATCAATGGGTCCAAAGTTACAAGATCAACACATAATACACCATAAATACAAAGTTAGTGTCTAAAAATGCAACTAAACAAATACTTGTGTAAAAGTCTAACCAAAATAAGTTTTGAGTATAATATTTCAAGGGAAGGACTATCATGAGTTCCTAGTAGGTAAATAGATGGTGGAACATGAAGATAAATACAAGTTGTTGATACCTGAAATGTGCGTCGTGTGAAGTATCGAGCGAAGACCAAGTTCAAGCCAATATAGGGTTGGCCGAACTAGGTCCGAACCTGTGGTTCGGACCGGCCGAACCTGGGGTTCGGAGGACGTTCGGCCGATCGGGTATATATAGTTGTTTCAGCTTTATATTCGAGAGTTCTGAGCGTGTGAGCAAATCTTAAGTGTGTGTTTCTGAGTGTGTAATCTCTGTGTCAATTCTCTGTGTTTACACTGGTTGTAATTGTTCGTTTTGATCAATAAAACAATCGGTTAATTACGTTTCGATGTCCGGATAGCTAGATTGAGTAGACGATCCGATGCTCACGCATTTTCAAGTGGTATCAGAGCTTTCTGGTTCACTCTACTGATCTGTGGTTGCTATTTTCGGACTTTTGAACGTTTTTAAAGTTTTCTCAAGCTTCGTTACGTGTTTTCTATCATTTCTCACGGGTGTTTTGTGTCAAAACTGTTTCTAAACCATTTTCTATCAATTTTTCTCGTTCACCATATCGAGTTTTGTCAAAATCCGTCCGTTTTTGCGAGTTTTCGAAAAATGTCTTCGAGGTTCGGAGGTTACAGGGCAAGCTCGGAGTAACCGCTCCGAACTTGAAGTTCGGAGGTGTCTCGGAGAGCGTTCGGCGAGAGTTCGGTGGTGTATCGGTCTAGGTTTGGTGAGAATTGAGGTTCGGAGGTAGATCGGAGTCTATATAGGTTCGGAACACATTCGGTGAAGGTTCGGAGCTAGTTAGGTGAGAGTTCGGAGCTAGTCATTGGTTCGGACTAAGTTCGGAGTAGGTTCGGACGGCAGACTAGGTTCGGAGCAAGTTCGGAGGACAGAATTTTTCAAATTTCCAACGATGTTGGAATTTCAAGCGTTTGCCGCAATGCAGAGTGCAATGCAAACTATGCTCAATTTTGACAATGAAATTGGAACAAGTCAGAAAGTTCCCAAATTGTTAAAGCTTGAAGATTACCAAAATTGGAAGAAACGATTTTCTGCTTATATTAGCACGAATGACATTGATTTATGGATTCCAATTCGAAAGTTGTATGAACGACCAATGGAAGATGGAGATCTTAAAGAAATTCAAGACTTTGATGGTGATGAAAGAAAAAGTTATGAGCTTGAAAAGAAGGTTTATGGTTATCTTACTATGGCTTTACCTTCTGAATTGCTTCATCAATTTAGCACTTGCAAGAAATCTAAGCAATTGTGGGATGCTTTATCCGCAAGATGTGAAGGAAATGCTGATTATAAGAAGAGTCGAAAGAAAGTTTTGAACAAAGAATTTGATAATTTTCAGAATTATGACAATGAAAACATTACTGCTCTAGTTTCAAGATTTTCACATTTGATTAGTGAATTGAAGGTTGTTGGAATTGAAAAATCTGATGCGGATTTAAAGGAAAAGATCATGGAAGCTTTACCTGAAAAGTGGGAAAATTATGTTTTGCTACTCACTCATGACAAGGATTATCCTGCTTTAACATTTCACGAGCTTACTGGAAAACTTCATGCCCGGGAAATGGAAATGTTAAACAACAAAAAGTCAAGTGTTACTTTACAGAATCCGGAATTGTATCATGGTGAAAATTCAGCAAGCATGAATGCTAAAGCTAAACCAAATTTAAGTTCTGCACCAAGTGTTGCTTTTCTAGCTGGAGCTTCAGGAAATTCTGATAATAATTCTTCAAGAGGTTGCAATTTCACAATTCCAAATTTTACAAATCAAAGTGCTTTTTCAGCTGAATCAACAGATGATTGTGCCAAAATGATTTCTGCATTGATTTCATCATCTTTTGGTCTGATTCTCAAAAATGTTGCTGATGCAAAGTTAACCAGTGAGGATCTTGAAGAACTTGATGATGATCAATTAACTGAATTGGATGTTTCGTGGCAATATGCTATGTTATGTCAACGGTCAAAGAGGTTTTTCAAGAAACATGGAAGACGTATTTCTGGTGACAAATTGGGATTTGACAAGTCAAAACTAAAGTGCTTTAAATGTCAACAACTTGGACATTTTGCCAAAGAATGTCAACAGAAATCTGATATTCCACAATCATCCAAGCCTGGTTTTACTCAACCATCTACCAGTAATACAAACAAGACAACAACATTGACAGTTCAAAAGGATGGTGCTATTGATTGGGGTAAACATTTTGGATATGATTCATCAGCTTTAATAGTTACTCATGATTTACAAGAAGATTACTGTTCAGATACTAGTTCAGAGTCTAGTTCAAATACTAGTTCAATTCCAAGTTCTTATGAATCTGCTGAAAATATGGAGAGTCTGATGAAGGAAAATGCTTGGTTGATGAAGAAAGTGCAACAACTGATTGAGGAATTTGATGTGATCAAGTCAGAACTGACAATCTCTAAAGAATGTGAAAAGGATTTAATTTTGAAGAATGAGGATTTGACTACTGAAATCAAAAGGTTGAATGAAGTTTTAGACGTTTTGAAGCAAGATAAGAAGAATGTTGAAACTTCGAAAGCTGAGATTTATGCAGAAAAGGATGAGTTGGTTAAAGAAGTAAAGAAATGGAAGGAAGAGGCAGCAGATGCAGCGAATGATTTCCAGAATTTGTTTGACAAATCCAAGGTCAAGCTTGATTTGCTTACTAAGAGAGTTGAAGAATCTGATGCTCAGATTAAAGCATATCAAGTTGATATGGAAAAGTTGTTGGATGACAAGCGGGAGTTGGTTAGGGTTAATAAGGTGCAAGCTGCAAATCTAGAGATTCAGAAGCGAAATGAGAATAAACTGAAGAAGGAGTTACATGAAGGACTTGATAATCTTCGCTTACAAAAAATTGAAACTCACAAAGTTGCCAAGCGTTTGATTGCAAAAGAAAGGAACTTGCAGAAGCTCAACAGCAAATTTCTGATCTCAAAATTCAAGTTCTTGATGCTAAAAGATTGCTCAACAATGTTTCCAATTCACAAGTTTTCACAAGCTTCTTAGCAAATGATGCCAATTTTGAAAGGATGTTTGATAAAACTGCATCACCCCCTGCTCATATCAAGGAAGTTTTCAAGGAAGTGAAAGACCAAGATGATGACTATGATTATTCAAAAATTTTATCCTCGACTTCTGAAGAAACAAAGATTGTGAAGAAGAAGAAAAGCAAGAAGAACAAGAAAAAGGTCTTGAAATCTGAGATTCCTCCAGCACCAAAGTTTGTATCTGGTTCGTCGTCTGCTGATAATGAGAAATCGGCTACATCAAGTGACAAGATTCAGTCTCAACCTGGATTTGATGAGAAAATTTTTTATGAACAAAAGAAAATTTCTGATGTGAAAGCTGAATTCACAATATTAGCTAAGAATGGACACCATAATTCAAATACTGAAGAAAGGATTTCAGGTAAAAGTACTGGTCTAGGTTTTCAAGTTTCAAAGTTTCAAGCTGCAGAAATTCCAGCATCTGAATTACCTAATCTCAAGAAGCTTAAGATGAAGCGAGTGAAGAAGGATGTGTTCAAAGCAGACAAAGTTCAACCTGAAAGGTTTTACAAACTCAAGGGTTCTGATCAATTGTTTTCTGGTAAAGAGTTTCCTCTTCACTGCGTGGATGCTCGGAAAATTTCTGAAGTCCTTGTTAAAGTGGATATGTCTTCTGCAAGTTCTCAATCTCGAAGCCCAACTTCTAAATGGGTGCATGACCATCGTCATCAGGTATATGATTCTCATTCTGATCATGTTCGAGATATTCATGTGTGTTCTTCGCAGGTATATCAAAAGTGGAACAAATCCACTCGAATGTGTTATGTTTGCCGTAAAAAAGGGCACATGGCAAAAGATTGCCCACTTCCTGCTGAGTCAAATTCAAAGTTTCAAAATAAACCAGCTTTTGGTACACCTGCCCAATCTAAGTTCTTCGATGAACAAGGCAGAGTTTTTGATGAAGTTGAGCCTACATTTTATAATAAACAAAAACATTTTGTTCCAAAGATTTCAAAGGTTCAAAATGTAGGATCATCATCACAGTCACCTGTGACTGTTTCATCAAAAGCTGAATTACCAAAACAACAACAATGGAAACCTAAGGTGGTTTCAAAGCAAAACCAGGACACTGGTCGACCAGAAGCGATCCGCTTCGGGTCCTTTATGGACTAATCAGTTTGACCAGTGTGCAGGTACTTCTAGAAGACCTATCGATGATTGAAAAGTTGTCGATGGAGGAGTATTCTGTTTAACTTAAATTTCATGAAATATTTTTCTAACCTGCAAATTTTCTGAATTCTAAAGCTGCAAAAATATTTGTGTTGATTGATCACTTTTCTTTGTTTACAAGTTTTTCTCAAAAAGCCAAAAATAGAGTTTTGTTTTTGTGTAAAATGAAAAATCCAAAAATAGAGTTTTTCATTTTAAGGGGGAGAATTGTAAGTAAGGGGGAGTAATTGAGAAAAAGCGTGTTATGGTATACATGCAAAATATATAAGGAAGGAAGGTGAATACATGCACAATATAAAATTTGTGAGAAATTGATCATTGGGAAATGATGGTACATTGGCATACGTATCTGACTCATGGATAGAGTAGATGAAAGAGCCATAAGATCATTGTTTGATGTGCTTGGTAGGCTCGACAAATCAGAAAGTATTCAGATGTGATATACACTAAATAATAATGCTTGATCACGTGGACAACATCTTGAAGCATACTTCATGACACAAAAGGAAAAATAAGTGTGAGTATAGTAATGAGAAGTCACTGTGTATACATGCGTTCATTTTGCAAAGATTTAAACTTGTTTGATTTTCTTTATTTTGTCAAACGATCGGACTTTCTCTGCGTGTCCACAAGACCGACCTGATCGTTGTTCGTTTGACGTTCTGCTTTATTTTTTTTGGTGTTTCGTATAACTCATCGGACTTTCTCTGCGTGTATGGGAGTACCGACCTGATTGTTGTTGAGTTATACAACTTCAACTTGTTTTATTTTTCTTATTTTGTTAAATCCGAGGCCTTATCTGCGTATCGAAAGATCGACCTTAAGGTAGACGATTTAACGTTCTTATTTCTTTTTGCATGGAACACAGTTGACTGTATCATGAAAAATATTATGCAATGTGAAAGTTCACAAATGTAATCACACAAAAGAAAAAGAAAGAAAAACAGAAAATGTCTGAATATGTCTGATAGTGTGGGGTACAATGGTCAAAGCAAATCTAATCAATACCTTAACATATCCAGATGTTATGAGTATGATTCTGTCTGAGCTTAAGATGGACAAATTATACCAGCAATCGACATGACTTGTGTGCTTCAATTAATTGAAATTGAAGTGTAATTCAGTGCGTTATGATCAATATGATCCCATATAGTGATCTTTCTCATACCAAAAATAGCGTTTGATTCTGTGTTGCAATTTCATTTCATTTCAAGAAAAGTACAAAAAGATTTTTGGTGTGTTTTAGCATAAATTTGAAAAACTCAAAAAAAAAATAATAATAATAATAAAAAATAAAATAAAATAAAAAATAATTAGGTTTGTTTTGATATAAACTTTCAAAAAGCCAAAAAGATTTTGTTTCAATTTTATTTTCGATCTGATCAACACGTGATATAAAATCAATTTTCAAAATCATATCTTGGAGTCTCGAAGAGACGTTTTGCGCCAAGATTATTTAAGTTCTGATGCAGGATGCTGTAGTGCAAGATATCATCAACTTCAAGTCTTCTGAAGATGTTGATAATGGCCAGAGATACACGGAACGTCGTCAAGTATTCAAGATCAAGTTACAATTGAGTTGAGGAGGAGTTTGTTCGAAGATTCATTTCATTGAACGAACGGATTCTTAACTTGAGGGGGAGCTTGATTGAAGATACATTTTTGATGATGTTGAAGAAATTAGAAAAGGAATACTGCACACGACGAGGGGGAGTTTGTTGATACCTGAAATGTGCGTCGTGTGAAGTATCGAGCGAAGACCAAGTTCAAGCCAATATAGGGTTGGCCGAACTAGGTCCGAACCTGTGGTTCGGACCGGCCGAACCTGGGGTTCGGAGGACGTTCGGCCGATCGGGTATATATAGTTGTTTGAGCTTTGTATTCGGGAGTTCTGAGCGTGTGAGCAAATCTTAAGTGTGTGTTTCTGAGTGTGTAATCTCTGTGTCAATTCTCTGTGTTTACACTGGTTGTAATTGTTCGTTTTGATCAATAAAACAATCGGTTAATTACGTTTCGATGTCCGGATAGCTAGATTGAGTAGACGATCCGATGCTCACGCATTTTCACAAGTAAGTAAGCTTTTATGGGCTAAAATGATGTTTAGACAACAATGTAGGTCAAGACTTGCTAATGGAGTGTTATAGTCATGAAAGGAAACTACGAATACTTGCTAGAACAAGATTTTACTAGAAGAAGTGAAGATGAAACCTAGCTAGGGGATGATGATGGCTGAAAATGATGCTGGTGATGGTTGTTCTTGAGTTCCAAAGCTTCCTAGCATCAAGAATCATCAAGAGAATGAGAGTTTGAGTAGGAAATCTAGAGAGAGAGAGGACTTACGGTTCTTGAAAGTCAGAGAGAAAGGAGAAATGTTCTTGAGGAATGAATGTGGTAAATGAGGCTAGGTTTCCTAAAAGGTGGTTATGTATGGAAGTAATTGAGAAAAGGGGAGTGTTTGGTTAGTGTTTGTGTGGGTTTCGGTCTGAAAGAAACCGAGAGAGAGAAAGGGAGACGAGATAGAGAGGTGGAGAGAATTAGGAGGTGTTTGGAAGTGTCAAATGGAGAAATATCTAGTAAGTAAAGTGGCTAAACATTTGTGTGTGTGCTGCTTGTGTTGGAACCGAAAAAGGAAAGGAAAGGGCTTGGGTTCGAGTCCCTTTGCTTGGGCCGGTTCACTAGCTCACAAAGGAGGGTCAAGGGGGTTTAATCTTGTGTTTTATATGTGTGTATGGTATATTTCGGCCAAGGGAACCAAAAGGGAGGAGGACGGAGTTTGGAGGGAAACCTTTGTCCATTGGTTAACAAACTTGTGTACCATGGGGGACAACATCAAGCCTAGCATGTCATGGGGCTGTAGAGTGCAAGACTTTGTTGGGTTTGTCATCATGGGAGGTCAACTCTCCAGTACATATAACTAACTAGACCAATTAGATGGAAATGGTGGTGTTTGGCTTTCGGTTGGGAACCGAAGAGAGGAAGGGTCACGGGTTCGATTCCCGTGGTCAGCCGGTTGGCGAGGAGAAAGGGAAGGGAGGAGGGAAAGGTGACGGGTCGAGTGAGGGAGAAAAATAAATGAATTAGATCTGGTTTAAGGGTTTTATAAAATATTCACAACAACGTAAAATAATAAAAATAATGACTCGGTTTGGAATAAAAATACTATAGGGTTAATAACATTGAAAATTTGTGTGGCATGTATATATATATAGTGCATGCATGTGAAAATATATTCGTCGTGAACGTTAATAAAGTTGAATGAAAATGTTTTGGACGTAAAATAAATCGATGTTAACGTAGGGATTGGATTACAATTCTTGTTTCGTTGTCGTTGTCTAAACACATTGTTATGTAATACGAATTTGTTTATATAAGTCATATGTGAAATATGTGTGTCATAAAATGATAAAAGGTTAATCAACGTTTATGTTTAAACTAAATTTAAAGTGATAAATGATAATAATAATAATATATCCCAAGATGATGAGATCATGCATGGGGTTTACCACATAGTTTTTTAAATATTGAAGTTCCATCGACCATTTCGTGCAAGGAAGTCATCATGTTCAAGTATCGTTTTCAACATGAATTAAGGCTACGTCAAAGCTATTTTCCTATTGTAAATGAATGTAATTATGATAAAATTGACATGTTGCAAGTAAACAGTTACGTAACACAGTTAACACATAAGTATATATTATCAGTTTAAGTTCTTGGAAACTTACGGGTTGTTACATCCTCCCCTAGTTGGGAGAATTTCGTCCCGAAGTTCAGCTTGTCATCATGGCTAAGCAGCTGCTACAGGAAAGAGATGGGGATACTTGGCGTGAAACTGGTCTTCGCGTTCCCATGTGAATTCAGAACCACGGCGGGAGTTCCAACGAACTTTAACCAGAGGTATACGTCTATGCTTCAATTTCTTGACTGCGCGGTCGACGATCTCGGCTGGTTCTTCAACGTATTGTAGGGACTCATCCAAGTGTATCTCATCGAGGGGAACGGTAAGTTCTTCTCCGGCAAGGCACTTCTTCAGATTACTGACATGAAACACATCGTGAACGTTACTAAGCTCGGGTGGCAGAAGTAGTCGGTACGCGACGGGTCCTATTGTTTCAACGATTTCAAATGGACCAATGTAGCGAGGATTTAACTTGCCACGTTTGCGAAAACGTATGATGCCTTTCCACGGGGATACCTTCAGTAATACTTTGTCGCCTTTTGCAAAGGATAAGGGTTTACGATGGTTATCTGCATAATTCTTCTGGCGATCACGGGCGGCTTTCAAGCGGTCTCGAATTTGTGTGATTCTTTCGGTGGTTTCTATCACAACTTCTAGGCCTGTCAGTTGGCTTTCACCAACTTCGAACCAACAGATAGGTGATCGGCACTTTTTTCCGTACAGTACCTCGAAAAGTGCACACTGGATGCTAGTGTGGTAACTGTTGTTGTACGAGAATTCGCACAATTGCAAATGTTCATCCCAGTTGTTACCAAAATCGATGACGCAGGCATGCAACATATCTTCGAGAGTTTGAATCATTCGCTCGCTTTGACCGTCAGTTTGCGGATGATAGGTCGTACTCATATCGAGGCCTTGTTCAGAGACTTCCAGAAATGAGAGGTGAAACGACCATCTCTGTCGGAGATGATGGAAATCGAGGCTCCATGTCGAGAGAATATTTCCTTCATGTACATCCTTGTTAAGTGTTCTATGGAATCTTTCTCCTTCATGGCGAGGAAATAAGCAGATTTTGTCAAACGACCAACAATTACCCAAATGGAATCGTTACCCTTGCGGCTCTTGGGTAACTTGGTGATAAAGTCCATGACAATGCATTCCCACTTCCACTCGGGGATGATGGGTTGGACGAGTACACCTGAAGGTTTCTGGTGCTCGGCTCTAACTTTGGCGCAAGTTAAGCATTTACCAACGTACTTAGCGATTTCAGCTTTCATGTTCGGCCACCAATATAACATACGCAGATCGTGGTACATCTTATCGGCTCCGGGGTGAATGGAATATCAGGTTTTATGAGCTTCATCAAGGACTAGGCTCCTAATATCTCCATAGACGGGTATCCACAGACGATTAACGAAATACCGTAATCCATCAGGCTTTGTTTCGAGGTGTTGATCCATGCCACGGAGACTTTCGTCTCGGATGTTTTCGTCTTTCAAAGCTTCAGCTTGTGCTGCTAAAACCTGAGCGGCGAGACCGGTTTGAATGGTCATGGCGAGAGATCTTACACGAAGGGGTTTGACACGTTCCTTCCTGCTCAAGGCATCACCAACGACATTACCCTTTCCAGGATGGTACAGGATTTTACAATCATAGTCGCTGAGCAGTTCATTCCATCGGCGTTGTCTCATGTTCGACTCCTTCTGGTCTAAGATGTGTTGAAGACTCTTGTTGTCGGTATAAACTTTTTATTTAGTACCGTAGAGATATTGTCTCGAAATATTAATGGCGAAGAAGACGGCTCCAAGTTCCAAATCGTGAGTAGTATAGTTCTTCTCGTGAACTTTTAGCTGTCGCGAAGCGTAAGTAACGACTTTGTCTCGTTGCATTAACACACAGCCTAAACCTTGGTGTGAGGCATCGCAGTAAGCACATAAATCTTCATATCCTTATGGTAAGGATGGTATGGGTGCGTTACAAAGCTTTTGCTTCAGGGTCTGAAAAGCTTGTTCGGCTTTGTGATCCCAAACGAATTTCTTGTCCTTTTGTGTCAAGGCAGTCAATGGATGGGCTATTCTGGAGAAGTTTTCGATAAATTTTCGGTAATAACTGGCGAGTCCAAGAAATTGTCATATCTCGGAAGGGTTGGTAGGCGGACTCCAATCCTTGATAGCTTCAATTTTTGTGGGATCCATGTGGATTCCAGCTACGTTGATTACGTGGCCTAAGAAATGCACTTCTCGTAACCAGAATTCGCATTTTGAAAACTTGGCGTACAACTTCTCGTTCTTTAACAGTTCCAGGATAAGCTTCAGGTGCTTCTCGTGTTCGTCCTTGCTACGCGAATAGATCAAGATGTCATCAATGAAAACTGTAAGGATCAATTTAACCTTACGCGATATCAAGTCGACTAATCACCGTGCAGAATCCGGTGATTAGTGATGATTCAAGAATAATCAATATAAGCAATGTAAAGCAAATAGAAAAGTAATGAATAACACACAAACCGATTGAATCACTTGAAAACGTTGATTGCTAAAAACCTTGGATTGCCACACTTGGATCGAAATTCTCTTTAGAGAATTTCGTAAACACTAGTAGAAGAAACACCAAAACAACAACCAACCAAACTAGCAACCTATTAATGTGGGGAGGGTTTCCCTTTTATAGGGATTCTCCATCTTGGAGAACAAGTCATCCTAAAAACCCTAAATCCTCACTAATTTCCGTATTGGAACTTAAAGGCCCACAAAACTCCCCTTAAACTCATTCTAATTGAGCCCAATCACATCTAAAATGGCCCAGTGACCTAATATACCCATAACCCATCTAATTTTCACATATTCTAACACATAGGCCTTCAAAATAATGCGCCAAAGGATAATTTAATACACAAGCCACAAATTATTCCATTACAAAAACGATTACACATTTATTGAGGTACAGCTTGCAGACACGATTCATCAAATCCATGTAGACGGCATGCACGTTGGTTAGTCCGAAGGGCATAACGAGAAATTCGTAGTGTCCATAGCGCGTACGAAAGGCATTTTTCGCAATGTCTTCTTCACGAACTCTCAGTTGATGATATCCAGAACAAAGATCGATTTTTGAGTAATAACTGGAACCTTGCAACAGGTCGAATAGGTCGTCGATTTGAGGGAGTGGATATCGGTTCTTTAGGTAAGCTTGTTCAACTCGCGGTAGTCGATACACATCCGGAAAGATCCATCCTTCTTCTTGACGAAGAGAACAGGAGCGCCCCAAGGAGAGAAACTAGGTATGATAAAACCTTTGTCAAGTAGTTCTTGCAACTGATTCGAAAATTCTTTCATTTCAGACGGGGCTAAACGGTAAGGGGCTTTTGCAATGGGTGCAGCTCCGGGTACCAGATCAATATGGAATTCCACTTGCCTGGCGGGTGACAAGCCTGGAAGGTCATCGGGAAAGACTTCAGGGTAGTCCCGTGCGATGGGAACGTCTTCTAGTTTCTTTTCCTCGGATTGACTAGCTGTTATGTG
This sequence comes from Deinandra increscens subsp. villosa, assembly GCA_039602395.1. Classification (NCBI taxonomy): domain Eukaryota; kingdom Viridiplantae; phylum Streptophyta; class Magnoliopsida; order Asterales; family Asteraceae; genus Deinandra; species Deinandra increscens. Next base: position 32,350,648 of record JBCNJP010000006.1, read on the forward strand.
AGCTAAGAGGGCAGGGTAGCCCTTGTGTGTGAACTTCTGGGTTTTCATGCACGAGATGATGTCTAGCTTGGTTCTCACGGACGTCGTGTTAAAATTTGAGCTTCTAACGGTAAACGAGGCCCAAGTTACGTCCGTTTTAGTGAAACAGTGCGAAATAGTGTTTTTGCCGCAAAAAGGATCTGGACCGAAAAGTGGGTTTTTGATCGGAAAGTGGTTTTACGGTCGGACAAGTGTTGGATCAAAAAGATAGGTTTACGGTCAGGAATTGGTTGGGTCGTAAAGAGGTTTTCTGTCCGAGGAGAGGCTAATCGAAAAGAACTTTTTGATCGGACAATTTCTTGGTCGAAAAGTACACTTCTCGATCGAAAAGCAGAGTTGGATCAAAAAGTCTCATAGGGGACTTTTCGATTGAATCGAGAAGCTGATCGAAAAGTCACAGGGGGACTTTCCGATCGAGATGACCGATCGAGAAGTCACAAAGGGGACTTCTCGATTACGGGGCGACTGATCAAAAAGTCACAAAAGGGGACTTTTCGACAGAGATCAACTAATCGAAAAGACACGAGGGGTCTTTCTCAATCATAGGAAAGCGACATAATGGACTTTTTGGTCAGGAGGGCGATCAAAAAGCTTATGAGTTAGGTCGAAAAGTACTAAAACACGAACAAATCACCACGAGAAACTTCTGTCTTGCGTCCAAACCTGCAAAAAAAAAAAAAATACTTCCGAATGTGCTAATGCTGAAAAACACCACAAAACTCAAACCGTTTGTTCCCAAAAACTTGAATCGGATATCGCGAGGGCCTCGAAACTTGCGTTTCTTGGCTCTGACACCAATTGTAAGGATCAATTTAACCTTTACGCGATATCAAGTCGACTAATCACCGTGCGGAATCCGGTGATTAGTGATGATTCAAGAATAATCAATATAAGCAATGTAAAGCAAATAGAAAAGTAATGAATAACACACAAACCGATTGAATTACTTGAAAACGTTGATTGCTAAACACCTTGAATTGCCACACTTGGATCGAAATTTTCCTTTAGAGAATTTCGTAAACACTAGTAGAACAAACACCAAAACAGCAACCAACCAAACCAGCAACGTATTAATGTGGGGAGGGTTTCCCTTTTATAGGGATTCTCCATCTTAGAGAACAAGTCATCCTAAAAACCCTAAATCCTCACTAATTTCCGTATTGGAACTTAAAGGCCCACAAAACTCCCCTTAAACTCATTCTAATTGAGCCCAATCACATCTAAAATGGCCCAGTGACATAATATACCCATAACCCATCTAATTTTCACCTATTCTAACACATAGGCCTTCAAAATAATCCGCCAAAGGATAATTTAATACACAAGCCACAAATTATTCCATTACAAAAACGATTACACATTTATCGAGGTACAGCTTGCAGACACGATTCATCAAATCCATGAAGACGGCAGGCGCGTTGGTTAGTCCGAAGGGCATAACGAGAAATTCGTAGTGTCCATAGCGCGTACGAAAGGCAGTTTTCGCAATGTCTTCTTCACGAACTCTCAGTTGATGATATCCAGAATGAAGATCGATTTTTGAGTAATAACTGGAACCTTGCAACAGGTCGAACAGGTCGTCGATTTGAGGGAGTGGATATCGGTTCTTTAGGTAAGCTTGTTCAACTCGCGGTAGTCGATACACATCCGGAAAGATCCATCCTTCTTCATGACGAAGAGAACAGGAGCGCCCCAAGGAGAGAAACTAGGTCTGATAAAACATTTGTCAAGTAGTTCTTGCAACTGATTCGACAATTCTTTCATTTTAGACGGAGCTAAACGGTAAGGGGCTTTTGCAACGGGTGCAGCTCCAGGTACCAGATCAATATGTATTCCACTTGCCTGGCGGGTGGCAAGCCTGGAAGGTCATCTGGAAAGACTTCAGGGTAGTCCCGTGCGATGGTAACGTCTTCTAGTTTCTCTTCCTCGGATTGACTGGCTATTATGTGAGCTAAGAGGGCAGGGTAGCCCTTGCGTGTGAACTTCTGGGCTTTCATGCACGAGATGATGTCTAGCTTAGTTCTCACGGACATCGTGTTAAAATTTGAGCTTCTAACTCTAAACGAGGCCCAAGTTACGTCCGTTTTAGTGAAACAGTACGAAATAGTGTTTTTGCCGCAAAAAGGATTTGGACCGAAAAGTGGGTTTTTGATCGGAAAGTGGGTTTACGGTCGGACAAGGGTTGGATCGAAAAGAGAGGTTTACGGTCAGGAATTGGTTGGGTCGAAAAGAGGTTTCATGTCCGAGGAGAGGCTGATCGAAAAGAACTTTTTGATCGGACAATTTCTTGGTCGAAAAGTACACTTCTCGATCGAAAAGTAGAGTTGGTTCAAAAAGTCTCAGAGGGAACTTTTCAATTGAATCTAGAAGCTGATCGAAAAGTCACAGGGGGACTTTCCGATCGAGATGACCGATCAAGAAGTCACAAAGGGGACTTCTCGATTACGGGGAGACTGATCGAAAAGTCACAAAAGGGGGCTTTTCGACTGAGATCAACTAATCGAAAAGACACGAGGGGTCTTTCTCTATCACAAGAAAGCGACAGAATGGAATTTTCGATTAGGAGGGCGATCGAAAAGCTTATGAGTTGGGTCGAAAAGTACTAAAACACGAACAAATCACCACGAGAAACTTCTTTCTTGCGTCCAAACCTGCAAAAAAAAAAAATACTTCCGAATGTGCTAATGCTGAAAAACACCACAAAACTCAAACCGTTAGTTCCCAAAAACTTGAATCGGATATCGCGAGAGCCTCAAAACTTGCGTTTCATGGCTCTAATACCAATTGTAAGGATCAATTTAACCCTCACGCGATATCAAGTCGACTAATCACCGTGCGGAATCCGGCAACCTATTAATGTGGGGAGGGTTTCCCTTTTATTTGGATTCTCCATCTTGGAGAACAAGTCATCCTAAAAACCCTAAATCCTCACTAATTTCCGTATTGGACCTTAAAGGCCCACAAAACTCCCCTTAAACTCATTCTAATTGATCTCAATCACATCTAAAATGGCCTAGTGACCTAATATACCCATAACCCATCTAATTTTCACCTATTCTAGCACATAGGCCTTCAAAATAATCCGCCAAAGGATTATTTAATACATAAGTCACAAATTATTCCCTTACAAAAATGATTACACATTTATCGAGGTACGGCTTGCAGACACGATTCATCAAATCCATGAAGACGGCAGGCGTGTTGGTTAGTCCGAAGGGCATAACGAGAAATTCGTAGTGTCCATAGCGCGTACAAAAGGAAGTTTTCGCATTTTCTTCTTCACGAACTCTCAGTTCATGATATCCAGAACGAAGATCGATTTTTGAGTATTAACTGGAACCTTGCAACTGGTCGAACAGGTCGTCGATTTGCGGGAGTGGATATCGGTTCTTTAGGTAAGCTTGTTCAACTCGCGGTAGTCGATACACATCCGGAAAGATCCATCCTTCTTCTTGACGAAGAGAACAGGAGCACCCCAAGGAGAGAAAATAGGTCTGATAAAACCTTTGTCAAGTAGTTCTTGCAACTGGCTCGACAATTCTTTCATTTCAAACGGGGCTAAACGGTAAGGGGCTTTTGCATTAGGTGCAGCTCCGGGTACTAGATCAATATGGAATTCCACTTGCCTGGCAGGGACAAGCCTAGAAGGTCATCGGGAAAGACTTCAGGGTAGTCTCGTGCGATGGGAACGTCTTCTAGTTTCTTTTCCTCGGATTGACTGGCTATTATGTGAGTTAAGAGGGCAGGGTATCCCTTGCGTGTGAACTTCTGGGCTTTCATGCACGAGATGATGTCTAGCTTGGTTCTCACGGACGTCGTGTTAAAATTTGAGCTTCTAACTCTAAACGAGGCCCAAGTTACGTCCGTTTTAGTGAAACAGTACGAAATAGTGTTTTTGCCGCGAAAAGGATTTGGACCGAAAAGTGGGTTTTTGATCGGAAAGTGGGTTTACGGTCGGACAAGGGTTAGATCGAAAAGAGAGGTTTACGGTCAGGAATTGGTTGGGTCGAAAAGAGGTTTCATGTCTGAGGAGAGGCTAATCGAAAAGAACTTTTTGATCGGACATTTTCTTGGTCGAAAAGTACATTTCTCGATCGAAAAGTAGAGTTGGTTCAAAAAGTCTCACAGGGAACTTTTCAATTGAATCTAGAAGCTGATCGAAAAGTCACAGGGGGACTTTCCGATCGAGATGACCGATCGAGAAGTCACAAAGGGGACTTCTCGATTACGGGGCGACTGATCGAAAAGTCACAAAAGGGGGCTTTTCGACTGAGATCAACTGATCGAAAAGACACGAGGGGTCTTTCTCTATCACAAGAAAGCGACAGAATGGAATTTTCGATCAGGAGGGCGATCGAAAAGCTTATGAGTTGGGTCGAAAAGTACTAAAACACGAACAAATCACCACGAGAAACTTCTGTCTTACGTCCAAACCTGCAAAAAAAAAAAATACTTCCGAATGTGCTAATGCTGAAAAACACCACAAAACTCAAACCGTTAGTTCCCAAAAACTTGAATCGGATATCGCGAGAGCCTCAAAACTTGCGTTTCATGGCTCTAATACCAATTGTAAGGATCAATTTAACCCTCACGCGATATCAAGTCGACTAATCACCGTGCGGAATCCGGCAACCTATTAATGTGGGGAGGGTTTCCCTTTTGTAGGGATTCTCCATCTTGGAGAACAAGTCATCCTAAAAACCCTAAATCCTCACTAATTTCCGTATTGGACCTTAAAGGCCCACAAAACTCCCCTTAAACTCATTCTAATTGATCTCAATCACATCTAAAATGGCCTAGTGACCTAATATACCCATAACCCATCTAATTTTCACCTATTCTAGCACATAGGCCTTCAAAATAATCCGCCAAAGGATTATTTAATACACAAGTCACAAATTATTCCCTTACAAAAATGATTACACATTTATCGAGGTACGGCTTGCAGACACGATTCATCAAATCCATGAAGACGGTAGGCGTGTTGGTTAGTCCGAAGGGCATAACGAGAAATTCGTAGTGTCTATAGCGCGTACAAAAGGAAGTTTTCGCAATTTCTTCTTAACGAACTCTCAGTTGATGATATCCAGAACGAAGATCGATTTTGAGTATTAACTGGAACCTTGCAACTGGTCGAACAGGTCGTCGATTTGAGGGAGTGGATATCGGTTCTTTAGGTAAGCTTGTTCAACTCGCGGTAGTCGATACACATCCGGAAAGATCCATCCTTCTTCTTGACGAAGAGAATAGGAGCACCCCAAGGAGAGAAAATAGGTCTGATAAAACCTTTGTCAAGTAGTTCTTGCAAATGGCTCGACAATTCTTTCATTTCAAACGGGGCAAAACGGTAAGGGGCTTTTGCATTGGGTGCAGCTCCGGGTACCAGATCAATATGGAATTCCACTTGCCTGGCAGGTGGAAAGCCTAGAAGGTCATCGGGAAAGACTTCAGGGTAGTCTCGTGCGATGGGAACGTCTTCTAGTTTCTTTTCCTCGGATTGACTAGCTGTTATGTGAGCTAAGGGGGCAGGGTAGCCCTTGCGCGTGAATTTCTGGGCTTTCATGCACGAGATGATGTCTAGCTTGGTTCTCACGGACGTCGTGTTAAAATTTGAGCTTCTAACTCCAAACGAGGCCCAAGTTACGTCCGTTTTAGTGAAACAGTGCGAAATAGTGTTTTTGCCGCAAAATCGATTTGGACCGAAAAGTGGGTTTTCGATCGGAAAGTGGGTTTACGATCGGACAATTTCTTAGTCGAAAAGTACACTTCTTGATCGAAAAGCAGAGTTGGATCGAAAAGTCACAAAAGGGGACTTTTCGACTGAGATCATAGGAAAGCGACAGAATGGACTTTTCGATCAGGAGGGCGATCGAAAAGCATATGAGTGGGGTCGAAAAGCACTAAAACAGGAACAAATCACCACGAGAAACTTCTGTCTTGCGTCCAAACCTGCAAAAAAAAAATACCTCCGAATGTGCTAATGCTGAAAAACACCACATAACTCAAACCGTTAGTTCCCAAAAAACATGAATCGGATTTCGCGAGAGCCTTGAAACTTACGTTTCTTGGCTCTGATACCAATTGTAAGGATCAATTTAACCCTCACGCGATATCAAGTCTACTAATCACCGTGCGGAATCCGGTGATTAGTGATGATTCAAGAATAATCAATATAAGCAATGTAAAGCAAATAGAAAAGTAATGAATAACACACAAACCGATTGAATCACTTGAAAACGTTGATTGCTAAACACCTTGAGTTGCCACACTTGGATCGAAATTTTCCTTTAGAGAATTTCGTAAACCCTGATTCCTCAATAATTTCCGTATTGGACCTTAAAGGCCCACAAAACTCCCCTTAAACTCATTCTAATTGAGCCTAATCACATCTAAAATGGCCCAGTGACCTAATATACCCATAACCCATCTAAATTTCACCTATTCTAACACATAGGCCTTCAAATTAATCTGCCAAAGGATAATTTAATACACAAGCCACAAATTATTCCCTTACAAAAACGATTACACATTTATCGAGGTACGGCTTGCAGACAATATTCATCAAATCCATGAAGACGGCAGGCGCGTTGGTTAGTTCCAAGGGCATAACGAGAAATTCGTAGTGTCTATAGCGCGTACGAAAGGCAGTTTTCGCAATGTCTTCTTCACGAACTCTCAGTTGATGATATCCAGAATGAAGATGGATTTTTGAGTAATAACTGGAACCTTGCAATTGGTCGAAAAGGTCGTCGATTTGAGGGAGTGGATATCGGTTCTTTACGGTAAGCTTGTTCAACTCGCGGTAGTCGATACACATCCGGAAAGATCCATCCTTCTTCTTGACGAAGAGAACAGGAGCTCCCCAAGGAGAGACGGGGCTAAACGGTAAGGGGCTTTTGCAACGGGTGTAGCTTCGGGTACCAGATCAATATGGAATTCCACTTGCCTAGCGGGTGGCAAGCCTGGAAGGTCATCGGGAAATACTTCAGGGTAGTCCCGTGCGATGGGAACGTCTTCTAGTTTCTTTTCCTCGGATTGACTAGCTGTTATGTGAGTTAAGAGGGCTTTCATGCACGAGATGATGCCTAGCTTGGTTCTCACGGACGTCGTGTTAAAAGTTAAGCTTCTAACTCCAAACGAGGCCCAAGTTACGTCCGTTTTAGTGAAAAAGTACGAAATAGTGTTTTTGTCGCAAAAAGGATTTGGACCAAAAAGAGGGTTTTTGATCGGAAGGTGGGTTTACGGTCGGACAAGGGTTGGATCGAAAAAAGAGGTTTACGGTCAGGAATTGGTTGGGTCGAAAAGAGGTTTTCTGTCCGAGGAGAGGCTGATCGAAAAGTACTTTTCGATCGGACAATTTCTTGGTCGAAAAGTACACTTCTCGATCGAAAAGCAGAGTTGGATCGAAAAGTCTCAGAGGGGACTTTTCGATTGAATCGAGAAGCTGATCGAAAAGTCACAGGGGGACTTTCCGATCGATATGACTGATCGAGAAGTCACAAAGGGGACTTCTCGATTACGGGGCGACTAATCGAAAAGTCACAAAAGGGGACTTTTCGACAGAGATCAACTGATCGAAAAGACACGAGGGTCTTTCTCGATCACAGGAAAGCAACATAATGTACTTTTTGATCAGGAGGGTAATTGAAAAGCTTATGAGTTTGGTTGAAAAGTACTAAAACACGAACAAATCACCACGAGAAACTTTTGTCTTGCGTCCAAACCTGCAAAAAAATACTTCCGAATGTGCTAATGCTGAAAAACACCACATAACTCAAATTGTTAGTTCCCAAAAACTTGAATCGGATATCGCGAGAGCCTTGAAACTTGCGTTTCTTGGCTCTGATACCAATGGTAAGGATCAATTTAACCCTCACGCGATATCAAGTCGACTAATCACCGTGCAGAATCCGGTGATTAGTGATGATTCAAGAATAATCAATATAAGCAATGTAAAGCAAATAGAAAAGTAATGAATAACACACAAACCCATTGAATCACTTGAAAACGTTGATTGCTAAACACCTTGAATTGCCACACTTGGATCGAAATTCTCTTTATAGAATTTCGTAAACACTAGTAGAAGAATGTAAGGAATATTGTGCTTGGAAGATTTCCGGCTGAATGCCAATTTTGTTATGTTCCGGCTGAAGTTGAAGTTGAAGCGTAATTCTCACTTCAAGCGGAACTGGCACTTCAAGCGGAAAGAAGCAGTTTTGTCTTTTAGCGAATATTCCGGGTGAACTCGATTATCCACCAGATAATAAGTTCAACCAGACTTTTCCCGAGATGTCTTTTCAGCAAGTCCAATCCTACAGATGCTTCTCGTATGCTTCTATATCTGATTCAAGCCGCTCTCCTAAAGTAGTATGTTGCTACAAACACGCAAGATATTTCAATTGCCGATGTTTATTCTTTTTGGTAGTTTGTATTTGACTTTTTAGTTTATGGTCTAGATTAGATCGCATGACATTAATGGCTGTCATTGATCTCATCAGCACTATATATAGCATAGTTAGCTCTCAGTACACATAACCTTGAACAACTTGTAATAGTATAGCTTTGAGTTAATGCAAATAGTGTAGCTTTGAGTTAACTAATAACGATCCTACAAGTGGTATCAGAGCTTTGGCTCTCACTTTGAAGACTTTCAGTGCTTCAAAGTTGATACTTTACTTGCTTACTTTACAAGCTTTGCTATTTCTTCTTTCAAAAGGTTTTCAAAATGAGTGATTTTAGTCTAGGTTGTCCAAATGGTTCTTCCAACAAACCACCAATGTTCACTCCTGATGACTTTGGTACCTAGATACTCAGGATGGAAGGTTTTGTTAGGATTTT